>JAUMHI010000039.1:2974348-3066793 GCA_032359435.1 Enteromius unitaeniatus | reverse complement strand
TATATATATATATAACTGGAATTTTTTTTAAGAAATAGTCCATACTTCTTCTTCAAACTGAAATATGATGTTTTGGTATTGTTTTAATTAACTTGTTTACAGTATACAGTACCCTGAAATTTCTTACAAAGCATTCAGTCCAAATGAATAAATTGGGGCCTGTATTTCTTTTATTTAGAATGGAAACTGACCAATAAAGACATTTATAATTTTACAAAAGATTTCTATTTGAAATGCTGTTCTTTTGAACTTTTTATTCCTCAAAGAATCCTAACAAATAGGCGTAATGTACACTGTAAAAAATTACTGTGATTTTAACGGTAAAAAACTGTGAAAATACTATGGTACCTGTTTCATGGTTAATGGTAAATTCCTGTTAAATTTACAGGGAAACACCGTAAACTGATTACGAATCATTACGAAATCTTCTTCGTTTTTCTTGTATCAGTTATGTTTATTAGTGTTGTATGTTATATGTAATGTTGTTAAATAAATGTTTGTGGAACATTTCAGTTTAATACTTCTTACCATGATGGTGTTTAGTGTTTGTGTGAATGAGACTGAGCACCTTCTATATATATATTACTATTTAAAAGCTACTTGTGATGAGCTTTGGTTCACGTAACTTTCTCATCAGCACCTGCATTTGGTGGTTATCAATGTATTTCAAAGGTACAAAATAGATTTCACTTCTTTAATGGGTTGTTATATTAACATTATATCAGTTATTACGGTTTATTCACTGTAAATTTAACATTAACCAGTAAAACAAAAAACATTGATTCTGTATTTTTCACAGTTTTATTCTGGTAACCACAGCTGCCAGTTTTTTTTTTTACAGATTTTTTTTTTTTACAGTGTATTAGTTATACAATATAATTTCAAAATATATTTGAAACATTGCTAATAAGATATGTATTTTGAGCATCAAACCGGAATATATTAATCATTTTTTAAGACTAGAATAATAGCTGCAGAAAATTCCGCTCAGCCATTACGGGACTTTTGATAATACTTCACATTATTACAAAGGTGCATTTTTGATCAAATAAATGCAGCCTTAGTGAGCATAAGAGACTTCTTTTATAAAAATCACCTACACTTCCTGCACAAAATCTGTGCAACGCTAAATCTTAACTGTGTATGACACAGATTTCTGATATTTCATTCTTGATTAGGATGGTTGTGCTTTGTCAGAATGGTATTATGTAGTAACAGTGTTTCCTCATTGATGGCTACAGGTGCTAATTACAATGGTAAATCATTTATGCAGAGGCAGACAAATGGATGGCAGGGCACTGAGGGGCTGGCGGAAAGGTCTCAGTTACAAACGATGTGAGATAAATCATCTGCTCGCAATTTTCACACACATCATGCAATTATGTGCTCAACACATGAAATCTGCTTAATCTAGTTCATTTACGTGATACATCGCAGAAACAACATCCCCAATGAACGAACGAGGAGACCCGCGGAGTGGTCAGTGACAGCATACCGCAGCGTCTGTTGCAACTCTCTATCGAATGAGATGCCTATAATGCAGTGAATAATTACTCTGTATGGACTGCTCTGGTGTTAGCAGGCAAGCGGCGAGTTCAGGCACACACCCCTCCCATAACTCAGATGAGAACAGCTTTCCGGGGGAAAGAAAAACTGCTGCTATGGCACAGCTTGGAGACTTCAGGATTTATTTGCCATTTTCTCCATCAGTTATCCCATTTCTTTTGCCGTCAAATATACATGGATTGTGCCAAACTTTTAAAATGATTGGGATGGCACAGCACCATCAAAGTCACTACGAAACCATCCAAAATGCACTAAGCCTCAGAGCCAGGAGAGGCCAGCGCAAAAAACCCTGCCAGAGCATCTGAGCTATTCACCACTTTAAGCAGATAAAACAATAATGGTTTCAGAATGGGTGAAACGCTCTTTTTTTGTTACTTGTCAGTGGTATTTTTTAATTGCAACGTACATTTAACACACATACATTTATGATCATAACATTATGATAAAGACATATTACTCTAATTTTAACCCAGAAACACGCTGCTTTGAAATGTTATGTATTGTGAAAAGTGTTTCATGAATGAGAAATCAACTGAAATGAATTGAACTTGACAACAATTATTTACATACATAATAAACACAAAAACTTAGTTTAGGATTTACTTTTAAACTATTCTCACTTAGAAACTGCTAGTAAACATAAATAAATTAAGTTACAAAGACAAAAGACCAAAACATTGAATTATAATGTGAAATTTTGAAGTACAAAAGACTGAAATAGTGATTTCTTGTAAAGCGCACTCTAACAATCAGTTTTATTTACAATATTATAAATCTGTTTTTACCATGTAGTCATTGGAAATATGCAAACTGTTACATGTACAGTATGTGGTATATGTATGTGAAATATGTCAAATTCAACTGTGTAGCAGGAAACTGTTATCGAACAACAGCGGAACTTGGAAATCTAAGAAAACGTCTTAATACAATCTGTGTAAAGCCTTCAGCAAATAAACCTCTGATATCTCAAATGAAAGACTTAATTTACAAGTTAACTTATGTGAACTCATATCACAATTAAATTCAATCTCAGATTTTTTTTTTTTACTTTGACACTGTGATCTTTGGTTTTTATCACATGCTCTAAAGCAGCTTTCAAACAGTTGTGAAAGCCTTTACAAATGAAACTAAAAAGCTACAAATGAAAGTGACTTGAAGGACCCTCACATCCAAAGCCTATGACTAACCTCCTGGCTTTTGAAGACCATTTCTAATAAAGTTATGCTGGAAGACAATCACTGGATGTGAGCGAACCGTCCAAGAAATCCTAACCAGTCTCTCAGCGCTTCCATTCAGTTATACATAAGACAAAGAGGAATGTTTCTTGAGAAGAACCCTTGATTAAAAGAGGAAGTAGAAATAATGATTAGTTGGGGTTTGGTCAATGCCGAGTGATTTAGATGTTTACAAAGGTGTCCACAGCAGCCACATATGTGATCACTTACCAACAGATAGAAAGTGCTTTCCCGGAAGGAGTAATTTCATAGCACTCATTTATTCATTACGTCCATAGCAACCTCTTAAGTGCATCCAAAGCTTTTTAGGCCAAGCAATGAATTGCGCTGGCAGTCATATGGCATCAGCATCATTGAGTAATTCTGCCGGGTTACTGTGAGCCGTGGTCAAACACGAGCGAGGCTACTGAGATTGGTGCCGCAGTTTCACTCCCAGCCAATGAGCACAGGCCATGACTTATGGAGCAATTTGCATGGCATTTGGAATGGATTGGAGGAAAGAAGCATTAACATTTCGTGATGCATTTCCTGCCATGAGTTCACCAGTTTTTTTTGTTGTTTTTTTTATGCCGTAGCACATGTTCACTCACTCACACTCATACACCCACACCGTGATGCGAATTGAGGTTGATGCAAGCTTTGGTTGTCAGGGAAGTGTTACATGCCTGAGCCTCATCCTCTCTGGAGGCAACTTTGCAGAGCCACAAATTCAGCCACTGAGGCCCGGTGTCATGCTTGAGAAGGAAAATCAAGAAACATTTGGATCTCCTTACACCCCTCTCCCCTTTTTACTCCTGGAAATCCCACTTAAGAGAAACCACCGTAAAAGACTCAATTTACTCTTAAAGGTCAAATATCCAGTCACCACTGAGGAGGCTAATTAAGTGGCCTTCAAAGCTCTCTGAGTCCATCTGAATAGATAATATAACTGATTTGGTACGGGAGCTCCTTTGCACATAGAAAAAACTGCTATCTAGTTTGCATGCTGCTGACATTATTAAGTGTTCTCAATGGAATGAATCTTATGTCAAGCAAACATAATTATCATACTGTCTGCCATTAGAGCTTTATATCAGAAACAAAACAAAGAAATTGTATTTTAAAAAGCAGAATTAGTTATTTACTGGCATGGATTTAGAGCTGCCTACACATACTGTACAACAAAGATAAAAATGGAACAATTATTTGGCCCTTAGAGCAATTTCAGTCTGAAGAACCATTGATCCACAACAAAAATCCATGCAGGCCTGCCATCTCTCCACAGACTCTAAACTTGGGCAAAATACTACCCATAATTTTAAGTAGTTAAACTAGATGCAAACTAAAAACATGTTCCAGGGTGGCAATAGGTGTAACTTAAATGAACTCAGATGGACCTTTGGAATCTTTGTATAATTAACGAACCAGCTTACTAAAATGAATCAAATATGCATAAACATCACATGGCAATCGTTTTTTTGCCATTTTAATTCATTTAGTTTTTTTACACTTCCAAATAGTACTTAAATCAAATATATATACAATTTTATTTAGCTTTATTTATTTATTTTCATTTTTAGTACTTTTATTATGTTAAAGGGCACATCAGATGGCCGTTTTTTTCAAGTCTTCATGAAATGTCAGCAACATACTTTGTTGAAATTCCTCAATGGTTGCGTATAACACTCTTTTTCCCTTGTCAAAAACAGCTCTGCTTGCGTGGAGAAAATGGCAGAGAGTGTGCTAATATGGGACAGTTCGTCAGCAGTCGTGTGCGGGGCCTGGGCAATATGACATCAAAACAGCTTGATAACTGTTTAGGTTTATGTGAGATTACGTTATTTTGTAAGTTATTGTAGGGTG
Organism: Enteromius unitaeniatus; assembly: GCA_032359435.1. Lineage (NCBI taxonomy): Eukaryota > Metazoa > Chordata > Actinopteri > Cypriniformes > Cyprinidae > Enteromius > Enteromius unitaeniatus. The sequence goes on along the minus strand of JAUMHI010000039.1, from coordinate 3,062,150 downwards.
GCTTTGTCCACTCACTGCTAAGACACATTTATATGCGAACACCATGTAGAAGTGAATTTTGAATTCTATGCCCCCTTTAACATTTTAACTAAGATATTCCAAGGCATCATTTAAAATGGTACTTTTTCATCTATTATTATTATTATTATTATAAATACAATAATTTTAATTGTCTTCATTTTAATTTGAGAGCTCAAAACATTTTAAGCTGATTTTTTGCTAGCCTGTGAAGCTGTATGTAATTCAGTTTTTTTTTTTAATGAACACATTTTGGCATACCAAGCAGCATGTTACTGATTGTTACAAATGTTACTTTGTTTCTAACAGCTGAAAGACACAGTTTGCTACTTTTAGTTAGCTTACTCTCTGACACTGTGCATTAAGCCACCACCTTTAGCTCCACGCTAGTATTTGCCGCAGCGCACTGAAATTCTCAGTGAAGACGTCCTCCCTCAAGAGCAGCATTCTCTCCACCTCTCACCACCCCACACTGCTCTTTAGTGTCCGGATTGTCCACACTGCCATTTGGCCGACCGACCAGAGCCTGTCTCCTGCGGTGGGGGTGCGGCTCCTCCCTGGGCCGTAGGGGCTCAATTAACTGCAGAACAATGGTCGCACTTCTGCCTCCCGCAGCAAAGCTGCCAGAGCAGGAATGTGGGCTCTTTAATCTCTCTACCCTGGGCAGGCATTTCAGCTGCTGCAGCCTCCAGGACCCACGCATGCACCTCCAGATACCACGCAATGCACGCTATTACACATTCAAATCCATGTGGGTTGCACTGAGGGAATTCTTGTAAAACATGCCAGCTGTCTATGCACAAATCGGAGGCTTGGATGGGCTATTTAAAATCAGAAATGAATATTGATTCTACTGATTGTGTCATAGAATCTTAAACATAAATACAGCGGTGATACTCAATGGAACAGTGCGAGAGTGCCGTGGAGACAAATCATCTATATGGGCTTCGCTTTCTTTTGCGTCATTAAATGCACAACAAAAGGGATTGTGGTTAATTACAGGAATATCTGCTGATGCCATGTATTTTCTGAGGAGGCTCGGCTTCTGCTACATTTGCGCTGGCAGATGATGTCATAAAGAACATGTGGGGTGCTGGCAGGTGATGTCATAAAAAGCCTGCGTGGTGGGTTGAAGTGGGTGTCAGCTTTTCTGCAGGTAGAAGTCTAAGAAAGTGTTTTCTGACAAGACTGCAAGTCTGTTTCTGGACACAAACACAAATGCTTGGATCTGGAAGGTGGAAAAACTCTCGCTTCGTGCCTGGCATTGGTATTAGAGTGCTGATATATATTTAATAGCTCAAAAAAATCCTCCCCGCATCTACAGTTCTTTAAATCGAGGGTCACTTTCGGTCGCATCAACGACGATCTCTACACCTAAGCTGTACGATATAGCCGGGGTGAGGGGTTAGATGATCACGCATTATGCTCTCTTCAGATTTTGCCCGCTTTCTCCAACAATATATTCTCCTGCTTTGTACGCCAAGAACTAAATATCAGGGGAAGGGCCAGTTGTTGTTCAGCCATTCGCTGTAGCCAGCGTTCAATCACCTATAAAGAACATCTCCATGAAAAAAAAATAAAAAAATCAGCCTCGCCACATCCATCCTCATCCCCGTAATGACAATTTCATCTCCACACCTTGCTTTCTTTAATGTTTCCCATCATAAAACCCCTTCAGCGTGTGAGAACTCCTGAAGCGGCATAAAGCTAACATGATGGTGGGCCGCATATGCGTGTGACCCTAATTAAGAATCGAAAATTACCACCCCATTCCTGCTTGTGCATGTCCAATAATCCCGAACTTAATATTCCATAAAAAGAGCTCCGCATGACTTCCCGTCACCCCTGCACCCTCGCGATGTATGTCATCCTGCTTTTTATTTAAGAAGTCAATATACCATTGTACCACAGTAGACATTTCTGACACAAATTATGTTCACCGCTGGATGAGCCTCTCTTTTTCAATTCTTTATTGATTGTACCAGCTCATAAAAAAAGAACGGAGGGGTGCGGGCGGTAGGAATTGGAAAAGGGTGGACTGCTGACTGGGACTATTTTCTTTGTCTGGATAATAAAAATGCTACTTCAGGACTTAGAAGGTTAAGTTCTAATGAGTATTTTGGATTGCGTGCGCCCGTTTAATGGCCTCATAAAGCAATGCTTTGCTTGGCTAATAGAGGCAAGCTCACAGGCGAAAATTCTTCGCTTCTTTTTGTTAAGAGCTGCAAAAGTGCACCATGTGGGACGGATAAATAATTCGCAGAGCGGGAATATGCCAATCATAAAACTCATTTGCTTGGCTGGACCATGCACTATAGAGTATTATCTCGTTAATGGTGATCAGCAGGTGATGTTTCAGTGGGTTTCTAAAGAAGTTTATGTGCAGAAATCACCTAACGCTTGGTCCTAAATCATACCGGCCAAAAACAAGATGACTTGTAAGATTCCGTTTTAAAGGATTTGGATGAGTTTTCTAAAGTGGGAAGAGCTCATTATCAGAGAAGAACTGCATAGAATCGCTCCTACTCATGCTTTCGCTATAGGGTTTGTCAGCGAGGTTCAATAAGAGTGTTGTGGGCAGGACAGCTCTATAACGGTATGGATCTTATGCAGAAACGTAGGCCTGAGCTGATACACCATTAAAGTTTAAATCAGGAGCCTGTGACATGCAATCAATCCCCCAGCCAAGCCACCCTCCACCTCCATCTGCCACAATCTTGCAATTAACTTGTCAAAATATTTAGCGCAAAAGTGATGCATAAGAACCTATGCGTGTCGTGACATTCTGCTCTGCAGACGTGGCGCATTAATAACCGTGAGAAAGTTTTGGTTTGCCGCAAGGAATACTTTACACAGTACTTCCTCTCCGGTTCAAATGACTCATCATAAAGGGGATTTACCCTCAAGCAGCATTAGATTTGGAGAGGACCAGAGCAGATGTATTGAGGTGAAAGGCATTGTGTCTTGATAAACTAGGATTACTCCATGACTTACCACACTAGAGGGAAAAAAGATGCTTCACTTGCATTTGCCTGAAGGAATAGATGCAGAAATCAGTAAATCAATAGCTCTGGATGACGTTAATGAAAATAAAAAACAAAGCAAGCTTTCTTGATATGCATTTGAAGAATTGCACTAATAAAATATCATCCCTGCCCTGCACAGGCAAACAAGCAAGATATATAGCCCATGTTTCAATTATCTGCAAGATGTACTTAAAATCAATTGGATATTTATGATGATGACTTTTAAACTAGATTTGCATTTCCTGAAGGAAATACCGGCACTTGCAAGGCCGCAAAAGATAAGTGTTGAAGTTTTATGTAGTTTATGTTTCGGATTTTCTGCGTGGTGAATTGCCACATTGCCTTTGTCATGCATTGTTTTAAGGTGACTGCACACAAATACGGCACCTACAAATTATTAAACATATGCAGGGAAGACTAAATTAGTTACAGCTCAGTAAATACTGCTAAAAATTAGATTTGGAATGCTAAATATTCTATCAAATCCACTGAAAATGTCAACACTAGTGGCTGTAAATTGTAAAAGAAATCCACAAATCAGTATGCAGTAATGCTAAATATTCTGTTCATGTAAATTAATGTAATATTGTATAACATTTCAAAGTGAATTTCTGAGTTTGTTTATGGGTAATTTATGTACTGAAATAAATTGCATTACATATAAATATTTGGATTCCTCGTGAGCACTGTAATAAAGGGTAAGGATATTGTAACAAATACTTTTATGAAATGCTCAAGAAGCATAAGAAACTGACCATATGCATCTCTGAAAGTGAAAAAAGGCAACCCCTGGCTTAAAGACAGAATCAAAAACACACTACTTCAGGATTTTAGGCTTGTTCTAGAGCCTTCCATCAGTCTTCCGACAGCCAGTTCAACCCCCAGTAGCTCCCTGCCACTGAAATATGTCAGTGCAGGTATGAAGAATTCAGGGTAAGATTTTTGAGAGGTGTCTGCAGAGATAGCACATTCTCTTAGAAGGCCAGCAGATAGAAGATCAATATTCCCACACAACTTTCTTGTGATTAATTTTTAATGGCCAGAGGAACTTCTCCCTTATAAAATGTAAATGGCTTTAATGTTAAATGCAAAGGGAATGACACCTTGATCAGTCACCCTTTCCACTTGCTGTTCAGGAGATAGTGACCAGCATAGTTGCTTGATGGCATCTCTCTCTCTCTTCTCCCTCCAGAGACCCTCAAAGTGCTTTACACAACCTTCACCACCTCCCCGCAGCCACCCAAAAGAGGCTATTCCCTCTCTCCAACCACATCACACGCAGCTGTACAGCGATGCTACAGGTAATAGTGAGCTTGGCTCAAGTGGGTGGATATGTCTGAAGAAAAGAGATGGATCTTCTCCAGCTCCAAATTTATTCTGTGGAGGCTGCTTGGAATCCAAAGTTTCAAACTACAGCGGCTCTTCAATGAAACGGCAACAGATAATGATCTAAACTCAATCTATTCATTTCAAGTCAATTTTTTTTGTAGCGGTAAACAAAATTTGCTTTAAAAAAGATTATTTTAGGAGGTGTTAAAACAATAATCCATTCTTAAGCAATTCTCCCACAAGATTCGCGATCTAAACTGCAAGGACAAAACAAGATTTTTCTGTTGATACTGTTGTCAGGTTGACAGTTGAATATGTACGAATCATGGGCTGTAACAAATGATTTCCGTGTTTACCCATATCTTCATGCTTGTACATCTGCTTTCGTAGTAGCACACAAAGATCCCATATGATATATCCCTGTCAACAAATATAACAGCTTGTGTGAGGCTGGCATTTAAGCCTTTTTACAGTACCCAAAACGGTTGTTAAATCTGACCTATAGTGAGTTACCACTAGTAAGGTGCAGAATCCAAAATGTATTGATTTTACGTCCATTTCTTCGGAAAGGGGCCACATGAGAATATTCCCACTCTTACAGCCAAAAAAATAAATAAAGCCCTAATGATTTCACAGTAAAATCAGAGGAAGAGGCAGTAACTTATGAGAGTCCAGTTTAAGAGATTTGCTCAACAACAAGGTTTAATTCCAACTGATCGCTCAATAATAAAGATGTTCGGTGTGAAAGATTCCGCCAGTTAATGGAACTCTCGCTTTTATAAAACCTTGTGTTTGCTAATCACTTGCAACTGATTAACAGCTTGTAAACATAACCATTTAGTGATGCAGCAAGTTCTGCAAAAACTAAACAAACCTATGTAAAGAAAACAACCTTTTTTTTATTAAGAAAAAACTTTTTTGTCCATTTTAAGTTGTAGTTTTTGTACAGTTATTATGGTACTTTGATCGGTCGGTCAGCAGAACATTACTTTTTGTTGAGAGCTGCATATGTAAATGAAACGCATAAAAAGCTGACAGGTTTATGCCAGCATCAAAACTGTAACATTCAGATTTAAACAAATGACATACTGCAAGCGTCAGCAATTCCAGAGTTGAGCATTTTTGTGATTTAAAAACCACCTAAAAAAAGTTTGCTACTGATCTACATTGCAATATCTAAATAAAAGAAATATGCAGCAAATTTTAGAAATCTGTTAATATTTTTGAGGGGGTTACACTTTACTTTAAGGTGTTACAGTACATTATTTAAATACTGAACAATACGTATTATATGGTTAAGGTTAGGATTAGGGTTTGTCTAAGGTTTACCTGCATGTAATTATGAATAATTTATTGTTCAAATAATAGTAAGACAATGTAACATGTGAAACAGGGACACCTTAAAATAAAGTGTTATAATTATTAACGTTTTCATGGTGAAAATAGCAGTAAATTACTATAACAATAACTCTAAAAACAGTGCAACTTTTCATGTGTTTTACTGAAGTCTTGTTGTGAAAGGCTACCTTGATATCTTGTCTACAAAAATACCTAAGATAGCTTGAACTGAAAAGAAATAGCTTTTACAGCCAGTAACCACATGCAGCAGGTCATGCTGTCACAAACCGGATAGTTCATCACAAAAGAATCCACCAATAAACAGCATTACAGGCTTTTCAGCAAAATGTTAACAGTGGAATAATCATAAAAAAAAAAAAAACTATTTACAGAGAAACTGGCCCACAAATACAACATTTAAAATACCTGCCCACTGACATTTACAAAAATAATAACTAAAACAGGCACATTTGTGAAACTGCAATAAATCCCACGGTGACAATTAGTCCCAGTCTCCTCTATGAAGTACCGTACCACCAGCCAGTACAAACCACAAGCATTTACACCAAATTCCAGCATTCATCACCCCTCACAGGTGACTCACCAAACCGTTCGGTACCCGTTCCCCCAGCATCCGGGGAACATGATGTATCTGCTGTCTCCGTTCAGTTAATGAAAAAAAGCGGCCTGTCCCTTAGAATGCATGCTGGTGGGCATAATTGGATTGCAACTCGCCTGCAGTTTAGCCTCCTGCTTAAAGCCCACTCCATGACAGAATGCAGAAATAAGTGTGCGCTTTACGCTCTCTATTAGTTCGATTTATTCTGGGAGTTTTGTCTTATTGGGAAAGAGACACTTCAAAGGCACAGGCCTATGGAGGAGTCGTGCTACATAGGAAAAGAGAGTGTGTTAATTAATATAAACCTAAATAAAGGTAGAGAGGAGGATTATCTAATGGGTTTCAGAGGGATATTATGTTTATTCTAAGCGCAGAGGATGCAAAACCCCAGAGACGAACAGGTACGCGTGCTTATAGACAGAGACAGATGGATCACAGAGGCGCTCAGAAATTAGAACGGGGCCGGAGACAGAGGCCCGCTGCAGTTCTGGAGCTCTAAACGCAGAGATGGCACGAGAAAGACCACGAGCATGCGATCTGCCGGCGCTGCCTTTAAAGAACACGTGAGGGATTACTGTACGCTGCATCCCGTTCTGTACATTCATCAATTCACGCAGGGGAAAGCAAAGAAATGACAGACAAATATATTATGATGTCAAACATCAAAGATTCTCTGCATAATTCCAGCGGAATTCTGCTTAAGTACGGGATGAATTATTGCAGCCTGAATTATATGATTCCTCAGCATGTTACCCACAAGAGGTGAACTGATATATATTTCTATCTCTTTTCATGAATAGGCTGCAAAATAGGTCCTGAATCTCAAAGTATTGAAAGGAAAAGTGGTTGCTTAAATCTCCGAAAATAATGACTGTTTGCAATAATATAACATGTTATAAACACTAACGCTAAATTAATTTATTGATCAAAATAAGCAACAGGATTACATCCAGAACAGGAATGCACACCAAATCTGGAACAGATATTACATATGTTACGCAATACTATACTACAGCATATCTACAGGACTAGTTCTCATGACATAAAAACATGTCATTTGTATCTTGTGCACAACAAACGGTTATATATAGGAAGTATTTTTTGTGACATGGATATCAAGTCCTCTTTTTTCAATGCCATCAGCTTATGCACATCGTTTTTTTTTTTTCATGGTGATCGAGAGGCAGTTAAAGCAAAGCCGCTGTGCTTTGTGTTGGTTGTTTCATCAACACAGGCATAAGGACAAGATTGCAGTTCTTTAATGTCATAGCAAGACACCAGTTCACTCTGTGCAATAAGCTATAATCAAATTACAGATTTCAATATCTGTCTCTAAATGATTAAAAACATGTAAAAGAAGATTAACCGCGAGAAACAGTGAAAATTAACATTCCAAGAAAGATGCAAATTCCATTTGGATACATCATTCATCATTTGGGCAAACTCAGAAATATGTGCGTGGTGTGCACTTCTTGCTACTACAATCTGATTATGCCCAATAAATTCTGAAAACACTGAGGCAATATTAATCTCGTGGAACTGTTTCAAATGCAGATTCCTGTAGATATTTCCTTTCTGCTAGTGGGTATCATGCAGTATTAATGAGACTATATGTAATCGTCACTGTATAACCGCACGCTATACAGAAATTACAAGAATACATTTGTATAAGTAGAACAACTGCTTTTAATCTAATCCGTGGCTGCAGAACTGCAACACTAAAGAAAAGTTAGTCTTTTAAAGTTTAAAGTAACAGTCAGCTCTAACTCATGCTGTGCAGTTCTATGTGGCATACATTTAAAACACTGGGACTTTTATGATACCACAAGCATGTGTGACTCATACAGTACGTGAAGTATATATGCACTTAAGCAATTACCCATACATTGTGATTTCATGATTCACGTGATACTTTTCACATTCTTTTTCTTGTTTTAATGTCGCCAGTCATATCATTAGTTTGGTTTGGTTTATTGAACTAAGCTTTTCAAACTACTCTTTACTCTATGGTTCAAAAATTCAAAATAACAAAAAAAACGAATGCACGCTGTTCAAATAAGCATGTCGAAGTATTAGAAATACGATTAATTTGACTCTTCTTTAAGTCGTAATATCTGTGCATTAGGAAAGGACTGAAATAAATCAGTAATCATTTGTAATGTTAAACGAATAAAGAATTGTTCTTTTGACTTGAGTTTGTTAGTTGAATTTACAAAGTTATTTCTGTAAAAAAGTCAAACCAAGAACAAGATAACAGAATTGTAGTATGTTTAAAAATTAAATCTTTAAAGTCCAACATGTGCTCAAAAAAAAAAAAAACATGCCTCTACATTTACAAAAACATATCTGTAGATACAATTCACTTCAACTTCCAGCCAAAATAATCACTAGTGTTAAAACAACAACAACAGTTTTTATGACTTGTCACTTTTGTCAGTAATGACATAAAAAAACACTTACAATAGTGCATGATTTGCAGACTAATAGACTTGTTAGCACTTATGTTTCATAACATCACTAGCTCTATACTGTATGTATGGCTTTTCTAACGTAGTAAACTTGCGCTTGCAATGGAGTATGAATCCATCTTTAGTTTATGTGGCTAGTTTATATGCGTAATACGTACAACAAGCAATGTAACAAAGTACTCCCTAATTCACGTTCTTCTGTTTCGGATTAAATAGAATGGGCTTTTAGCACCACTCACTGGACATTTCACTTTAAAAGTGTCAAGAAACTGACAAGAAGCAATAGACTCTTATATAACTTTGCTGAGATTTTCCAAAAAGTCTGTGTAGAGGAAGTCTTTACGGAGAAATTCACTGTGTATTTACATAACAAGTGAAAAAGAGGCAATGTTTTCATTTAATTTATAATGGACCAAATCAACAAAAAAAAGAACAAACTGAAAGAAACCCTAAAATCCTTCCTTTCAACCTTTCTTTCCATCATCTTCTTCCTCAACATTAGTGCATCCCCTAGCATTTTAATGGCGTTGTTATTTCAAAAACTCAACCTATAAAAGGAAACATAATTAGACTAGGATTTCTAATTAGCTTGCCCTTCTTAGAATTGGATTCGGCTGCCTCTCCACACCCATTACGACGCGTAAGCTGAAAAAATGTCATCTCAATTTAAGAGGTAACGTCAGCAACTTGCACTTCATAGAGGCAGAGGAGCATTTTGCAAACCTCTCCCTTTGTTCTCTGACAGGTTTATTGGCAGCACTTTGACATGTTTAATCCTATCAGGAGATGGGCACGTTGAGGATTGAGTCTGTTTTATCTGCGAGGCGAGGAATCTCCACCCTGTTAAAGAGTTGGAGCCTGATCATCGCGGGCCTCGGAGCTGTCATACACACAAGTTGCATCCTCATGCACAGGAAATAAATAAATAAATATTTCATGATCCATCTTGGTCAGGATCAAGGTAATCTCATATCTTTCTTTCTCTCCCTGGATGTAAGCTGAGAGAACAATGGGAAGTGAGCTGAAGTTGATTCACCTTGCGTCTTTCAGAGAAGTGAAAACTAGGTCTATATATGTTATCCTTGTTTAACCTTTACTGAAAACTTTGTTTGTTTTAAGACCTTATGAAATTGCTTTGTGAATGACACTTTCTTTGCTTTGTTTTCTACTGAAGCAGGCAACATTTGGAGATTCGACCTTAAAACTGAATCTTGCAGTCTTTAAACTATTGGTTGCCTGCTGTCTAACATTAGTGGTTGAAGTGGTCAAACTCTTGCCAGCCATGTGTCAAAAACAGCGTCCTGAACAGCTGGATCACTCTCTGGTGTGGGAACTGCTCGAACCTGCTCGAACGGGTAGTGAATACAGCAATGCAATCAATTTAGACTGACGATATCAGGTAAAAATCCCACTCACTCATCCCATAGTGTACTCCCAGCCATACCATCTGGAAGAAGGTTAAGGACTATTAAAGCCAAAACAACCAGACTAAATAGCTGTTTCATTCCACAAGCTGTCAGACTGCTCAGTAACTCTATATGACAACCCTCAAATGAACTGTCCATCCTCAACTCAAGCACTAACTTATTTCTTCACTTCACCGCAATACATGAGGCACTAACTTTCTATCTTTCACGGCTTTCATTGTCAGCACTACATCACAGTGAGTATTGCTCGTTATGCCATTCTATATAATGATATATGGGTAGTTGGCATGAAATAGTTTTGAGTGTCCTGCGGTGTGACATGCTATACTTTGTCAAAAGCCATTTCGATGATCTGCATTTTGCTAATGCTTTTATAATTATCATGCATGCAGCTTTTATGATCTCATACTACTAACTGAGAAACTACATGTTTGGATTTCAAAAAATATATTTTACACACCGTAAGATCATTTTAAATGAACTAGTAAAGGCAAAAAGTGTTTAAAAATCATCTGTTATATGTTGTAGCATGGTTCTTGATATGTATGTATATATATATATATATATATATATATACACAGTATACACGTAGATCTTTGTTTGTTTTTACACCTCTTATTCTTTGTTTTTTTACACCTGTTCTGTGAGGTCTAAGAAAAGATGCAACAGATGCTGTGTAAAATCATGTCTAAAAGAAATAAAGATTAGCTTCAGAAACTGAAATTGAACTTTGATACAATAGTAATAAAAAAATGTGGGTTGCCTGAACAACACAGTTTTTATTAACTATTTGGATTTGACTTTATTTAAATAATAACAAATGCATTTTTAAACTTGATTCAAACTAGATAGAATGAACATTAATTTGTTAACTGTTAAAATTACATGTATTCAATTTTAAAAAATGAAGACATAAAATATGTGAATTAAGCAACATTTCATAATAAAATTATATTCAATAATATAAAAAAACAGACACTGCATTTTACTTTTATATATTTATTTTGTAACTTGGCATATTCTTAAAGCTTAACAATTGATGTTTGACACTGATAGGAACGTAATCTTGACTATTCCTTTTACACCCTTGCTGATTAATTGATAAATATCCTTTAGGGGACTATGAATTGACTGGGTGAAGTATGGGGTCAAAGGTCGCTCATTCACAGCACCATATTTCCATATCTGCAGGTTCAGTACAGTCGTATGATTGATATAAGAGCCTCCACTGAGCAATGACTCTTGACAACCACTCAAACCTGTGTTGTCAAAGCTATTTCATTATTAAACGTCCTATCTAAAATCATCAAGTCTAATTTGCGCTTTTTACCAGAGCCGAAGCTCTCTCTTTGACCTGTCCTTGCTGAAGTTACAGAATAACTGTTCTCATATCACTTTATAAAAGGCATAGCAGGCCGTGTTCCCGCTGATTGCAATGAATAATGCCCACGGGTATTTGCTAAATCTATGCAAACCTTCCGACACAGTGTATTCATCAAGATGTCAGATGTTGAAGGACAGATGTGGGGAACAACACCTTAAGAGTCGTCTGATAGGTGTGTGTGGAAATCAGCGCATACAGTCTGAACGCCTTGATCAGAAGTGTGGGGAGGCAGCCAGAGCCCATTCGCATCCCACACCTTCAAACACAGAGCACCTGTCTCTTCACTTTACTAGAAGAAACGTACCCTGACATTTGAGGTGACTTTCAAAGACTTGAAAGGTAAAACGGAGTCTCTGCGCATGGCTCAACTGCTAAATGGCTCCCTCAGACAAAGAGGATACACTCTGCACTGGAGATGAACGTTTTCCACATTTTGAAGACACATGCTCAGCAAAGACTGCATGGTGGATTTTTTCCATGTACGAGAGAGAAAATGAGGTAGATAAACAAAACGGAATTAAAGGGCCAAATATTTACTTATGCTATCAAATATTGTCCAACAGTTAGTTCCGCTCCTCAAATCTGATTGGCCAGGAGGCATTCCAAGAACAACAGTGAAGCATATGACTGGGACTTTTTTGTGTTTTTGTTTTTTTATCACGCCGCTTGTCTGCTTTTGCAAGATTAAGGTTTGGACTCCTTTCAGAACTCTTTTAGATGGCAAAGGAAAAAAAACACCTCAAGAAGTTTTAAGATTTCATTTAATTTCAACTTTTGGTTTTGATAATTTATAAAATCCAGTATAACTGATTAGTATACTGAACAAATAAGTCAAATATAAAACACATTTATGAATTAAATTTTACCATAATAACTACATGCTGCAGTTTCATGATTTTAAGCAAAGTCCTTTATGCTCAACTATGGTTGAATTCATTTAATGTACTTAATTCATAAAATGTAATTTTAAAACTTCAGTGTTCAGAAATCATGTTAATTTGCTGCAAAGATATTATTATTATTATCAGTGCTGAAACAATAGCGATGCTACGTATTTTTGTAAAAACCACAATTCTTTTATGTAATGCTACTGTAAATAGAAGTCTTTACTTTAAATTTTGATTTAATATATCCATGCTGAATAAAAGAATTTAGGCTATTTCTTTCGAAATAAATAAATAAACATAAAATGGTATATACATAAAATAGAGAAACATTTTAAAACAATAGATTCTTAAAATTATGAGACAGAAAGTCACACTGTAATATCTGAAGTCACAAAGCTATGAAGTCCAGGTTTTTTACTTTGATGCTGTTCTGCACTTTGGGCTTCCATACAGTATACATAATATCATCAGACACATTTTATTTAAGTCCCTTTAATGGAAAGGACGGTCAAAGATAAAACAGGAGACGATAGAGAGAAGTGGAGAGATGTGATCTGAAAATGACCTGAGCTGTATTCAAACTCAGGTCGCCTACAGAAAAGTGCTAGCGTAACAAATAAGCACAAACACTACCCGCCCAGCCGCATCTCTTGCTGAGAGACACTTCTGAGTTCACCTCAGAAACTAACCACAGCCAACACACACAAAACTTTTTGAGGAATTTTAAGGCACGCAGACTGACAGTCTGTCAAAAACAGCTCTCAGGCAATACATGTGGCAATGCTGTATATACAATAATGGCCGGCGGGTTAGACTTTGGCTTGGCTCATTTTGGAATATCTCTGGCTCCTCAGACCGAAGAAATTGAAACTAGCAGTACAGGTGGCCAACATCTATTATGTAGAGAGATGCAGATGGAGACGGTGAGCTGCCTGAGAGAGTGCATTGTAGGGGTTTAGACAGAGACTTGTCTATCCACTGGGAGAAAATCCTGCCTGCTCTGACAATGACAGAGTGACAACATGAGATTCTCTGGCAGGCTTGACAGTTCAGCTGACTGCTGTGCACTCTAACGTAATGTAAATTCTGCCAAGGAAATGACTAAATAACTGCAGCCGAGTGTGTGGAATTGAAGGAAGCTTAATGTGCGAGCGCATCCCTTGTTCTTTTTTTTCATAATGGCAGTGATGATGGTTATATGGGATAGATAATAGACATTATAATAACATGCTGCTGGATAATCCAGGCATGCTGCAAGAAAAAAAAAAAAAAAAGAAACATCTGTACAAAGACGGGCAAAATTGATACGAAAATATTCGCTTTTTCTAGGGTAATTACAATGGCAGAGACACGGGCCAGCTTTGCAAAGGTCACCGGGCTGTCCTCAAGCTCATGTTGAGTGTTTGTCACGCTTAGATGCTAGCAGAATACATCAAAAGCAGCTGGTTTTGACAGTCCAAGGCAGGATGCCATTACTAGGCGAACCGGTCAAACGGAACTGTGAAAAAAATACTTGATTCATTACGCCGGAATGTAGCTTACAAGTGAAGCGTTCTCCTCGGCATGTGGAGAAATACTGAATGCAGGGAACGGATGTAATTTCTGGGGTTGGGGAGCCCGAATGGAGAATGGGAATGGTAATACCGATCGTATAAAAAGCAGTGATTCTCGACTGGATTTTACTGTAGGTAAAGTGGTTACCAAGAACAATCTCACAAGTGTTTAGAATGAAAAAATGACATTAAAATCATATATGAAATGGGACCCTACAGGCCCACAATACATACAACTATTAAAGAGACAGTTCTTTTATTCCAAAAATTATTAGGATATTAACTAAAGATCACGTTCTATGAAGATATTTTGTAAATTCCCTACTGTAAATATATAATATTTTTGGACTTGTAATACGCATTGCTAAGAACTTTACCTGGGGCCTGTTCCATAAACCAAGATTAGAGTATAAGCCAGGCTTATTTCAGTTAGTCTAACTTATTGCCAGTTAATTTGTATTAAAATAAGTCAGACTATCTTCCATAAGCCTGGCTTATTTTGTAAACTTGTTTTATGGAACAGGCCCCTGGACAACCATACATTAATGGAAAGCTTATTTATTTATTAAAATCTTAATTTCAAAAACTGACTTTGAGGTTCAGGGTTACATATAATAATTAACATCCCCATTTCAATCTTTCAGCAGTAAATGAAATAAAATAAAATAAAAAATGTAATTGTGAGACTATTTCAAACAATCAACTGTCCTTAGTTCATTTGTTAATTTGACCCTGTTATACCTGCGACCTAGACCTCATGAAAAAAGACGGAGAATTCTGAGTTCGTTTAATCAAGCACAAAGTCTCAGCGTTGGCAGGACACCAGAGCCCCAGTGAGCAAGATGGCTGGCCAGTGACAGCGTCATTCACCTTTGATCTTTACTCAAATGCCACAGTGTCCATCAGTAGCTCCATTACTATCCACTGGACACAGTGACACAGCAGACAGCTGCCAATTACAGCGCAGCCTGAGGCTAAGAGTGCAGGCCACTAACCATGTGGCAATGACTCTACAGGATCAGAACTGCATGGGACGCTGCTGAGGTTTGGCTGGATAACTGGGCTTAGGCATGTTTGGAGTGTGCAGAGACAGGGCTGGTACAGAAACATCACATCTGATTTGAACCATCAGCCATCGCCATTTGTCCTACGCTGGCTCGGGTTCAGAGGTGCTTCTCCTCCCTCAGAATCGGACATTGCATTTCACGCTTGTTAGCTTGACCTTTCGGATCCGCTTACGGCTAAAGAGCTAGCAGTCATGGAAATCGAGCAAGCCATCAAGAGAAATACCATAAAGCCTTTAATACTTGTGTCAAAGACTGAAGTTATGTTTCTCTGACCTTCCACTTCCCAGATGTATGTTGCTCAAAGGCATAAAAATCGGCATCCGTGTCTATGTATTCATAAAAAAAAAAACGATGTGTTGTTACTGTATAAAAACGATGTCAGTGTTTTACTGCACAAAAGACGAAAGGCTGTTCCAGTTCAGCTAACCCTTTGCTGTACACAGGCAGGTTTGTGCAGCGCCTGCACAATATCAAGAGACCTCTGGGTAAACATTATAAAAGTAGGTTCAAAACAACAGTTTAACATTGAAAATATGCGCACAAGACACCAATAACATTTGACTGATTCACAGAAGGCATAAAATGTTGATGAATCCCTTAGCATCAATGTCACTGAGGTAAAATGGGAACATAAAGTGTTGAGTTATCAGCAGACATTTTAATGGGAGCGATCTCAGGGTGTTAACCTTGTTGACACCAACTATATTATGGATTTTTCCAGAGAATAAAACGGAAAATGAGAAATTTGCAAGAGGTCATAATACATGCATGCGGTATGTGAATGGAGGTGGAGGTGTAACACTGGAGGTGTTGTTAGTCCCACATGAACGAGCTCTAAAACCAAGATTATGGAACCAAGAAGAAAATCATTGAGGCCACTGGCAAATAAAATAAAACTAAATATTGGCTTAGCAACATGAGCTTAACTAAACTGCATTGGTACTAAAAATGAGAGAGAAGTGATATGAGAGATGTGGAATACTCATGTTTCCATGAGTAACAGTCAAATACTGTACACAGCTTAGCAATCCTTATAAACATATCTTTTACCTTAAATTCCATGTCTGATTAAAGGTTTTTAGAAAGCTGCATAACGTAAGTAAGATAAGGGGTCTCAGACAGAATATATACTGCAAAATATTACCATTCAAGACTTTGGGGGAAAATGTATGTTTTCTAAAGAAATCTGTAATGCTCACTAAGACTGCACTTCTTTGAGCATTCTTCAGCAAAGTGAAAACAGTTATATTATGACATTTATATAACATCTATTTTAAAATGTAATTTACTCTTGTGATGGCAAAACAAAATATTCAGTGCTGCATGATCCTTTCAGAAATCATATATTGATTTGGTGCTCAAGAAACAGCTCTCAAATGTGAAAAACTTTCTTTTTTGGAAACCATGATACAAATCTTGAAGATTCTTCAATTAGTAAAACATATCTTTTCTAATCAAAATTTATTCTGATCAAAATTTAATTTAAACAGAAATCGTTTTGTTGTTTTATGTCAATTTTAAACCATTTAATACTGACCAAAAACATTCAATACAGCAAAAATCTTTTCTTTCTGAATTCAGAAAACATCACAGCCTTTTAAGGTCAGGTTCACAAGGCACTAACAGCGACGACAATGGTACTTCAGTGCTTTATACAGAAAACACTGCTCAAGGTGAGACCAAAGGTCTGGAAAACAGTGATTCATAGAAAGTTTAAGGCTGACTTTATGAAGCCAGTATTTGTTAAGCATGTACAATGAAACCTTTTCAGACAAGTACGGTATGCTCTGGATTTCTTGAAGAACACCTGGAGGTGAACTATTGATCCAAAATTAAACACTTTTTTCTTTAGTTCTGAATACAATACATGATTTTTTTCAGTTTATTTTAATTCATCATCCACTTTTAATTCTATGGAAGAAAGCCATTCTCACATTTTGACAAACATATCTGTTTTAAAGAGAAAAGGGGAAAAAACACAAGCATGGAAAAACGTAAGGACTTCAATTCTGCAACTTACAGATAGAAATAATTGCATTATTAGTAAGAAACTGTATCATTTCAAATTATAAACAGGAAAACAGATGGCTACTGCACTGCAAAGGAGCTATTCTCTGACTCACAACCTGTCCAATCTATGCTATCTTTATCTTCAAAATGTCAGGAATGAACTGAAAAATATTTGTACAAAAACATTGCAGCTGTCCGTGGCTTAAATTCTAGGTTCTTCTGCATAGGCTGGACATATTCGGAAAACAAAAACAGAATCAATGTATTTGAAGTGGTTTTGGGTTTCACAAGTGACAGGCTTAGCATGAACTGCGATCCAAACTCTGAAACCAATGCATTTTAAAAGGCTGTTGAGGAGGAGCAGAAATGAAAGAAAATGCCCAACTTTTACACAACTAATGAGATGAAGCTAATGGCCTAATGGCAACTGCTGAGGCTGTGTGGTTGTTTTAAAATGAAAAATAAATGAGAAGCCCTGCATATACAGAATCGCGGAAACGTAATGAGTCTCTGATATGCTTTTTGAGGCATAGCTTCTCTATAATTTGCACCTCATGCAGTAGCATTAAAATCATTCATCAACTTTTGCTTTTTTTCCCCTTCTTTCTTTCTTTTTTCTGCCGTAACAACTTAAAGAGCAAAACACAAAGCAGTGATATTTAAGCTTTGCATGAATGTGTTTGCCTGAGGGGAGGTTGTGTTCCTTAAATTCTCCATATTCATGAGAACAGTTTGTTTGCATGTCAGAAACTATAATCCGTATCACAGATATCTTTTTCTTATCCACTGAGTCTTTCTCGTTTTACTTAAAATAAAACAAAACTAAATAATCAAACCTCAGATCCAGGTGTAGACACCCTTGGTGAAATATAGTTTGATTTTCTAGTCCCTTTTGTATACTATATGTAATGCATCATTTTAATGAGGATTGTCATATTTCTTATCAATAACACACAGGGGAAGTAAGATATACAGAGATATTTTGGGCTGGTGATGGAGAGAGTGCATGCGAGCCTGTGGAGAATCTAAAACTGTCAGCCTTCAGTATGGTGGAGCACTTGATATTCAGGCACAGTGACTGTCAATCTTCCCCACAGAGAGATCGATAAATGACTACGAACAGAAGGAAAACTTTACCCCAGGCTAGTGAATAATCAATATCTCTGTAGGTCTGCCTAATTAAACTGCCACATTAATATATCTTTCAGTGAAATGTACCAAAGAATGTACATGCAAATGTGAAAGGCGTAAAGAAAAAAAATGTGCTTCCTCACAGTTTTGAATACGGATATTTATGAGAGGACGTTAAAGGCACTTGCATCTAAATGTCAACACCTTGCTTGGTGTGTTTTACTTGATTAATTGTATATTTAATTTCCCTCTGAATCTAAAACAAGGTACACAGCATTTCAAATTGTATAAATATATATAAATATATATTAACTTAAAGGGCCAGTTCACCTAAAAATGTTTTACTCACCCCCAATTTGTGAACTGAACATTGATTTACTAAAATGAATCTGACTCACTGAAAAGAATCGGTTCATAGGATACATTTGTTTACAAATGAGACCTAGCATATTTTCATTCACTAAAATGAATAATAATTTGCTGCATGCCTTTGATTCATTAAAACAGCTCACAAAGAGTTTAGTGTCACTATTTTGCAGCACGTCGTCTTTCTTTCATCACATTCAATACAGACTGCAAACTCACATTCACAACACAGCAAAAAGGCACAATATTGCTTTGCAAAAGATTCAGCAGCAGGCTATGTAATTTATGTCATTCTTTTCCCTGATAAACACAACAGCATGATGGTGACATCGCTTTATGGAAAGGATCAAAGCTTGTAACGCTTCAAGATTCTATTTCCGTTTATTTTCATGCATGTCCAACCTCCAGAGTGCTTTCTAGCACCTCTGGATTGAGCATGTGGCTTTTGGCCCCAGATTAGCATAGAAGAAGGAAGCATTAATATATAATTTATTGATGAGGCTACAATATGCGGCTGAAGTGGACTGGAGCGTGGAGAAATCCCTCAAAACTCCCTTACGTCTGCAATATGCACACGCCGCCATGTCTTCATTTACACACTTCATACATACTAATACGTCTTCTATTTTCTCCCAAAGCCTAGTTTATGGCAGTGGACGAAGCAGAGAGAATGTGGCCGGCTCTATAACTAGCACTGGAGGATAGAGATTTCCACGGGGGAAAAGTGCAGAACAGGAAGCCAGCATGACGGAAGCCTTTAATGCAAGAGCTGCTATAGAAAACCCATCAAGTCAGCCTACTGAAAGCATGTTCTTTGCCGGGCCCAAAACAAGGTCGTTTAAAGAACCTACAGTGTCCCAGAAAGTGACAATGAGGGAAGAGCATCCTTTTAAGGAACAACTTAATATTATTTGTGTGTGTGTGTGTGAGGGGGGGTAGGTTACACGAAACAGTATTTTTCTCACAGAATGGACAAATTCTCCTTTCACAGATTTGTAATTCACACATACAAAAAAAATAACATTCCTCTTTTTGTCCTTGCCTTAGTTCAGATGACTTAAAAGGAACTGCTGAGCGGAGGTTCTGAAGTTTAATTTCAGAGGACAAGGCAGGGAAAAAAATCTGATGCTGCGTTTAATTCTGGGATGAGTGGATTTTTTCATTTCATGGCCGATAAGATCAGAGAACAGGTGAGGCTAGCTCTCGATCTTTTCCAGGCAAACACCAATCAATTCCCATTAATAGAGCAGGGTGTAGGTACAATTTCACGACTGATGAAAGCGATATCCCTGGCCGAGAGGGTCGTCTGGCTGACCAAACCGTTCCCCGCTAGTCCGTTTGCTGGATTAGTTGCCAATTTGGACTCTGACTTTGGTGCTAAATAACGTACGAGAAGCACCACTGATAGAAAAGCAGTCTATTAGATAAAAGCAAGGCATTATAATCATATTTTTTAAGTTGCAGTGACAAAAGATAAGAAGAAATGAGGAAGCAACATGATGAGGTAGGATAAGTTTAAAGAAGCAACTGAAGACAGCACATGCAACGTGAAGCAGTTTCAAGAGTAATATAATAATTATTTTCATGTTAAATAAAAAAGAAAATAAATAAATAATTGATGCTTAATTGAATTTGAGTATCACAACATGATACTGTACAAATTAAAAAATGGATTGGATTACATTTAACAATGTTGTTAAATCATTCAACTTTTGGTTAGCAAAAAGTAGTCTTAAAGAATATTAACAACAATTTTCTTTAATTGAAATTAAGCTAAAATAATATAAATATTAAATAGTAAAACATTTGACTATGATACTACAATAATATTACTGTGAACTCTATACTCAGTAGAGTAAATAGTATTTAAAAGATTACACTTAAAACCTAATATAAAGAGCCAAGAATTACAAGTGTCAGAATTACAACTAAAAATATAAAAAAAATTTAAATAACTAAAACCTAACATTTAAACTAAAATAAAAATGACAAATATAAAAAATATTTAACATATAAGCGTAATATTTAAAAGTTCAGCATAAATAAAATATATTATTTTAATTTTTGCATGTGCTGGGTAATAAGAATATCATTTGGGTAGTTTTTCAGTACCCTTACACTGAACTTAACTGAGAGTCAAACTGCTGCCTGTGTAAGTATAGTAGAAGGCAGTGAGATACAGTAGCTTACTAGGTTATGCTATGAAAAAGGGAACAAGAGAAAAAGACGCATCTATTTTAGGCTAAAGGAGCAAAGCCCTCATTTACAAAACCTTCTTGTTTATCAAAACACACTCTTGCTACGGTAAGCCAACGCACGGTTATAGTGAGAGATCGGTGGCAGACAGCACCCGGTGGCATTGCTGGGTCGGCCTGCTAGCCTCCCGACTTCACCCCCTGCCTCTTCCTCCTCCGTTGGCGCACTGAGGAGAGATTAATAGAATCCTCCCCCACAATAGGCTTTGCTGCAAACCTGTCTGTTAGTGAGCTAAATGGCGAGCGAGATACCGTAAAGAGGAGAAAATATCAGGTAATTGATTAGAGGCGCAGGGACTGAGCCTTCATTTGTGAAAGTGCTGCCGGGTTCAGAATCCACATCCCGCTGCCTCTCCTTATTTCGTGGAGAATGGGAACTCATGAGCAATTGATACACTCCGTTAGCTCTTATCATGGTGAGTGTGATCGGATGTAGCCTGAGGGATACTTTATACAGTTTAACACTGGGACATAAAAAGGTAATGTTCTCTGTGAGGAGCTGGATTAACTGGTGAAGGCGCTACACACTCCTGATATGTGCTGAGGAGAGAGGAAGAGGACAAAAAAACAACAACAAGCATGCCGTCACTTTCTCATCCGAGGTTGTCGGTTATGCCCAATGAGTAGAGCGAGGGTGCAATAAAGCAAGTCTACAAGAAAAGCGTTGATGTTTATTGAGTGCCATCTGGCACATCAAAATAAGTGGGCAAATTAACTAAGACTAAAGATTTTGCGCATTCGTGCTAACAGCTGATTTTTCACCTTCCTCTGAATCGAATCCAAAACAAGCCTTTTAAGAATGAAAATACGGTTCATTTGTTTTATAGCTGTGCTACTGTTTAGTAAGCTAATTATTTATTTATGTACTTTGTTTTGCACTGATAGGCACAATTTGCTGTTATAAATATAGATTTTGAAGAGATTAAGGCCAAGTCCTGCCCTGAAACACAGAGCCTGATTTAGTTCTTAACGTAACTGATGGTAGCACTAAATGACTTGGCACAAGCTGATTGGTTTATGTTACCTACACAGCCAGTGAGCTTGCTGCTTTCCATTTAAATGGCTGGTTAACATTCAATTGAGCATTTTGCAGCATGCTCATCAGAGCTCATCTAAAACCCTCCACCTCCCCAGCTCCACCTGTACAGATCTGCTAAGGTTTATTTTATATGCTATTTGTGCAGCAGCAACATATAATAAATACAGCTTCATATCAGCCAATGTTTTGGCTATAGGAAGCTCCTGTAGATGTTGCAGCAGCAGTGTATAGCAGATCCAAGAACAAATACATTAGCATTCGTTCATTTCCGTTAAGAGTTGTCAGATAACAAACCGTAAATTGATCAAAAGTGACATTATTTGTAAAAAAGTGAAAACCTTCCAAAACTAACATATTGCAGAGCTAAAACATTGAAGGTAAATGATTGAATGGATTCAGCCACATCTGCTACTGTAAGTGAAAAGAAACCTGCATGTTGGCAATAATGAGGAAGAAAACACTTGAGTCTAATAAAGGCTATGGAGTTACTAATAGCCTTCCTGGTTCATAATGTGACACAATGACAATCAGTGACAGTCAGGATGGAGGGCAATTTCATCAGGACAGCAATCAATTGGATCCCCCTGCAGCAATTTGTACATTTCATTAACACTTTGTGTTAAATACTGACTGGCGCTTACTAAATAGTTTAGACGTATTTAAGAAAAATGACTAACTATAAAGGTACTTCAGATAATTAAAAAATAGTTTTTCAAAGCTGCAAATAAAGATCGCAATAAACTGAAATATGTTTTGGAAGAAAATACTCTTTCAGTGTTTCTACTTTAATATTTGATGTCGAATAAATTCTTTTGCTGGATGTTGCTCTATAATTGCAATATTCGCTACCAGTTTATGGATAAAAAATTGTTTGTTTGTTTGCTATGCTTTTAAAGCCATCTGTGTAAGGAACACCAAGTTGTTCGAAAGCTTCAAAAGACTTGGAATAGAGGACTTATGAGCTACTTTACTTTTCTTTTACCTATTGATCTGTCATTATGATGCTACTATGATCTATTCTTGTATGAAGGTTGTAGAAAACATTCCAAACACAGAAAAAAACAACAGCATATGGGTTTGGAACGAGATGAGAGTGAATAAATAATAGTGAATTTTCATATTTGGATGAGCTATCTCTGTCACTGTTCACATTACCACCGCCGTATCCCGTCAGAGCCCGGGGTCACGCTGGAGGACATCAAACTGTGATTCTACCTTCTCAGTGAATTCCCATTTATGTGGTTTGATAACGGTGAGTTTAAATTTAATGTTGTTGAATGGAGTGAGTAGATTCTTCTTCTAAAAGATAAAAGTGGATGACAAAGGGCTTTATATGGCATTCAAGGAAAGGCAAAAAGGCAGCCTTTGCTCTTTTACTTCTGCCAAAGCTGGTCTAAATGAAAACCATATGCTCGGCGCTCTAAAAACAAAAATCTCTCATAACAAAACTAAAAAAAACAACGTCCCATGTCCAAAACAGGAAATTAGCAACATTTAGCTCCGCTGCCAAAACATACTGTAGGCCACTGGCAATGTGTGGACGGTGTTTGTTCAGATTGGTGTACCAGATCTTGTGTGATTTGTGCTGCTTGCTACAAGGACCCTAAAGTCCAGAAGCAGCAAAGAAGCCAGGTTGAACTGGAAAGGTCACATGCATTTAGGTGACATATCACTCAACCCCTCCACCTGCCTCCCTCAACAAATGGCCTCCAATCCTGCTCCTCTATGCAAATGACTCCCAGCTTGAATTATTCAAAAATGAACATTTACATAATGTTCAGTCGTAAACTAGAGAAGAACATCAATGAATTTACTGCATGGTTGGGTACTGCTCATGCTTACAAATACCCAGGCAGGAAATAAAGCACAGATTAATTGAATTGAAGGAAGATTGGAGGATATTTTTCATTTGTCATGATGATAGAATAATTACCAGCCTAATCTTCAAAGGAAGCAAATGTTATGGGAAGGGAAAAAAATAAATGATGCATTCATTATCAGTGAATGATAATATTGTGCGTAATTCTTCTGTTGTGAACGCGTCGATTTCAAAACCATACAATTATTTTGATTTTTTGCTGATGTGAGTTGGATCAATACCCTATTGATTATAAGCGTAAACATTAAATTAATTAGATATGGTTCAGCAGAAAATCTGACTCTCATAAATTATTAATAACAATAAACGCATTGGCTATATGCAGGGAGAAGTCAAAAAGAAAAACACAACATATTTATGACATGGAATTGAAATAAATATGTTGACCCTGATATAATAATATTTATTATTATCTTATATTTATATATAGCACTCTATTAAATTAAAACTTAAAGAACACTGATATTACACAAACTCATTAAATAGTACAATAAGCAAACACACAAAATATATATAGATATATAAACACGGCAAACAGTTGTCAAGTGATGTGAAAAAACTGCATGTACTATATAAACTATATTCCTGACACTGAACAAATATTGAACACAATATGTTGGCCAAGATAACAGTTTGTATTCTAGTATTACTGTTATTATATGTTGACGTCATCTACTGTTATAAATAAATCAATTAAAACCATTACACAAAGGCTATTTGCTCGGCAGCCGTGGCCATAAAGCAAGGATCAGACATGAAAGGCTAATTATTAATATTCTGTTTTGTTACGCTCAATGACATCAGTACTTTACCTCCTGAGGTTTCTCAATGTGTCTGCCTTAACCTACAGTAACATCACCAGACTCAACAAAGGTTGCTATGATGGCAAAAAATAGATTGCTTATTGAGATTTTTCTAGTGGAAAATTCAACAGCCGGGCTCTAAATTTGCTTCTTTCATTCCCAATGGCTCCTTCCCTCCCTGTCCAAAAAAAAAAAAAAAAATTGTACGTGCAGCAGTTTTTCTTGAAGTATAGGCTGAGGACATCAGTTCTACGACAGCAGCCAGTTTCAGCGCACATTGATTTAATCTTAGTGTTTCGAAGGAACTCTGGAGGTCAAATGCAAGTCATTTAAAAACTCGCCAATGTAACGTGATGTAATATTTGGTTAACGGAGGAACACGCCACGACTCATAGGGTGCATTAATGTGATTTCTCGTGCTTTCCAGATTTGTTCATACACAGTTGTTTTCCTTCAGGCTTCGCTGTTATGTTTTTTGCACACACTAAAACAGCACTTCTCTATTCACTATGGATGGTAAACCAGTAGGTTACAATATTCATAAGCACATTCAGTCTCTAAAACTCGTAAATGGTTTGGCTTGTAGTTTCAAAAGACTCTTTAAAAGCTCATATTTGACTTGCATAGAGTCATTTAGCGGTAAATATACAACGACTCTAATCTCCACCGAAGCACACCAGGACAAACACTAGAACCTTCTTGTTAAAACCATCTCATATAAACAAACCTGGCTCGTAAAAACCACTTCACTCCATGCTAAAAATAAGAAGAGTTCCCTTCGGTGTGGAAGCGTCGCATATTTAGACTCATTGAATGCTGGATGCAAACCCAGAAATTTAAACCGTTTCACGCTGTATCCTTAAGCGAATTTCCTTCATTAATCATGCCAGTATGATCTCATTTCTTCTGCTGCCCTGGTTGTAAAACATATTGTTAATCTGGAAGGCATCCAATGTTGCAATCAATACATCAACCTAGATTTATTAATGATAAATCAATACTTGTAATATTTTCTTATTCTAATGTATTCGCTTGGCTACGATCCAAAGCTAGGGTGATGGAAATATGCAGATGAAGCAATGCCAGTAGAAATATTTTTTTGCACCTTTAATATGGTGTCTAAATACGCCGTCAGAAAGCTTATTCACCCCAAAAAACTGGAAATTAAGCAAAGCGACTCTCTGGATGATTGCCTTTCCCTTTAAAATGAGAAAGTTAAAAGATGCTAGCACTCTTGAAATGCTGGCCTTATTCAATAATGTATCCTTTAATAATCTGCTGTCTTACCACAGCAACTAGAGCATCTATAACAAGTTCACTTCAAGGGGAATAAGCTTGTATAAAAAATGAACGAGGGGAAGAATAAAAAAAAAGAGAAAAAAAAGAAAAGAAAAAAAAGTTACCCAAAAAAAGATTTCACTGCTTCAGCATAATTGCTGATCTTCACGATACTGTGATGAAGAAAATGGCATTCCCAAATGACCGGTCTAAGAGCAGAAATAAGAGAGAAAAAACTAATTAACTGCATCTTTTTCAGGAGTCTGTCAGCACAGCTACCTGCTGCCCCCTCCTGGATGAAAAAACATCCACGCTTGAAGTGAAATGGGTCACATATATAACCATGCACACATTTGTGATTCCTTTTACTGCAGTTTCCCCTCATTCAGCACAACCTGCAGTTTTGCTCCCTCTCCCTCTGATGTTATCAGGACTGCATTCAGAAAAAGCTGCCTATTTGTTAAGATGTTTTGTTTCTCATATGTGCAATAAATATTAAAGTGTGATCTGCAACCCATTTTAAGTAATGTGAGAGCGCTACCATTCCAAAGGTAGTAGTCTGGGGTCTTGTGCAAACCTTGATGAATACAAAAGCATTTATTTGAAACAGATTTTTACCTTTTCTGACAATGTAAAACTCTTTACAGTCGCATAATATGGCTAATTTAAAGCATCCTTGCATCATTGAAGTGTGTGTGTAAATCGTACTGACTCCAAACATTTGAACAGTAGTGAATTTTATAAAAGAATACTGAAAATAAGCTTATTGTGAGTTTGCTAAATCAATTGCTTATAATTATCGATTGTAGCTGATGGGTTACTGGATAGCATTTCCCTATAACCAATCTGACCTTAGTGATGTCAGCAGAAAAGGAAAGTTGTTTCAGAGAAAGTGAAAGACAAACCATTTTTGTTTTGGAATACAATATGTGATGAATCATTCATAATATAAACAAGAAGGTGCATAAGTAAATAAGGTATTGAAGACTGAAAGCACATTAACGGACCACACTTCATATAGCAGCATTATAAAACGTAACTAACTTTTGCTTGCAAACAACAAGTCATCATTTAAATTAAATGTATTGTGGAGTTTTGCGGTTGTGTAATTTCGAGTTTCCGAAGCCTCAGACACAGACACACGCCCCCTCACCGTCCAGAGCAATACTGATGGACCTGTCACGCTACACAGCAGCGGAAGAAAGAGGATATTCGGTCATTCAATGCAACATCATGCATGGAAGGAGACAAATTAAACTTCAGGAAAACAACATGCTGCCTATTATTCACAAAAACAGCCTGTGACCTGCCTGCGTATCTCAAACAAAGGCTTTATTTTTAAAAGCACATTGAATGTGGTGCAAACAAATCACAGACCAATTAATTATTCGATATTTGGTCAATTTAACAAGCAGAAGCAGAAAGGGCTGCTTTTGGTGAATAGCAGGCAACATGTGCTCCTGAAGTTTAATTTGACTGAAAAAGTGTTCCAAAATCTGCTGACAGCCTTCAACAGTCTTTGACAGCTCATTTAGCATATTTGTATATATCTGAGATACTGTAATTAGCTAATTATTAGCACGATACAAGCTTCTAGCCCACAAAATTAATTTGTGTAATAATATAATATAATATTATATAAGTCTAAACTCTGATCTAGCGTTAACTGTTTACTGTGCTGAATAAAATGAGCTCATTTCTTTACTTTAGCGCCAGCTAGGACTATGTATATTCAAACGCACACAGGAATGATTCCTAAAAACAAATAGTTTTAAACCATAGGAGTTTTGCAGGAATTGCAGGAGGAAAATATGAAAAAAATTCCAGTTTGGAACCCACTGCCGAATGACTTCCCAGGGGACTGCAGGAGAGCAGCTAGTGGAATGAGTTGCCACAGTCATGCTGCACTGCTGCAGTGCTCTTTACAACTTTTCTCTAATAAAAGCAGAGGCGGAGAAACCCGCCGAGGGCCCCTGGCTCCGCCACCGTTGGGAAACTAACGCTCCATTCTCATCTACGCCACTGATGGAGCTCAGGTGTGCGGCATCAGCCCAAACGTACACAAGCCCCATTCCTTTATATTGACAGCAATTCTGCAATCGCATGATCTAAATTACTATTGTACAGCCCATATATATAGTCCTCCACAAGTAGCGCCTTGAGATGGAAGGTAGGGACTGGCGCTTTCGCCGCCGTAGACTATAAATGGGGTTGAGTTGTAAGTCAACTTGTAGCCGTTCAGACGGAGCTTGTTGGTCGTTGACTGAAGCCGAATGCCAGACGAGATTGGAAAATGCTTTACTAAGCTTCGGCCGCCCATTCCTGCTCCTGCCGGACTGATTGCAAAACGCGAAAAAGGCATTGTCTGAAAATGTCTCTCTGACTGCGGCGCTGGTGATTGTCGCTCAAGCCCAATTCCAGCACTGGGGGTATATTGATTTTGTCTGTATTGCCTGATTCAATGCAATACAGTTTTCAAAAGTGCACCTCGATTCCAATTTTAGGGCTTGGACCGCTGCTTATATGGGCTATGTTTTACACTGCAGCTGGCGGGCCCGTCTCATCTCGGTAGAGACAGATGGTTCTCGCTCTTCTCTGATTGTCTGCTGTGGCCCACCATCAGTCAGGCGCTCGCCCCCTCCACCCACCGCCGAAAGTCCACTCTCCATCAGATGAAAGAGTTAAAGGGGAAGGAAGTGTCTGGCAAATAGAAAATCCTCCCATTTCACTGGAGGGTAGAATTCATTACCCTCCTGTCCATGCTCATTTGCAGAGGAATAAAATAATGGGTGTGGAGAAACTGGCCACAGCAGCATGGATTAAGCTGTTCATCACAACGCTCCGCACCTGCTGATGCAACCGAGAGTGATGTTGCAAATCATTTTAAAAATGGACTCTTGCCTGACATTGTTTGGAGACTATTCTATTTGTAAAGGTTCGAGGCCGAAGCCATGCGAATTTCGATTCGGCGCATCGAGCGACCGGCTTGTGAGATGTAATTACGTGAAGTTCACTAACATCCCGAGGGCGGCGTTGATAATCAGCAAGCGCAAGAAACACACAAAAAGACCTTTTCCCGAGGCTAGCGCTGCTGAATAGCGTAAGACAATAAACAGTTTTTGTTGTTGAAGATGCATTTACTTCTGTTCACCCAACAAAACAAGTTCTCGGAGTGAGGATGAACGCTCGGTTTGGCAGTCTCATCCTCAGGGATTTTTCCACCTGAAGAGAAGCTAAATGGATTGCAACATGTGCCCTTTTGAGGGGCTGCCAGGAAAGGCAGCGCTCTACATGCGTGGAAAGCGAAAACAGCAACTATGTGTTACGTAAATGACCATAATCACTAGTGCTTCGCATTTGCGGAGCGGCGAAAACCTTAGGGAAGGAGAAAAATCTCCAGTATCGTCTCAAGCTATATTGTATCACACAAGCAATAGTCTGGTTTTTGGCAGAGTTGTTTAACTGCAGATAGCACATGGGCCCTGTTTAGTTGACATTTAGTTGCTAGCCTAGGCTATAGACCCTGCCATTATCTGCAACACTGCTAGCTGATGGCAGTGTAATTGAAAAAGTGGTTACTTTCAAAGAGAGACGTGTGCCGGCACTTAAACGAGAGCAGGGCTACCAGAGCCGGAGCGATTGCTGGCCGTCTGCGAACCTTGACCCTGAGCATTACACTAGATAACAAGCAAAGCACTAAGAAGATTGCACCCCGCGAAGACCAGAAATTTAGGCAGTGTGTTGCATTAATCAAATTGGAGGCCTGTGGTAAATAAATTAATTCATTCAATTCAAGCATTTGAGGGATAATTCACAAAAAAATATTATTAAAATGAACAAAAATAATTAAAAAAACATCACAACTTTTTTTTTTTGAGAGGGGGGGGTGGTTGAAGTGGAACATGAAAGTAAAAAAAAAAAAATGGGGGGAAATACAATAAAAGTCAGTGTCAAATATTTTGGACCCCACTGATTTTTTTTAGGGTTCTGTTTGAGCACTCTGTTGACACACCAACTTTTCTGTTTCACAGAATTATTAATGATACGATTTTTAAGTCAACTCTCCCTTTAAATTTAATGGGTTTAAGGTGGTTATATGGACACCAGGAACGAGCAGAGCTCTTTGGGGGTGGTTTCGAGGCACGGGTTAATTGTCTCCCTGTTCCGAATGGTCATTCCAATGATCCTGATATCTATTGATGGTTCGCACTTGGCTCAGGGGGGCCTTTTGTTCGCAACAATCTCAGCCACATAGATCCCGCACATTAATCTTTGTGTTCTTTTCGCCTCCAGACAACAATAGAGAGTAAGAAAAGTGTTGTTATGGGTGCTTCACTAGCTTTATTTTCACTCTCCTCCAGTATTACTGTGTGTGTGTGTGTGTGTGTGTTGAGCAGAGGCCGGGCGTAATGGAATGCGTTGTACGCCTGGTGAGAAATTACAGCTCTGAGCCCGACCACACCGGCAGCTCTTTCTGCCTCACAGCGCCACTGGCCAGAGGTTTTCATTAAGCAATGCTTCAGATCTTCTATTCCTCATGATATTTCTGACATTTTACCACCATTTCTCTTCTCTTATTACCCAAAGGAAAATGAAAGAAAGAAAAAAAAAAATCGAGGTAGGGGTTATTAGGTTCTTCCTTTTTCCTCTGCTTCGCACAAGTACAACCTGGACCAATGTTTGCATAAAATCTTATCAAATACAGCTGTCTTCTGTTTGATTCCTCTATTAGCACTGGGTATGGCTCAGATCAGCCGGCGCAGGCCCACATGACCCAGTCAACATGCATGGCGAATGAGCAAATTTTACTGACTAGGGCTGAATGCGGGCGTTTAGAGTAAATCAATACATAATTTCACAGACAGAATGCTATGAGATTAGGTTTATTATCTTTGTAATGAGTAATTTGGGGTTGAGTGAAACATTTTGGTGTGGTTCATAATGAATGCTGCAGAGATGGCTGTACAGCTCACCATGCAATATTCATCTGAAGCATTCGTGGCAAGACGTGCAAATTCACAAAAGAGGTCCTGAATTAAATATGCATTGTGAAGAGCAAAACAGCAACTAAACAGCTTGGCAGTATCAGGGGTTCTAATTACGCAGGGGATCTCACGCTACAACGTAATGGAAATATTAGCGGACCAATTTACGTATTATGAACGGTGGCATCAATATTCTCAGTTTAAATGTTCTTATTGGCTTTCTTCAGAAAGTTGACTTAATATAGCATGACATTATTAAATACACGGAAAAAAAAAAACTAATCCGCCTGGCCCATAAATATTAATTAGGTGATGTATCATTTGCTTAAAATACACATGTAATCATTTACTAATTATTTACTAAAAATCTAATACAGTAAATGGGCAATAGCCTTATTAGTAGGGGTGTAAATGTTTGTTCTGATAATGATTTCATCCAATCCAGTCTAATTTAGTTATTTTAGAGCAAAAACTCTTGCACTGCAGTAAAATTTTGACAAAACAATACATCATTGATTCTAAAAGTAAAATGTGTATAAGAAATTGCATTTATAATTGATTTAATATTAAAATTAAAGCATATGTTGGTAAACTAACACAAATAGACATTAAGATCCCCATTTTTATTCCCTAAATTAACTAAAATAATTAAGTGAAAAATGCCATGTATAGGCAAATAATGATAATTTTCAAAACAAAGCAGCATCATAGAATTATCAGTTATATATTAACTGTATTCATAAACATATATTCTAGTTATACTAGATTATTGTATATTTTAAAAATGCA
This sequence comes from Enteromius unitaeniatus, assembly GCA_032359435.1. Lineage (NCBI taxonomy): Eukaryota > Metazoa > Chordata > Actinopteri > Cypriniformes > Cyprinidae > Enteromius > Enteromius unitaeniatus. The sequence continues at coordinate 3,030,499 of JAUMHI010000039.1, read as the reverse complement.
AACAAAAAGAAATAACAAATGCAGAAATCTTGCACACTCAATGTCTATTCTTAAACATGCATGTTATTAAATTCCATAATCAATTAAGTGATTTGTTATTTTGATGCAAAACTGCATTTTCACTCCATTGTTTATTAGGCTTGTCATTTGTAGATGCTTTTTATTGCTTACAAACAAAGCAACAATTTGCACAATCTTTTGCTTGTTTATTTGCTTGAGTCAGCTAAAACCAAATGTCAGGTAAAATTAATCTTAGTCAAGTAACAATAACTGTCCAAAAAGTAGGTTAACCTTTTTTAATTTTTTAATGGTTGCTACAATCCTGATTTCATGTAAAGCTACTGAATAGCAAAGTGCTGGTACTCCAGGAAGGTAAGGTCAACACCACCACAGACACAGTCTGCTGCTGAAAATAACTGGTGTGAAAGGTATGATCATTCCAGAGGCTAGTATGTGATGTGAATGTGTCTGTACCTCATGTCTCACTTTCAGAAGGGAGTGAGCAGAAAAGAGCGCTGTTGAGGTTGGAGCTGAGGACCCGCCTCAAACGAGAGCTCCTCTCACAGGCCCCTTGTGCAGAGTTGCAGCTCCTGCATTATGTATAGATGCAGTGGATTTATGGCCTAAATGTGCATTTGTGGGTGTAAAACTAAAATAGCGCAGGCTAAAAGCAGCCAAAGAGCAGGACACACTGAGAGCGCATTTCATTCAAGCGAGGGCTAGTTCACACTGACACGGTCACAAGTAAATCATATCTACATATCTAATTGCTGAGATTATCTGTTCAAAAACCTCACTGCCTATGAAGATAGCATACTAATGGTCACTGAACCTTAGAAGTTTTATGATTTTATGACAATTTACAGTACATAGACAGCAACTTACACAACGGCTCACAATTAATTTCAGTAGTTTGGTGTTAGCATGCTAAGCTAACGGCGCAATCGTCTATGTACAAAAATACAACTAAAAACAAATACTGAGCGAAACAATAACTTTATTTTTAATCCTTTTTTGTTTACTATTAAATAAAATACACTTTTGGTAAATTATACATTTTACTAAGCTGACCGTAGTGCATTTTGGGATGGTCTTCACAACAAATGATAAATGTGATTTGGTCTTATAATTTGGACAAAAAAATAAGGTACTTGTGAAGGCAGAGTAATAAAATTACCTTTTACAATAATTAAATTTACATGGAAATTCATGTTAGAAACGTGCACATGATGCTTTACAATTAGCAGCTCGCTATGTTTCAGATCAGAACTAAATATCTTAATAAAAGATGTTCAATTTAATAATAAACTATCAATTGAAATAACAAGATAAAAAAGCGAACACGCTAGGCGTTGTCTAAATAAGTACACTGAACCAGCTACATGCACAAGTCCGACCAAAGAGCGTCCCGAGACTGATCTTACACAACAATTTCAGACTTCTACATTTTCTCGCTTTATGAAACGACTGCACTGCATGACGTAAATACAGGCTTTCCCTAAAGAGAGAGTGTAATCCATGAGGCAAGACCTCTACGGATCAAAAGCGCACGAACAGAGCGAACGCCGCCTTCTGACAAGATTTTTTTTGCTGCAGAGAGCTTATGGGTTTATCATTCATCTGTTCTTGACGGTTTCTCCACAGCGCTGGCTCCCTCTCTGTCCTCATGCAGAGAGCTGCAGGAGCCGCTCTCAAATTTATCCTATAGTGCCATCTGATGGTGTACAGAGCTACGGAGAGTCATGCTGATAGCGAAGCTCTCTGCTGCTGAGCAGACTGCTAAAAACAGCCTCTCTCGCGCGTTCTTTCTCTCGGCTAACCACCAAGACTTCCTCTATTCTAATGGACTGTGCCCCATTAGCATAATCCCTTTTGGCATCTGTAGAGAAGCAGCTATAGAAATGCAAAAAAGACTGTAAATAAATAACTGGGCTGCCCTCTTTTCCTTTACCCAGAGTGGCACTGACACCATCAGGATTCACTCTGTACCACCTTGAAGTCGAGCTCTCGACTTCAAAGACAACAGTGTCGCTCGCTCTCTTTCTTCAGCACTTCCTTCCTCTCAAACACACTCTGCTCATCAACCGGTGCTCCGGGTAGATTCTCGTTCTCTCTCTTCCCCCCCACAGAGAGAGGGGGGGGTGATCTCTTGGTAAAATAAAGGCAGTTTAACAATTCTCCCAGGTCTGCTCTGATGTCTCACTGACACTTCAAATGGGCTACTTTCATCTCCTTCCGCAGTACTTATCCTGCATCATCCCTTCTTCATCCCCTCTCTCCACTTAATCCACCTGTTGTGAAGAACTTCCTCACATCATTTGCTTATCTGCCGGGGTTCTGCGACAGTTTATCACTGGCTGAGAGTGAGTTTGCTGCTAATGGTTTGTGCTAATGCACACCTGAGGAATAAGGAATTCAAAAAAATCTATCTATCTACTGTATCTATCCATTCTTGTGACATAGTGAACACTAGATCAAATTAAGTGAACAATTTATGCAATGTATGATTAACCATATGGGTTCATATACTGTTAATGAATAAATAAATGGAAAGAACTTGATTTAATCTGTCCCTCCATTCACTTATTTACTAAACTATCCATCTACCCATTCCATTTATCCATCCATATATATTTTTTTCAGAAGAACATCAGATGAATTTTAACAAGGAATTCACAAAAGCTATGTTTAATTGTATGAATGAATAAAATCATAAAAATAACAGTTGGCTGTAGCTTAACAACACCCAAAACAAACATCAAATATATTGATTGGTTTACATACTATAAATCAATAATTCAATCAAATCCATCCATCCATCCATTGAGATCTCCAGTGAGAGATAGGCTACACTTTGGATACAATAACCGTTTTGTTTATTTCCTACCAGCTACCAGCACTGGTTATTTACAGAAATCTCAAATCATTTTTTTCAGAACAAACCGTGCAGGTCAAGTACAGATCACAGCAACAGTGTTACCCTTCAGTGCAACCCACACTATGTAGAGATCACAAATAGCAAGAGTGTAGACTGCAGTGTTTTGAAACCCTAAACCCTGTAACTGATATTCTGAGAGCATTCAACACCAAGTGAAAGAGACTGGCTTATCCACTCGCTATTGATTAACGTAATGGATGCCGGTGTCGGAGGTCAACAGCTGAATCCTTTTAAACATGAACTACAAATGGTGTTCAAACACTAAAAATGAAAATAAAAACACATTTGAAGCTAAAAATGGCACAAATTGCTCCAAGTTATCAGGCATATCCCACTCACTCAGGTCCTTGTGCTCTCATCCAGTCATGTTTGCAGGTCAGTGTGGTCAGCAGACCCCATGCCGGCTCCAAGGCCGCATTTTCAGAGAAACATATTGCCTCGTGTCTTATTGATCTGCAGGATATGAAATATGGAGCTCCAAGCTACATCAGCATAATCACTTTTCATGCAGTTCCCCCTAGTGCCTCTCAACCAGCACTAAGATGAATCTGTCAGAGGTGCGCTGTGTTCCCATAATGCCCACATGCCCACATGCCCTAGGTCTTTTAAACTCTGTGCTGTGGAATTTGCCAGCTATTTCACATGTTGTACATATGGGGCTTACGTATCATTTCATGTCTGTTATGCACATTTGTTATGATATACTTAATAACATCGCTGGCATCAACCTCGCTACAGACAATAACAATGGAGCAGCTTATCTACAGTGACAAAGGATAACCTGAGTGTAAAAAAAACGTGCCTTTATCATTTAATTACCTTTGTAATGACATTAATTAGATAATTAATTAATTACACAGGCTCCATCTAATTGTCTTAACATTTATAATACAGTGTTGGATAGGGCGAACATGCTTGTACATGACCTTGAAAACAATGACCGTATCTGACAACGCCGTCAATAGGGATTTTCTGAACACAAATAAGGACATTCACACAAAACTCACTCTTGTGTCGTTCCAAACCCACTTGACTTTTAGTGAAATGCAGAATAATAAAGCTGCACTTTTTCATACAATGGAAGTAAAACTAGACTTGTCAAGGACAAAAGAAAAAGGCTATTGAAGTATCATAAATCTAGCGTGCATATGAATATATTATATACAAATCTTCTAAAGCACTTTAATAGCTTTATTTGAGAAATTGATTAAATGTATCTATTCAATGGAAATGCTGCAAAATATGCTTTCAATGTATGCAAAAAAAAACGAAATGAAATTTCCGTTGTGTTCAACAAAAGAAATTCAAATAGGTTTGGAAAAACATGAGGGTGAGGGATGAATTCATTTTCAGGTGTGCTGTCCCTTTTAAGTATAGGCAATATGCAGAGTCTTTGGTGTTTCCTCTCTTGAAACCAGTCACCAAGAGTTGACTTCTAGTAAAAAGAAGGTGGCATTACGACACAGCTCGCTTTCCACTCAATCTCTTGTGTCAGTTTAAAGACGAATTAAATCTCTGTGGGCTAAAATGTTAACCAGTCAACATTGTCAATATTGGCATGTCTTCACATCACTTTTGATCCCGAGCTGAGCTCTGAGACTCGCAGCTCTCCATCACGTTTACACCATCTTGGCTGAGCAGAAGATTTTCTGCGCCAATAACTATCTCTCAATTTACATCCCCTCGTCCCTTCCAAGTAAATCCTGTCAGGATTCAAGAGCGCTCGCTCCTTTATTGCCTTGGAGATAGTAACGCAATTTAACACCACCACTACCACCACCATGGAAAATGAAAATAATAAAATCCACAGCAGAGGTTGCTACAACACACACACACACACAGAGAATGTGGAATTCAATCTGGATCCGTGCGACTGCTGCGTTTTCGATACATCAGATGGTAACTCTTACACACATTATTTCCATTACTACACACCAAAAACATCAACAATCTTTACGGCCTCTCATTTGCTATTCTATTTCCCAGGCTACAGTTGTGCTTTGGGCAAGATTTCAACAAATTTCTGCCAAACACTCTTCCCTGTCAGGCTTTGGGAGGTCTACAGTCTATCAAGCACTTCCAGTCCTCCTGGTTTTTAATCCACAGCGGCAAGCCGCGGAGATTAAAGGAAATGAACACACAAAGGTACAGCATCCATCTTTTACTCGCAGTGCTGACGTCCTTATTTAAGCAGCTGCTACTCTCAGCTTTGGGTTCCTGAAAGAGGCAGGTGGGCATTAGTCAACCGGAATATCTTTCTCACACTAGCAAAAGGCTGCTGTGTGTGTGTGTGTGTGTGTGTGGCATTTCTAAGCAAACGACTAAATAGATAAATTAAGACAACACAAGCAATTTATAATAGAGTAGCTGCATTCCTGCAACTTTTTATTCCACTGCTGAAATCCAAAGAGGAGCTTTCTGACCCCGGTGCTACTAATGAACACATGTTTGTAAGCGATGTTATTGCAAACAGCTCAGGCAGCAGGAGCTCGGCTGTTAACACGTTTAACCTGCCTGAGCGTGCTGGAATATCAATTGTCGCCGCATTACACACCACGCCATTAACATCCTGACATGCTTTCCACTTCAAGTCAGGAAGCAGTAATTTCACCGCATTTTACCGCTCTGTCCTTGCGATTTGAATCAGCTTGAACACTATGCAAATACAGGAGAGGGCAGCTTTGATGCTCTCCGTGCCCACAATTGCAATGTTGGAATCAAACATGTGGTTGGAGGAGAACTGACATTGTGCGCCCGAAGGGTTAGTTTCAATAACTCCTCCAGCAAACGGCGGGAGGGGCGCCCAGACTTGGAGGCAAAAATGCATATGGATGACATGTGACTGATTTGTTGACTGATTTGCATAAAACAGAATGTTTTCCTTTTAATTAATCAACTTGTTGACAACAGATGGAGTGAAGTGTTTTGAAGACGCAGTGCTGATGACTACAACAGAGCTGCTTTGTTTGCTTGCAGCTATTAAGGCTCACTGGATCACAAAACATTCCACACAATTCCAGCTCAAATAAGTCGATAATAACTTGTTGTGGCCAAGGGACTTCCTATATATACAGATTTCGCTTTCAATATGAACCCGGTCGGGTTTATAACTGATTGTCAGAAATGAATATAGCATCATTAATCAAGCCCCACTAGTTCATGACACTCAGAAAATGACAAATAATACAGATAATATGAGCATTATTAGTATAGTTTGCATTGTGAAATGCCTAACCAAGTTATTTACAAGGCACACTCTTAAAAATAAAAGGTGCTTCAAAAGATTCTTCACAGCAATGCCAAAGAAGAACCATTTTTGGTTCCACAATGAACCATTCAGTCAAAGGGTCTTTAAAGAACCATCTCTTTCACACCATTTTAAAGTCTGAAGAACCTTCTTTCACCACTAAGAACCTTTTGTGAAAAGATTCTTATTTTTAAGACTGTAATTAACTGGTTAAGACACTTTCAATAATACCATAGTAAACGTCCAAAAAGTATGGCAGTACAATGGTACTTTTCATGTGAATGGCTTCCATATTCATGTAATATGATATTTATATGGTAAATTTACAACATATTACTATTGTTCGTGCCAAAAAAACTATGATACCATAGTATTTACTTAGATGTAAAATGTACAACATATCACTACTATAAAAGTCCAAAAACCTACTGTTGGTATTACCATGCTTTATTTTTGATATATACAAATCCAAATCCATCCATATTTTTGATATATACCTGGTATTCAATAGTATTTTAACACAATTTTCAACATTTATTTACATACTACATTTAAAGACAAAAATCTGTGGCAGTAAGATGATATTTTAACTATATGACATCATTATTAGATGACAAGCTGTAAAGGTTCCTATCATAGTTCTCTCTGTGTGTGTGTGTGTGTGTGTGTGTGTGTGTGTGTGTGTGTGTGCTTTTACACTTAAAGTAAATTTGGGGTAAGCAACTTTCTAGCAAATGTGGTAGCACCTTGCTATATTTTTAAGCTAATTACTATATTTATGTATCATGGTAGTTTTATGGTAAATTTGCAAAATTTATATGCATAATATTGTTGAAGTTAAAACTATGGTAACATAGTATAATGATGTTAGCCATTCAGTCAGTGTACCAAGTGCTTCCATTTATAAATGTGGCATTTTTAGTATGGTAAATTTATGAATTTATAACATGTTTACAGTCCGAAAATGGGCAGTGGGACTAAATGACTACCATATTCATCAACTGTGATATTCACATTGTACATTAACAAAGTAATATCCTGCCCTGACTAGATCTGCTACTAGTTAGTTTGTTGGCCCTGCATCGGCATCATGTCAGCTAGTCATAGATGGCATGATTTCAGTTGCATTTGATTTATATTTCTCTAGGCACAAACTGTGTGTCATGAGCTTCGTGTAACATATTTAGAATATTTCAAAAGTAAAAATAAAGTAAACCCGGAGTGCTTTATAAACAAACCATGCTGGCACTGTGGACATCTCAGATGGTCTGAGTTCATTTGAAGTGTTCACATACCAGCCAAAAATCTTGCAAAACACCCTGAAACTGATGCTTCGCCCACAGACTGACAGAAACTATAAGGCGAGTGTGACATGACTGGTTCTGCTTGCATTTTAAAAGGAATTCGAGCAGTATGACTCAATGTCACATTTTTAGGTTAAAAAAATTGACATGAAAAGACAAGAGAAAGAGGCTATCGTACAGTAGGTAGAGTAACTGGTCACTTTTCCTTTTTTCTCATTTCTCATTATTTTTAATCACATTTTGCCTTCTGTAGTTCAATTCAAACGGCCCCGCAGTGTGACAAACGAATATTTAAAACTACAAATATTCCATGCAGTCTCTCAATTAATATAAGGTCATTAAAACGGCATGCATAATTACAAACTAATTAGCTAAATGCTGTTGAAAATACCGCAGGACATGTGGATTTTTCAAAAGTGTTGAAATGAGAATAATCACGAAAGCCCCTAATATTATCATGGTGCCAAATGGTACTACTTCTGTTAGCGCAGCCATGCTCTTCAGCAGTCCAGAAAATGTAGTAATATTGCACATTCGTCAGCGCTACATCTGGAATCCCGCTCTTCCTGCAGTGTTTTCCCCTTTCTCTCGTTTCAGCTTAGTCTTAGTAAGGACAAAGGAGAGAGGCTCAGCCCCAAAAGTGATCACTATGGACCAGGAGATGGCAGTGATAACAAAGAAAGCACTACCCTCGGTTGCTCCACACCTCCTCTCAGCTCTCAGTCAATTCATATCACATAATGAGAAAACGCCCTGTGTTTGCTCATCGGCTTTGCTTCAAATGAAATAACTGATGATTGTTTAACCACCTTTATCATCAAAATGACACATTAAAGTCTCAGACCCAGAGTGCACTGCCGTCATTAACAAAGCAGACTGCGGATCATCAGGGAGAAGGACAGGACGAATAAGAAACAAGCGGACGGTTATTGTTTTCAAGAATATCATGTTATAGTCGAGTCTCACAGAATAGTCTTTGTCAAAAAGACAGGGAAACCAGGTTAGGGAATAGTTTTGCTACATATCCAAACTGAATTTTTTTTCGCAGCCTCCAAAATAGCCTAAGAACTAAAAAAAAACTAACAAAAAAAACATTGTACCTCAAAAATGTGTGTATTTTGTGATCCTGTTAAGCATCATTAAAGGGAACAGTTCAACAAAACAAGAATACAAATTTGCTCACCTTCATATTATTCCCTCGCTTGGAAAACAAAAGCAGATATTTAACGGAATGTTCAAGCTCCTCTTTCCGTACATCTGGTCCTGATCCACTCTAACTGTATGGACAGCTTGAGCACTCTGCAAAATACCTCATTTCATACCTGTCTGTACTGACATGAGGGTTATTAAACAAAGACACGTTGCATTTTTAGTTGAAATATTCTTTTAAAGTCTGCCGTATAACGCAACCGATGGCTATAGAGTCTGCTGAAGGTTTAAATGTCGATTTGAACACGAACGCTGAGGCGGCGTGAGTTTTGAAGAACTAAATAATGCATTTTGAGCCACAAGCAATAAGCGCACGACGGCATCTGAACACAAATCACGCCTCGAACGCATCTGTGATATGCATCACAATGCAGTGTGGTTCTTTTCGCCCTCCTCATCTGAAAAACGAAACATTCCCTTTATCTCGAAACCTGCTCACTTCTCCACAGGGATAAAAGTGACAGGGGAGATTAAAAAAAGATAACCAAGGCAGAACAAATAAAAGTCACAGAAACGGGACAAGCAGAAGACAACGGCGACAGTCACCGCAGAAGCTGTAATGGCCGTGAAACAACCGTTAAAAGGTGGAAGCAACTGTCATGGCAACAGTGTAACGGGATAGTTCACTCAAAAGTGAACATTCTGTCATCATTTACTCAGCCTCGTGTCATTCCAAACCTCTACTTGGTTTTTATTTTCCTCCACAAAAGTAGACATTTTTAAAGAACATTTACAAAGATCTTGCCTTTGCCTGTGTATCATCAACTGTCAGTGAGCATAGACCTTGAATGCAATGTTGACAATGCTTTGCGTTTGAAGATTATTCAGATTGAAAATTATCACTCAAGTTGCTGTTATTGTGTTGATATCAAGCCACTGGTGCAAAAAAAGCATGTCATTTTGCATGCTTCTTTGGGTCAGGTTGGTACCCCCTTGATGTTTCTGCCAACGTCCAATTTGTACATCCCCTCCAGCAGATGGTAGAGATGTCTGAGGAGCCAGCAGAGGAGTCGAAACTGGCAGCGGTTCAGGTACCCACCCCAGCACCATGTTTCCAGGCACAAAGAAGCGGCCCGCAGTCGTGCAGCAGGCATGGAGAGCGCAGTGTCTGCCGATGCCCAGCTCTCCATGCTGGCACACAAAAGGCTTCCTCAGTAGCAGTGAATGACCATGACGAACACCGGGTCCTCTGAAAGACCCCACAGTGTCACACTAATACATGGTCTGTCAATGGCTAATGTCTCATTTTCTGGAAAAGCTGTGTCCGTCATGGTTAAACTGTGAGGTAAAAAAAGCATAAAAGGTTCGTTAATGCATGAAAGTTAATGTAGAAGCATTGGGTATAGTTCACGACGTATGTGCTTGTATTAAAGTACGCGGTCTTTGTGCAGTCGTTGTCGTAGAACATTATTGATGCTGTATACGTTATTTATATGCACCAATTTATTTAGGATAAAATTTGCAAAAATAAATAAATTATTTATATAATGCGATACATTTTATAACAATATATATCACAAAATATAATTAAATTATAACACGAAATATAAAAAAGAAGAAAATAACGTGTATGCAAAGAAGATAAAGAAACAAAAGAGGCATGAAATAATTTACTTAATACGTACATTATAATATTATAATACATAGTATTTACATAAATATTGTAGAAATATATTTATCAAAACAAATATGTATACATACATGAATACAATAACAAAAAAAGAATACAAATATGTGTTACTCTACAATTTATCTGGCTAATTTAAAATGGTTCATGATGATGCTCAAACTAGGAGAAGTTCTGCATAAAATTCTGCCAAACTGCATAATATGGGCCTCTATTAAAATGGTTTCCTGCTTATCACTCAGTAAGAAGAACAGCAAACTTGGAATTATTTGAAAACTGCAAAACACGTAAAAGAATTAGCCCATTAGAGACCTACTTCGGGTATACATATCTATTATGAACTGAGCAAAGACTTGGGGTAAGAAATTTGTCTGGGCACAAAAGCAAAAAGAGCGATTATTCATAACTTCTCATTGCACAAAAAAACCCCACTATTGGCACCTTTATTTTTAAAAGTGCATTGTAATCCTTGTTGCTTTCTAAATATATCTTGAATTACACTTTATTTTCTGGCTGTTTATTTCCCCCCTTTGACCTACTTTACCATGTGTAGCTTCATTAAATAATGTATTGGTTGGAATTAACTTGCTGTCAAAGTGTGCCTGAACCTATTACATTCAAGAAAATGCAAAAACGCCCCTTTCGAAAACACACACTCACGTTGGCACACACCCTCCCCCTGCAGAAGGTGTCAGTTCTTTGACTTCTCTCCAGAACAGCACCGAACTCGCAAAGGTTAGCCTTCCCCTAGCATAGTCATCACACTCCCGTGGAGACAGCGCGGCTGACAGACTCAGAGATGGACTGGTATTCTCACACACTGCCTATATACTTTGTCACAAAAGCCTTCCCTCCTTGGGATTTCAAAATGACAGAGCAAATTGTTCCTTTTATCAGCCGCTCAGATTTCTCACTAGGTATTTTGGCTATAGACATGCGACGATTGTTTTTTCACCCAGGGTTGTTGAAATTGCAGCCGATGTAATTTCAGCATTCTCGAGCCAAGCGAGACGCCCCATCCACGTCAAGCGTCCTGCCCTGGGGCAAAAGCATGCGCTCGCGTCCTTTCAATCGGGGTGGTTTAAGTCAGGCCTGCAGCTGTAAAGTTAGCAGGGAAAAGCACGGTGTGATGACCGCTGCGCTCATTTTCCTCAAGGTTTTCTATTCGAGATGCATATATTTACATTTTCCGCACTATTCATTTATCTGATCCTTCACCGAGGAGGAAGGAAGCACCTCAAGTCCGTAAGAATGTCCCTGATTGTCTAAATACTAAACACTTGCTTGTGTTGCTAAAAATAGGAATGCTCAAATAATACCTCATTAATGAATCAATTCTCCTCTGAACACTGAAAAATACTCAAATATTCAAATCGTCTTCAAGCTTCAGCAAAAGGCCTCTTCAGTATGTTACTCAAGAAGCTTAAGAATTTTAGTATCTTGAGTATCCCCCCCATCACAGATCTGCAGAATAGAATAGAATAATGTTTATTTCTGTGATGTCATTTACACCAGAGATGACTCTCATCTACTGTATCGAGAACAGCATGTATTTGAAACAACGTCTTCACTGTCATTTTTGATTAATCGCATCCTCTTTCAAACGGTTCCCAAAGTTTTAAACGTTACATATATAGTTGCACCTAGCTTTAGAAGGAATATTCTGTCATCATCTAGCTATCTTCCTCCTTTCTAAGCTCCTGTGACATTTTTTTTCCTGTGAAGCTATCGAAATTTCAAAGCTGCTTTTTTTTTTTACCTAAAAAGAAAGTGTTTAAAACACTTATCACTGGTTGTCAAGTCCATTTGCATGATGGTATGATGATTTTTTGAAAAACACTGTCATTTATGAACCAAGATGAAACTCGCAAGACGTAAATCGTTAGAAAAGGCAAACACAGAGAGCCGTTATTTAAAATCCACACGAGCAGCACAGAGCCTAACCTGTAATGAACTCCTCACAGAGACCCTCGTGCTAGTCTAGTACATTATGACATCACCAATCAATAAAATATATCAGAGACAGTGTAAGGTGGAGGAGCAGAAGCGTGATTCTCAATTCTCAATACAGCTCCTAGAGAACTAGAAATACTACCATTCGCTTTTTTTAATGTAGGCCTACATGTATAATTAATTGCACAAATAAAAGATTTTCAGTGAGATTTAAGCTAGATTCTATTACTGACATGAAACATACTATAAAATCATAAACTTGTCAAGAGTTTCAGCAGTACTGAAATAAAATCTGACAGCAGCCTAATGGCATTAAAAATAGCTTCACGGGGCATTATCAAGAGGGCTGCTACATAAACTGACCTAAAAATTGACCCCAAATTTTCTAAATGCATGTTATTGACCTTTCCGTGAACAATTCATCCATGCATATGCATAATTTTTGGAGCTGATAACTTAATTAAAATGTCTCGGTGAAGATTTCTCCAATCATTTAATCTGCTTTAACTCCACCCCTTTATTATCATCAAATGCAAACTTGTATTCAGATCTGCCTCCATTCAATCCATTCAAAAAGCACATCACCGCCATACAATATTTTCAATAACCTGTCAAACTCAGGTATATCGAAACCTCTGTCGATATTTTCAGTATTTCGCTACTTATCAGAAGCGTCTCACCTATCTTAATGAACAAATAAATACACGTTTATCAATCAAGCACTGCATATTTCCTTTATACAACTGTACATCAAAACTCAATATGTTATCAAATCTAATTTCTCATTTAATAATAACCATCAATGACACACCACGGCCATGACAAACAAACAACGGCTAGGATATGATTTAAAAAAAGAGATAAAAGTTGCATCTATCCGGTATCCCGGAGGGGGCATATAATGTTTCTGTGGTGCTTGGTGAGCACTCGTCTCATCTGTGCAAATCCTGTTAAAGTGGAAAGAACTGCCTTTGAGCACATCGAGCCCACAGAGATTTGTCTAGAAGCGTGATGGACCACAGTCACCAGCTGACACAAGGCCACGGCGTGAACGTATGCGAGTTTAAACCGGCGCACTGCAGGCCCTCCCCGCGTTCAGACCGTCAGCTCTGAGGTCGTGTTTATTGGAGCACACAATACCCAGGAAAGATCCTTTCATTTCACTACAATATCACGTTTTGTCCTTTGTATGGAAGTCCTGCTGCCTGCAATAAGATGTTGTCTGGTGGTCCCCGCGCACCCGGATCCATATATCCCGCAACGGTGTGGGGAGGGGGCTTTTGACTCGTTCCAATTCAGTTCGTTCTGTTCTCACCAACTAATTGCATTGGTGTGATTAAATACGCAGATCCAATCTCATTTCTAAATGCTGTAATGTGATACGCTTGCGTGAAGCACACTGGAAAAAAATGGCATTACGCAGAAAATGAGAAGCGGCGAATCAAAAGGGAAGCTTTGATGGCTGCTTATTTTTGGCTGTACTGTAGCCGGGCCGCGACTGAACATTTCATGTATGCGGTGACTTTTGACTCGGTGTGCACCTCTTATGATTGCTGCCTGCAGCTATTTTCTAAAACACAATGGTCTGAGAGCTTTAATTATTTTTGGCCTTGAACAGCTAATATACTTTTAATTGCTTGCCATTTCCCAAGGACCGTTTTATCTCCCTGACGTCTTTCTAGTAAAGTGTTCGTAATTTCGTTGGGGTTAAGCAGACAGAATTTCATCCTAAACCCCATTTAAAACGTGAGCGGTAATGAGAGGCAAAGCAACCTAGAGCTGCTCTTTAAACAGCACGCAGCTTATTTATGAAAACTGCCGCATCCAGCGTGCTTAGCGGTGCCACAAACCCCCTCTATTACGGCGGATCACGAGAGCGAGCTGTACATGCCAAAAACTGAATACTGATGCCTAACACGTATTGCATTAAGGAGAGCAAATGGAAAGGAGGGAGCCGTTCTCTGATGTCTCCTTCAGGGCGACAGGCCTATGTTAAAAGGTACATGCTGAGTATGAAGCAATATCTAAAAATAGACTTCATGTTACACTCCTGATGTCCCATTCATATTATGCATCCCTTTTTAATTATATTACATGCTTTTAATGTCAGAATACACAGAAACAAGACGCTTTGATTTCTGAAGTTGCCAAGAACAGAAGTTCATGGAGGAACACCAGAGAGGCTGCTGCCTGTGGACTTTTTAAATTGGTGGGGCGGTATATGGAAACTTCAGTATTATTACAACAAAGAGCAATTTCCAGTACATTTTTATAATAATTACTATTGCTATTGTTGCAACAAGTATTTAAAAAAATAAAATTGGTTTTGGCTGCTGATTGGGAAATATCTCCTTAATATTATTTGAATATTATAAATAAACTACACATTAAAAATGTATTACAATAAGTAATATGTATTTCTACATACATATTATATTATATGAATTTATATTATGTATTTCTCGTTATACATTTCGTATCATAATTTCATTATAATTCACCATATATTATAATACCTAATTAATAATTTCTATGGGAGAAAAGTGAAACAACATTCCCACAAATCCTTGCATTACATCATATTTGTTAAGATTTTTTGGAATAACTGTTTTTTTTACATTTGAAGTTTTGCATGCTATTTTTGTTAAATTGCATGTTTAGTTGAGAAGTGTTGTATTATTTTAGTGTCACCTAATAGCTAAAATGTCATCGTATTTTTTTTCTGGAAAGCACAATACCGATTTTTTTCCCTTTTCCCAATAAAATATCAAATATTTAAAGTTACTCTCTACATAAAATCTATTCGAAGATGTTTCATTTTTAAGCTGTGCCCAGAAATTCACCATACATAAATATTAAAAGAGCCAAAGGTACATACAAATAGTTTCATATCACGTATACATACGCAATGTCATTTTCACCTTTTCTCGTGATTCAAAAACTTGGCCAGCAACAGCCCCATCCACCACCAGAGACTTGAAAGACAGCTGAATAGCAGTCCATTCCCTGAGCTCATTTTCATATTCATTTAGTCACCAGCGTCTCTCTATAGGCCATCTACATATCTCGTCCTGAGATGGCAGAGAAGTGGAATCAGAATTCATAGCACCCATCAGTTCAGGAGGCACATCTTGATCTAACACAATGGCTGCACTGTACCGCATGTCTCCTATCGGTGCCTTTATCTCTCAGCAGAGCGGCAGGAGACTTCCTGTTCCCCTGCCTGAAGTGCTATCGACTTATAGAGCCGCGCTGGAGTTTGTTCTGTAGATTAGGGGGTGATTACACCAGGGAGCTGCTGTATCCCTGTAAAACCACGGCCTGTTCAAATGTATTGCCATGCAATCATATCCAAACATACAGGGGACAAGGCCCATCAAAAAAAAAAGCAAAAATAAGTGGATTGCCTCCACTTTTTGGACAAAGGGTGCTTGTGTCTAAATGATTTGCTGCAAACGCTGTGTAGTTGTGTTGTTAGTGGAGAGGGGTGCTAATCCAAAAAAGTGTTTTCCTTGTCCTGTTGGTACGTTGCCAGCGTGTCTGAAAAGCTGCGTTTACACAGTATGTTTCAGATCGACGCGGGAAGCCACGGCTGACTTTTCTAAATAGCTGGCATGTTCAAAGATTAAAATATCTCAATTATAGACAGAATTACTGAACAAATGCATATTCTAATTAGCCCTGTTTATCTTCCAACAAGCAGTTTCTCTCTCCCTCTCTCTCCGGCTCAGACGAGTCCACCCGAAGCATCCTTATCTCCACACATACATGCTCAGCCCCAGACGGCAGACAACGGATGGCCTCCTTTATACGAGGAAAACATTTACATAAACAGCAACCGCTGCCCCTGCCAGGTTTAAAAAGGCAAGTGTAAGGTTTAATACCGGTGTCTTCTTCATTCATGACCCTGGAGTCATTTGCCTGCTCTGTACGATGAGACATTCGCAAGTCGGAGGACACAATAATCGCGCAAAAGACAACTGTTTACTATGCCTTAAACCACTGGTCCGTGTATCCTAAGGGGTATTACGTGGACTAAAATATCCATAAAAGTCTACCTTTATTTACCTGCATCTACTTTTCTGTTGGTCCTAAGCATTAGAAGTTGTTCTGAATTAATGTGTAGGCTGATTGCAGTAAAATGTACTGGGGCTTTCAAGTCTCAAAAAGAACACTTTTTTCATTTAAGAAATGTCATTTACTGTATGAACTGATCTTATCCTCAAACCAGATGCTAACCATTTCAAGTAAGTTTGAGAACCTGGGGCCAGATTCATAAAATATTTGTTAAGGATTGAATTCTTTTTTGCCATTTTAGAACTTACAAATATTTCACATTCCCAAAAACATGCCTTTAAAATGTTCATATCTTCTTTCTTAAGATTAATGACCAAACAATTTTTAACTTTTCCACTAAGAAACATTCTTAACTTCTTTCTTCTTCAAATTCTTATTATTTTTTCGTTATTAATATTATTATTATTATTAATAATAATCCAGTTCCTGATCAGTCTGATTTATGAATGAATTAATAAGAATTAAAGGCCTCATGACACGAGAAACCATATTTCCCTTGATCTTTTGATACAGAAGAGATTGTTGTATGCTTACTACATTAAAATTAAAATTTCCTCATCATCAATAAAAAAGCATTTAAGCTAACCCAAGGTGATGTTACCTAGCACCAGTCATTTGCATAAAGACCAACTCTTGACTGACACGTCGACTTAGGCCCCTCCCACCAGTGCTCATCCACTAATGGCTGACACGATCACGCTATCGCGTCGCATCAAAAGCAAAAAGAAATGACAATCATTGCTGCTATCTTGTCT
Organism: Enteromius unitaeniatus; assembly: GCA_032359435.1. Taxonomy (NCBI): domain Eukaryota; kingdom Metazoa; phylum Chordata; class Actinopteri; order Cypriniformes; family Cyprinidae; genus Enteromius; species Enteromius unitaeniatus. The sequence continues at coordinate 3,013,389 of JAUMHI010000039.1, read as the reverse complement.
ACAGTGAATACAGTATACACATGTGTGTTCGCTTTTTAACACAGTTCACACATCAACTGGACAAACGGAATAGAAAAATGTTTGGTTTGGTTTAAACAGCTCATTCGAACTTTCTTCAGATATCAGAAATATCCCAGTATAAGGAACAAGTGGATAGTTTATTTATAATGGCACCCTGGATCGTGTCTGATCTGAGCTTTTTTTTTGTAAACAATGAACAGTGTCATGGAAAATTTACAAAGAAACATTTATTAAAAGATGAAGCTGTACTAGATCAGACTGCAGCTGCATCCCATTGAAGGTAAATTATTTTATAATGTTTTGTCTGGAAATGATGTTTTATTTTTATCATGTTGTCAAAACACTCTATGCAATGACGTTAGCCAATTATAACAGTGCCTGATTCCTGAAGCATTAAAGGACAATTCCCTTAAAAACAGGATATTTCAGAAAGGGTTGAAAATAATCATTTTTCCACTTTTTAGTACAAAAAAAGACCCTTATTAACATTACAAGTACAACTCAAGGAAAACATGTCATGATCCCTTTAAATCATTTCAGATTTTTGTTTTTTTCATATACTGGACATAGTTCCTTCTTACATGCCAAAGACAACCTTAGTGGATTTTAAGAGTGTTTTTACTTAAAATACACACATAACGTTTCAGAAATAATGAATGTAACATGGATACTTTTGCAATAATTTTATGGCGCTGTTGAATACTTCAGTCTACAGTTAGGCTATTGTAACTTAATGAAAAACCGTGACCAGTACATTATCCAAATTAGTCCAAATCTTTCTTCTTTTGTGAAAGCCATACAGGTGTGTGGAACAATATGATTGTGAGTAAATGATGACAGAATTTTCAGATTTTGCTTTGTTAAACCTACAAAACACAAATTAGAACTAAAAATATCAGAGCTGTCAGTAGATAAAAATAGATAATCATGACTAGCGTCATCATTTTCTTCAGTTCCTTTGTAAGAAAAGATATTGGGCCTCCTTCATGGAACACAATTGCTTTACAATCTTTTTGAACAAAAACCTTCACATTTCTGGCATGATGGTGGTGAACAGAAGACAAAAAAGCTTGAAAAACACTGCCTGCAACTACCAAAAGCTAATGATTGCGAAACCCATGTGCAGAAGCCAATCTAAATACACATTTTACATGTTTTTTTTAAGTAAATGCTCACAAAGTACACAAATGCAGCTGCCATAATGATCGCATCCATTTATTACACCAGAAGCTGCTCGACATGGTGTTGCAAGAGCAACCAGTAAAGCAACAATTTCTGGCCAAGTCTTGGAAGGCCATGACTTTTTCTGATGTCACAGAAGAAGGCGACTCATACCTGGCAATTGCCTCTCAAGTGAACCATGCACCTCCAGAAAATGGCCATTTATCAGAAACAAATGAGATGTCATAGGTCAGAACAGCACCCAGGCCTTGCATCCTCCACAGGCTTGCTATTTGTCACACCAAATGAGCAAAACAACAGGCTCTGCAGAGAACACTGCGAGGACAGCCTCTCCAATTAGTCAACTGATACACCACTGCTGCTATCGCCATCAGCGAGCCAGTCGGCAACAAATGGTCTCCTTTTAAAACTTTGCTCTCGTCACATACAGAGAGTTGGGATTTAATTGAATAACATACAAGCTTGAATGAAAACATACCTTGTTGTGCTTCTGATCACTATTGGCTTACTCTTCCAAAAGTGTGCCGAATTACTTAATGAAACAATGAAATAAGTCACCAGAACGACGAAGCTTAAAAAATTCTTTTTTTTTTATATTTAACCACTGAAAATCAGATTTAAGCATAGCCACCGAATTTCAGGAAAACACTGACACATCATGTGGAGGCTAATTTGGATTATAATTATCCGGAAAAACCATGCTCCACAAATTGGCAATGTTATTTCAAAAGTCCTTGGAAGTGAAACAAATGAAATAGTGGGAGAGAATGAGGCGCGGATGAAATAAGCCAAGTCACTGATGCGGTGTTGAGGGAAGCTTTTATTCTCCACAAATCTCAAGATTTCATTGTTTCGCATGTTCCAAGAATTTCAAGGATTTTTCAGTCTATGAAGGTGATTTGACTTTCACAGTTAAATGCCACGTTAATGAACGTGACTATGAAAGCCTGAGTGAATTGTGTTGATATTTTAAATGAGTGGATGTGAAAAAAGGAAGTACGCACAGTGAGTTGCCGTTATGCATCTGGCTTATGATCCCTGCAAAAAAATTAAGCAAGAATGAATGTTTGGGGCTTGTTTGTTTTTCAAATGCCTCAGATTCACAGTAATGTAGCACACAGAATGCAAAACTACTATTTGAACTTGATTGGAACCAGGATAGATAGATAGACAGGTAGACAAACTGGTAGACAGACTGGTAGACAGACAGACAGACAGACAGATAGATAGATAGACAGATAGATAGATTAAAGTTAATAGATTTAAAGAAATTAATTAATTTTAATGAGCATTAAATTGATTGAAGCATTAAATCAAAGTAATGATATGAACATTTTTTAATAAATGGGGTTATTTTGAATTTTTGACTATTTTCGACCATTCATAAAAGAATCCTGAAATAAAAAAATCCACAACCATGGCTTCTACAAAAATGCAGCAACTAAAAACTGTAAATGACTGTTTTCAACATTGATAATAATAATAATGGCCTTAAAGGGTTAGTTCACCCAAAAATCTAAATGTTGTCATTAATTACTCACCCTCATGTTCCAAACCCGTAAGAGCTTCATTCATCTTCTGAACACAAATTAAGATGTTTTTGATGATATCGATCCATATGACATCAGTGGATCAACTTTACTTTTGTGATGCTACAATAATACTTTTTTTGTGCAAATAAAACAAAAATAACATAATTTACACTTTTCCTGTAACTTACGTCTTCCGCCATATTTTAGAGAGTATCTCAACCCACCGTATATGCAACCTTTAACATATTTGACAAAATCAGCCAGGTTTACATCTGGGTAAAAGCACACGCACGTGGGTAATCTGCAGCTGTAATATTCTCTAAAATGGCAAAAGACATACTGTAAGTCATATGAGAATTATTGATGAGTATATATTTCTTTGCACAAAAAAGGATTCTCGTAGCGTTGTTGATCCATGTCACTTTTTTACCAATGTTTTGGGATCATATCAGTTGTATTGCTGTCTATGGTGGGACAGATGGCTCTCTGATATCATCAAAAATATCTTAATTTGTGTGAACCATGGTCTTACGGGTTTGGAATGACATGAGGGTGAGTATTTAATGACAGAATTTTCATTTTTGGGTGAACTAGCCCTTTAACTACTACAGTACGTACATTTATTGAAATTAATCAACTGATACAATGCACTTACTGTGTACATGCATGGCATGTACATGTACAATATGGTATTTACATTTTACGTATATATAAAAAAAAAAAAAAATCTGCATACAATTACACTTGTACCTGACTTTTGTATTTACATTTATGATGAACTTTTGACTCAGTTGACCCTCCTCTTACAAGTTTACCAATACTTAAACCTTCCCATACCACCAAACCTATCCTTAGCCTTACCCAAATGTTTTGCAATATAAGTATATATTGATTTAAGTACATAGTAGTTTAGGCAACCTAATATAAAGTGGAACCATAATAAATGTTAGAATGATTTCTGAAAGATTATATGATACTGAATACTGAAGTAATGCCTGCTTTGCCATTACAGGAATAAATGGCATTTATAATATACACAGAAATCAGTCATTTTACTGCACAACCCTGCTTTACAATGAAGAAAAGACATGAAAGGTGTCTTTGAGCTTCAGGAAGTAGTGCTTGTCCTTCACGACAGTGTCCTGAGCTTCATGAGCTCCACAGCCAGGCAGACGTCTGCAGACAGTGAACACAGTTAACAATGTGGGGAGCTGTTCTTGGCACTGCGCAGCCATGACACTTTGCCCACGCACTCTCTCGCACACATGCTGTCCGCTCATTCCACGCTGGTGGGGGAGGATACCTCGGGTTTGAATGTCAAAGAGTCAATGTATACAAACAAGTCTGGAAAATTGATGATGCTTGCGTATGCGTGTGGTCCGTAAAGAATGTTAATATTCCCTGTGCCCGTTCTATATCTCTTCGAAAGGGAGTCTGCTGGACTTTGAAGACGGGGAGAGGAGGGGCAGAAATCGCTGTCCGTAAACTCCAGCCGCAGATGACATTATTAATCTCAATTTAGGAACTCTGTGAATGCGCACTGAGCTGCGACCAGAGGAAGCGATACAGTAGCAGAGCTCCTCCCAGCGGGGTGTTCCCAGATTAGAGTACATTTAGCCTGCGTGTCCCCCGCGACGCATCAACGTGACAGCAGTCCGTCGACGGTGACCTTTCATAAAGATAGCCAAAAGTTAGCTGTCAGATGCTCGCCATTACACCCCAAAATCATCCTGGAGAAAAAAATTGATTTTTGTTCTGCAGCAGCCAGGCAGTTTATGGAGGGCAATTAAGAGCTGTTTTCCTCCACTGGAAGTGGATTCCCAACGCTGGGGCCAATGGTCTACTGAAATGGCTGTAAGAGGATGTCTAGCAGCTGTGATGTTCGCTAAATCCAAGCGAGGCCGATAGTCGGTGGATCTTTAAGGACTAGAAAGTCTTTTTCAGTAATAATAAGGCATGCAATGACAGCTGCCACCGTTCCACTTATTGAGTAAGTGCGAGCCTAGTCGCATAGGAGAGCAGCCCACCATGATGGGAAAGATGTCACCGAGTAAGGAAGATGCAATTAAAGGCTCACCTGAGAGAAAATGAGTGCCAGAGTCTCGGCGGGCTGTTATGAAGCCCCACGTGCTGTGTATTAGAGATAAAAAGGTTCATGAGAAATTCTCTCCGAAAAAGGCAGGAACGGTCGCCATGAGGATTAGAAATCCCTTGTTATGATATTCATTAACATAATAAAATAAACAAGTCAAATCTGTGGGGCATTAAAATTATAATCCACATCAATGGCTTTTCTGAGCATTTTTTCCCCCTCGCTGAGAGGACCAGGCAGCATAAAAATGATGACAAGCGCAACAAATATACCATAAAACTTGAAATACAGCCACATCAATGCCAAAGGAACAGCCTGCACCTCAACCGGGATTTCTAGCATTGCATCTCTCGATCGGTCACCTTTGCGAATCCCATTTTCATCCATAGATGTCGGGATTATCTACACTATCTCCCTGACACAGTTTGTTTCTGTTTACACTGCCATGTGGCGTTTTATGTGCTGTTGTATTGTGCATATTGATATTTCACACCAACACAGTCCTCTGAGTTGTCACAGGTTGCATAACATTCATTCTGGCTGATACGCTGCCAATTCTGCTCTGGCACAGGCTCCCGTCGCCCATGGCAAAATAAACATCAAAACCTCACCATGCACGCCAAACCCAAAGAGATTCAGGAGCGACCTGCGCGGCTCAACGTGGATGAGGATGAAGCCAAAGAAGCAGATTTAGAATACATCACAAAACCTCTGATGAAAAAGAATTTCATCTCAAAGGGGTTTACCAGCCGTCCACACAGCCGCTGGAGGAGCACGTCATGTTTCAGTCACCGAAAAAAAAAAAAAAAAAATATATATATATATATATATATTGTGATAAAAATAACTCCAAACATGTGACCAGGAGCACTAGAGGAAAACCTGATTCATGTCAAACCGCTGGATAATAATCCACACAGCATAATTTCAACAGATGGGATGATGTCTAGTGGGACCTGAAATGTAAGGCTTCATGGAGAAATGGCTGAGCACATTAGAGTTAATATCCACCTGATATCATCTGTGATCTCCAAGTACCAGCTGAAAAGCTCCAATGTGATGGATAACGCCAACATCTGCTGCTCAAAGCGTTCGCAGACATTCAAACTACTGTAGCTGCCAGTGAGCCTCTTTGTTAAGCCAATAGCCACATGCAAAAACAGCCCCGAACCCTTCAAGACACGTCTCTCACCCCAATGTCAATCACAGCTGCAAAAATGCCAAGCGATTCCGACCTCGCTGGTGCTTTTTAAACAGAAAATGTATGTTGTCTTAAGGAATGCCATCTGCATAATACCTCATAATCCTGTGAATCCTGCAAACGTCTGTCTGACAGCAACATAGGCAGAGCCCGCAGGAGAGGTTTAATCAAAGGTCAGGACAGAATCTTAACACCGTTTACCAGCACGGGCCCAATCCCTCATTTGGTGCAGCGCCAAATCCCAACTCCAAGGGGAAATGTGATTTCGAATGACTTATTGTACAGTGCATGCTGATGAGAAACTAACGTCATTAAGAGAATATGCCAAAGCAATTGTTCAATGCACTTTTAATGTGCAGGAACATTTTCATCTGTTCTGACACAACAAACAAATGGCACGTCAGTGGTTTATGACCGCTCATACCCCTGCAAACGGGGAGAAAAGCATGATTTGCCTTCACAGGCCGACTATATATTCAGGCTGTCAAAGCAATACCGATGACAGACAGATGGAGTGTTTGTTTTGCACACGGGAAAATGCAGCTTTACACTGAACGCATATTACAAAATAAACTTTACTTATTGCTGGCGCTAGTCAGTCCACACAAAGCCGCCCTCTCTTCTTTTCAGTCTAACCCCCTGAACTGGTTTTCCTCACATTCAGAATATCTGCTTAACATAAAGATTCTTCTGTTTTAGAGCTTTCGCTTAAAACGATTGAGGACAACAGGACATTTTCACTCCAGCATCTCCAGCCACCACCCCCTGCATCAGAATGAAGCCGAACGGTACGGGCAAAGCGCAAACATCTGGAAATCCTGAAGAGATAGCGGCACTTTTACAAGATTAAATAGACCACATTTAATAACATTTTACTGGGGAAGACTAATGTTTCCTTTCAAGCGCATTAGCATTTTGATAACCGGCTGAAGACTTTTCTTCCATTTGCGATAAGGAGAGAATGCGAGGCCGCGTAGACAGCGTGAAATAATTGGCACGCTGCATGTGAAAAGTCAGCATTTAAAAAGGAGAGGGGGTAGAAATAAGGAAATAATAAAAAAGAGGAGAAAAAAAAACATTTCCAGGTAGATGAGAACCGAGGGAGTGCTGATTCTAGAGTTCAGAGATGGTTCGCTACGGCTCAGGGTGATTTCACAATTTTAACAGTCCTCTGTGTTGAATAAGTGCAGTCTGAACTAATTATGTAAAAAACTGTAAAAAAGCATGCCTCAGCACTATGCCCAGAGTTAGCCTGACGTATTGCACTGTACTACCGCTGAATACAAAGCTCGAGAGCCCCTCTTGCGATCGGCCTCACGTCTAAAATAAGAAGTAGAGTAGCCTCAATCCATTATCATGCCTCTCAAAAAAATGCTTCAGATTGCGTTGCGGTGTAAATGAAAAAGTAAAAGTAAAACAATGACTAATCTGACCTATGAGTAAGGCTTGGTGTACCACACCATGGTAAAGCCTCTGGCGGATTTAATAGACATTTTCCATGTAGCCATGCCACGGGGTGTTGGTGACTGGTCTGACAAGACCATGCTGTGCGAAATCACTTTGAATTATCACTGTTATCATCACCAGCAGGCCCCGGCCTCAGAGCACCTAAGGACAAAACGCCCAATGTTCAGCTACAAGATGTTGATGTTCATGAAGACTGATGTGACAAGTAACGCTTCTTCAAATACAAAAGCCTAGACAGATGCACAGAGCCAATTAAATCATATACAAAACAAAAAGACGTTAAGCGTGCCGCTAACGCCCATCAGCAAATGTCATTGCAACGGTGTGTTTTTCTTCACTTAAAGGCAAAATATGTTCGATTTTTGTAATAAAATATCCAAAAACCACATGCGCAGGTTATATATTTCATGCAGTTATGAACTTATGTTATCTCAAAAGTTCTGTAGGATTTGTAAATTCAAAGATATTCTTGATTTAAATAATGAACTGTCGCCTATCAATGACGCAATATCCACGCTATCCACGCCAACATGAGTGGACAAATGTGGAAGTGGTAGTTATTTACTGTGCCTGGATCATGATTAGACTCTCCACATTCCCAAAAAACATAGATGTATACAAAGTGAGGCAAGAAAATATTGGAACATTCAATGAAATAAAGCGAGAGAGCGTCGCGATTTTAATAGACAGGTAAGCAAATACACATTATTCATTGTGCAAGTAATAGTCATGTGCAGGTGGTTAGATGATAAAACAGATATAAAAGAGCTTTTCATCCGTGAGCATAATTTGTGTGAAAACAACATCTCCCAATGTTCAACGCTCCGTCGTTGCGTCATTGAACTTCGCCTCTGTTATTGTTTTGAAAATGTGACCTCTAGTAGTAAACTTACATATTGTGCCTTTAACTGCTCTGGAGCTATTGACCTGTAAAGTCACATTTCTAATCTGTACATTGTAACACCTCAAACATATTTACAAATATTACCAGTCATAAAAGCATTTGTCAGTGACTCATTCTGAAGTCAGACAAGATTTGGTCACCCCGCAGGATCTCAAAACTGAAAAAATGTTTATTGGGAACTCCATCTGGTGTCTGAAAATACTACAGAATCATGTTGCATAAAGTCATTTCAAGTTAGTTTTATTTGTATAGTGCTTTTTCCCAATAAACAGTGTTTCAAGGCATCTTTACAGTTAACTGGAATGTTAATATGTATAATGCTTTACAGTCGCATTTAGCAGATTAGAGCTGGGTGATAATGTTGTTTATATTTTGTGACAACACAAACAAATCTTAATTAACCTGCTATACCAGAAAATAAGTTAAACACATCATAAGTTAAAAGTTCACATTTTATCTTAAAACAACCTTATATAAAACATGTTATTTGAACAGTTATGACCATTAATGTCTGTTTTAGTTCACATACTAGCATAGCATACAGATACCCTATAAGCATCCTAGCTTAAATATGCATTCCCTGATGGCACACACACATCTCAGAGTTGTCTACATTTACATCTGCAAGACATATTATTTAGGTTTTTTAGATGTCAAATATATGTCTATTAGATGTCTTTAAGATATTTAGGATTTAGAATGTATGTAAAACAGACATCTGTAAGATGTCTGCCAGACATTTTTAGACAGCAGATGGTTTCCAGATCAAGAGATCTTTAACAGACATCTTGCAGACGTATGTGTGCCATCTGGGTTAGCACGCCCTTAGAAAAATTATCCAGGGTTTTACCACAAATTAAACCAAAAGAACTACTATATATATATATACTATACTATATATTTACTACTAATATATAGTAGTATAGTATATAGTATAGTATATATATTATATTAACTACTATATATACTATAGTTAAATCATGGTAACAACAAATTAACAATGGTTTTTCTACACTAATCATATATGAACCACTAACACCAGTAACCAGGTTACTACCTTTTCACTACAATAAAACTACATAGTTAATTTTTGCAAGGGACTTACAAGTAAACCACAACAATCAACAAAGATATTACTACATTTAAATTGAAATACACTTAAAAAGAGTAAAATGCTAATGTATAAGAACAATGTAATGATGTTCAGTTATTAGTTTATTATTATTTCTCACAAAACTAGATTAATTTGCTTTACTGCTAACTTGGTATTTAATAACCGGTTAAACTGTAAACATTACACTGCTGCTATTCATTTGGACCTTTTGTAGCCAGCAGTGCTATCAAAGAATGACCAGAAAGGCTATTTTAATTATCTAAAAGAAGAGACAGTGATAACGTGATACATTTTTTTAAAGTCATAACAAATGGTCCAAAGGGAATAGGATTCTGCCGGGAAGATATAATCTTGCACAACACCGGGAAATTCCACTTAGGTCTAATTAAATGACTGTTTTGTTTGGCCATCTATGATTTCACTGATTAAAACAAGAACCTTTGAAAGGTGTCACCACATCTTCATCTCTTTATCCTCTCCCAAGCAATATAGAGATGCCGCATTGCTCTGCCCACCATGAACGTTATTTCAATTACATTAAATATGTCAACACAAATAACTGTGCCAGCATGAGATCTACAACCGAGATACTGTGTGCTGGGGCTTCTGTCTTAAGCGGATGATGCAGGTGCTGAACGCTAATGGTTTTGAGCGCTACAATCCACGGCCAATTAAGATTTACGAACGCGTGTTTATCAATGCAAACAGAGTCAGGATTAAAAACAGATTATCCTGAAATCCATTGCCATGAGGGCCAACATACTCCATTACATTCCAATAAACTGGTTTCTACTCCGGGCCAATCAGCATCTCTCTCCCTGAGGCTATTAACCGCCTATTCTGCTAGTCTTCTTCATTCACAGACCATCTACAAGCAGCAGTATCGATTGCACTGGAAACCCTTAATAACCCAGGACAACAAACAACCAACATGGATACTTTCTTCTTGAAACTGCAGTTACAGTTCGCCCTCTGGGATTACACAATAAATCACTTGCTTATCGCCCAGCACTAGACTTCTTGGTTGGTACATCACATTAATGAGATTCATCAAATGTCTGTGCTTTTAAATCTTCATCATGCGCTGCTAAAAAAGACCAGGTTCGACGAATGCTGTCTAGACTGCATTCTGAAACAGACTGCTTTCAAAACCTTTATGCTTTCATAGAGAAGGTTAAACAGTATTGTGCGCAAGTCAATGACAACCGTCACCGTCAATGTAAAACTTATCTGTTATGTTCTCTCTGGAAATTAACGTGAGCATAAAGAATAAAAATGTGACAAAAGTAGCTAAATTAAAAGGTCAATTAATCATCTTTCATGTATGAGCTTCCCCCTTTGCAGGATTAACCCATGTCTTTTCTCCTCATAACATGCTATTGTTTCATATAATCTTCCATATTTCTCCACGGCCCATATAAAATGTAGCATTGTGTAACAGCCTACAAACTTGAATGACTGGTACCGAATTGGTTGAATAAATTAAACGGGCAAGCCAGTTACAGAATTATGTTATGTTAATGGAATGTGACTTCACAGAAAAGATTGAATAAAATTCACAGTAAACAGATTACAATTGGGAAAGAACAACTTCAAGGTCTTCTGCAACGAATGGAAAAAATGTGTCTACATTCATAACACCACCAAACACAGCATTTGCCACCTAAAATATAGCCCTAGCTTGTTCAGGAGCTTTTTAACTTTTAACATTGGCTTTTTAGACTAATACTTCATTATGATACCATAGCCTGGTGGGGGAGAGACAATTAAAAGAATTCTTGGATTTGAAATGTTTCAGAAAGCAGGTAAAGCAAGTGATTCAAAAAGCAAGATGACAAAAATCATACAGTTCCCTTCACAGCAATTAGGAGCCTTATCCTTATTTCAATACTGTCTGTTCAATAAGAGCCAAGTGCCTTGACTGGCCAGTTAAGGCTTTGACTGACAGCATTTAATCACGCCTTATAATTTGCACTGCTCTGTGATGTCCTTCCTTTACGTACGTTCCTCTGGTAGCTGACTGAAAACCGTCTGACATTACAAGTCAAAGTAGACTATATTTGAAGGAAATCGATCTTGAAATTTGATCTTGTCTTTCTGGTGTGTCTGTTTTACTCAGTGACCAAATTCCTTCACCAGATCTTCACAAAGGTTGTTCGTATATGCAGTGAGCATACAGTTACTGCTCCATGGCATATAAATGCAGAAAATAAATAGAAAAATCACACAAAATGAATGCTGCCAATCAGGACCTTTTTTTTCCCCTACTCGTTCAAAACACTGAGAGTGCTACAGCTAGAGAATTTCTCAGAAAAGCATTTAAAAGTTCATCTATTAGTGCCAAATTCATTTGGTGTGGAAAATAACACCATAAATCATCTGAGGCATGGAGAAACCATACAGAGCGTTTTGACATATTGTTGTGCCATGGATCTTGGCACATTTTCTTCCATTTGTTGGCACTGTGTCATAGCCATAGTGATTCAGTCTCCATTTATTGTAAAAAAAAAAAAAAAAAAAAAAAACATCGGCATTGTGTAGGACCATCTACGGGCTCAGCTGTTGTTTTTTCTGCATAATATTCCTCTGTGGGAAACCATGATTTTAACCATTGACTCCAGAATGAAAATTGGTCTTTTGCCATATACTAAGCAGGGTGCAGGGAGCACTCCTTTATTGCAGCTGGCCATTAAGCATTATAATTACAAGTCAAAATTGTAGGTTCATGTGCTCTTGTGCCTATATGGCTAACAAAACGAAAATAGCAGATTCTTAATTACCTTATTACACTATTAGTGTTAGTTAAACACACAATGCCCCCTCTGTCACGATGAACTGCTGTGTACAGAGCAAAAACAAATAAGTAGCTGGTTTTAGGTTATCTAAGACATTTTAACTATCGTATACAACAGGGCTTTGTTTTAGCAGTCAGACGTGGCTTTTTTAAGCAAATCCAGGACATACACTGGTCAAGAGTTGCTTTCCAACGCATTCTACTGATACTGTACAACTTAGACAGGGTGCAAAACAATGCACTATTCTGGAGGCAAAACGACATCTAATAGTACGTATTAAAGATTTTTTTGACCATGCGATGGTGACAGTGGAAATTATCTGGCTAAACCGCTCGAGCGAAGCATTACAAGTGTCTCTGTTGTTAACCTAGGAAAGGTTAAGACCTCTTCTCCAGGCTGCTTCAAATAAACCATAGCCTGATTAAACTGGAAGTTACAGTCGCTCTCGTAAAACAGAAGCCAGGGTCTGTGTGTCTACAAATACACACCTGTCATCACAACTCGACTGAAATAACTAGAATGATGATCTGAAGCAAAACAAAAAAGAACAGTACATATAATATCGCTCTTTACCAATCTAAATTATATTTAAAAAATGATTTCGAATGTAAAAACAATAGAACACACTACAAAAGGTCCATGCATGCCTTCTACAACACTAGACATTGTATATGAAAGGTACATTTCGAAAGCTTTTCAGTCTCATGTGAGGTCTACATGTGAGAAGTTGCTTAAAACAGTCAGTTTGTTCTCCCACGTCCACGAAAAACTACTCTATTCCGACAGCACAAGGCATTGAGAAAGCAGTCATCAGTCCGTCTCCAAGTGACAACCTGAAAGGTGTTGTTATTGTGTCATCTTCTTTGTAACCCTATTTCATATTTCACATCAGGTAGGTTTGCAATGCACAGGCTCTTTCTCCCCAATCTGACTCCCCCCCCCCCATCAAGCGCAGATGCCTTTATTGATCTCAGCGTGAGAAGATGCACTATAATAACCTGAACTTTCCAGTCGCAGGTGAACCAGGGAAGTCCTAGGAAATAAAAAGTCCTTTAGAAATGGTATCATTGTGCTGGCATCGACCATTAAAGACAGAGCATGAGATATGGACCATTGGAGATCTCGGAGCATGCCTGTACCCAAACACATGCCATGCAGAAAGCACCTGTCTCTCTCAAGTCCCTGAGAAACGTCCCTCAACGCCACAAACCTCAGGCGTGCATCAAGATGCAAGAATACAAGCCAAGCTGTTGAGATGTCACCACTAACCTTTGATGTTGCAATAAGGCTCAAGCGAGAGTCGAAAGAGAAGAAAAACGTGTCGGCTGAAGATTTAACGGCGGCGCACTGAAAACATCCCACGATTTCGCGTTCAAATTCCTCCTCTAACCAACGCGCTCATTTTCCTTTCTCCCCACCGCTCATGTGTCTTACCTGAAGGGCATCTCCCACGACTGCAATTAGCTGCCAAGATTTCATTGTGGTCGGGCAGCGAAAACGCAAAGGAAAAGTGCCTCCTGTTTTCTCAGTGGAGGTAAACCGATTGCGCGCGGAGAGAGGCAGAACGGGCAACGGAGAGCGCGCGAGTGGTAGTCAGTGGACCGTATCCACGTGGTGCCATGTAAATGACTGCATCTGTCACTCCACGCGCCTGTGCCACAGTCATCCTTGTGATCCTTCTCAAGTTCACACCATTGAGCCTGACTTTGGCTCAGGGGTTTAGTGTAAACAACTCGAAAGTGATGCACAAAATCCTACAGCTTTTCTGCACCACAAGTCGATCTAGTTAAGTGGCAGATGTGGAGCTATGCGTTCGGTCTGAAAGTTATGTTCGGTGGAGTCACCTGCTTCTTTTGCAGTAGAAATATATGAATGCGTTCTGTTAATCTTAAATAAGATCCATGCTGTATTTATCATATGTCACGCATGTAATATAGACCAAGGATTGTTGCAACGCCATCAGTTTAAAGATTTAGAGGTGAGATAGCTGTCAAACACGACCGCCTCCCTCTGAGATGACAGTAAAAATAAAAATAAGCATTCATATTGCACATCTGACAGAGGCTTATTTGCCACAATTGTGAAAGTGCTTCATATTTATTTACCAATTTGAATTAAAACTTCAAAAAATGATCAGTCATATATATATATATATATATATATATATATTTAAATTATGTAAATGAAAATAAGTTACATTTGATTGTCAAAGCACATGCATACAATATAAAACACCCAATTACAGTTACATCCCAGAAATAGGGTTGTACTTTACATTCATTTACAGTTCATGGACTACTTTGTCCCACTCTAAGTGGCCTTAACTGCTATGTACTTATATTTAAGTCACTTATTGTGTATACATGTTTTTATAATTACACTGTTGACCCATCACTTACACCTTAACCCACCCTTAAACCTACCCATACCAGAAACCTGTCCTTTACCTACCCATACGCCACCTCAACAGCAGAAGTGTTTTACAAAACATGAACATAAGTACAACATATTTTTTTTAGATGTTAAGTACATAAGTATATTACTTAATATAAAGTGGGGTCAACTACTTTAACTCACTGATATAAATGGCGACATTTGTGTTCTACAGATTAAAAATATTGAAATAAAGGTATATTCTATATAGCATGAACGTGTGGAGTTTGATTAAAACCAGACATTCAACATTTGTCATGTTGTCATTGCTTTGTGACCTACCAGCATCAATTGTGTCACTTCGCTATTATTTACAAATCCTTTCCCCATTGCCTCTGTTCTTGCTCTACTATGTAGCAAGCAAGTATGTGATTTTAGCTGAAGCCGCTTCATCTTTTTTTACGCTCTTTGTGTTGCGGCACTCCTCGGTCTCCACTTTATTTCAAGCTAAAACAATAAACCCACTCCAGCATCCATATCTGTGGCATTATCTTCTTAGCCATCTTCTTTATCCTCTTACAGATCTGACAGATATACATTGCCGTCGGATAGCACGTGAATTCCCCCATCGTTAACCCCATTGTATTAAGTAGTCCGCTTTAACAGCACCCTGCCTTTGATATGAAATACAATCACAGTAGTCAATCTCATGCCTCTTAGCAGTCATTGCTGATAAGTTTAGCATGAGGCCGCTCCCGGACTTACCCCATCCCCGGCATGAGGTCGAGAACTTGAAAGGCATTAGTCGACTGCAAGGTCCTTGGCAACTGTGACATCTGACAACCCTATGACAAGAAAATATCCTTTTTTTTTTTTTTTTTGGTGAGCAGCAGGAGGCTAGTGTAGATCAGTGTGATAGCAGTCACCGCTGCAAAATCCCGGTGACAGTCTACATAAATTGGGTTAGCAGCAGCCCCCACAGAGCTGCATCAGGCAGGGAGACTAAAGGACTTGTCATAGGTGACCTCTGTGTAACTACATCCCTGCTGCTTTGAAGTGCCGTGAGACATGATGTTTAATATGTATTCCATCCTGCCCTGACATTCCAATTTCTTAGCACCTCGCAATGTTTATTAGGGTGTTTTTATGCATGCTGCCTTTTTATCATTTCATCATCAGCAGTGTCATCTGAACATTTTTTTCCCCCACCGTAAGTGGCAAAATTATGAACTAATAGCCCTGGGATGTTTATTAGCTGACAGCCGTCCTTCAAGCAAAACATCATGTTTGGGGAATCTAGAATTTGAATTTTTTTTTTTAAATCTCTTTTTAGACCTCCAGTGAAATGGCACTTGACTGAAATGAAATGTAGCAGCAGACTTTAATCCTTTTCATCTAAGAGACACCACATTTTGTATTTTGTATTTTTTTCTTTCGGGGCCATTCCTCAAGCCGTGACGCTATTCCCTCATGCATTAAATACCCAACACATTACAAAATAGGCCACCTTGTAGGGCCCAGCGTGTTAACACACAGCATCCCACTTTAGGTGCAAATGAGAGCAAGGGGACAGGAAGAGGACAGAGGCTAGAAAGATGGACAGTTCTGTACAGTGGATTAGAGATTCCTCCTCGGCAACATTTATGGTTATTTATGAGCCTCCAACACAATATCGGTAATGGGTTACCGTTCATCCAGGTCTCCTCGGGCGCACCCCTATACGTTTACACAAATTAAAATTGGCAACATGCCATTTGTTTCCACAGCGCCTCTTGCTTCCAACCAGGTCACTAATGGGATTATTCAGTTCTCGTTCTTATGAGCACAAACAGTGTTGGAGACATCTGCGTGGTGTAGATTCGTTCCCTTATTTCCGCTTTCTCGTCTTATTTAATTTAATTTCTGACTGATTTGTCCCATGCTGTGATTGACAGATGCCAGTACACGGTTATCACAGTCTTAGCATTTCACGGAAGACACACAGGCGAGTTAGCTGCACATATACTGTAGCGCGTCAAGGACGACTCTTGCGATAAGCTGATAGAATCTGGGCCGTAGGTAGCACAGGCAACGGCAGTCTCTATAAATTGCCATTATTGAATATGCTGTTCTTCATGCCTGTGCGATAAGAGTGCATTAAATGAGAGGGGTGCACAATGCCGAGGAGAACTGAAAGGAGACATTTCGATTTCATTTTCATCTGTTTAATTTGTTCCTATTACGCGTAACAGCTTTACCTTTGAGCTCGGGCCTCCGAATCGGTTAAGTAATAATTGTAACGTTGACACGTTGAACGATGACAAGGCAAAGCGGTCGAGGAGATCGTTGGTCACGTACAGTATATCCAGGAATAAGCTAAGAGGATTTCTCTCTCTCTCTCCGTAGCTCATGGCGGGGGGCCTGCCTCGTCTCTTCATTGTCTCCGTGCCTGTTTAAATCTGCACAAATTATTTATCCGCCATTCCTGTAATTACCTCCTCCCTCTTTAAATAAGAGACACCGCTTGATCGCCAAATTGCCTGATGGTGACAATAACTCGTATTTGTCGGAAAAGTTCAGGGGCTGTGGCTTTCCATTGTGAAGTGAAAAAAATAAGTCAATAGAGAGATTAGCGTGCACTGAGAAACTCAATATATATTCAAATATGAACAGCAATGCAATTCAGAGTTAGCCTTCTAGACTATTATCTTAGGATAATCTCATCAGATTCTGTTTATTGCTTTCATTTATTACTCTGCCGTCCTCCTCGATTCAGCCCGGGCTGTTTCATCATCTTATTTACTTAGAACAACTTTGAAGCACTTAACAGTTGCTTTCCTCAGGAGAGCCGGTCAGGGCCTTGACGCCCGGAGCTGCGCCCTACCTCAGAGCCTAATTGAGGGAGATGGGTAATGGAAGTGACTCCCCTGCCTTGTGAGAGAGAAAATTCCATCTCGTTGCTAATCCACAACAAACTCTCAAGCTCAAAACTGTGTGACTCACCGGCGGAGCCCCGGCAAGAATTAAGATCACAATCTACGGCAGATGAATGCTTATCTAATTGAACTGATACTTTATGATTTAAATTAATGAGGCGAGAGGCGGCGTGACAGAAGCGTGGCGTTGTTGCTTTGTAGCCGCTTCGTTTGCAGCCATGTCATTTTGTTAATACGCAGATTGCCGATACCAAACCGCAGGAATACCTTTGGGATCACGCCGTAACCGCTGTCGGTATGATTGAAATGCAAGCGGGGCTTTCCTCCATGCGCCGGGTGGCCTGTCGATGGGTATACCGATCGGTGGCTTGTCTTTGTAAGACAAAGGCAGCATGATGAACGCTGTCAGGCATGTTTAGTGCTGCCATCTCGATTTCGTCCTGCCTTCCACCACCTTTACCTAAAACAGGGATATGTTCTTTATTCTGGAGTGGGGCCACGGAGCCTCATCCATCAATGTGGCAACACATGGTGCAGCACTGCTCATACCTTTACAGCCAAATCAATAAAACAATTCCAGCCATCTCCTTCACACTCCTGAGTTTCACAGTGATTATCTCGAGCAGCATTCATATTTCTTCCATTTGTGTATAAAATGCCTTGGGCATCAGGACGAAATGTTGAACATAATATTGATGGATGCAAGAGTCATTGACCTCTATTCCACCGTGTTGTGGGTGCTGAGGGCTCGTTAGAGCTCGCTGAAGAAATCTCCTGCAATAGGGGAATGGAGACTGATGAAGAGAATGGGCTTTTGTGTCTGTCTTCAATGCGAGCGAATGACTGTCTTGAGGTCTCAACAGGCAACGGCACAGAAAATGAGAGAGAGAGAAAAAGAAAAAGAAAGAAGGAAAAAGGAAAAGAGAATGTGTTGGTAGTAGGCGGATGTGGGCCAGGCAGCAGATCAGTTAGTGCTTAAGGCTCCTGCAATCCGTTAGAATTCCTAATAATCTCAATGGAATTATGCGATCTGAAATGTGCCATCTTGGGACCACAGAACTGTACACACCATGTAAACAATGACGCACATAGTCCCGAACCCTTCTAACCTGAAACGTGTTAGTGTACGATTTTACAGTATACATAAATCTACAAGTACGAGTCTACGAGTACCGTTATCCAACTATGGATCCATTTTTATCATTAGTTCAACGATTTTGTGTTTCCCTAAATATGGTTCCAGTGAACATTCTTAAATAGCATTGTAGTGTTATGCAGCTGGAAATAAATCATGTCATTTGTTACATGTTAAATAGTTGGAATTGATTTGGGATTGAGGAAAATCAAGCATTTGTTTTTTATATTGATTGGTATCGGCTATCTCAAGCCTGTCCTTATAGGGCTTGTGTTGTGCAGTAGGTGGCAGAATGCACCTCCTTGTTGATTTGCCAACTGCCATTAAAAGGGATAGAAGAAGTTCAGCTGCTTAATTTTAATACCAAAATAAGAAGAAATGTGTGTGTGAGACGCATAAGAACCAATGAGGTCTGTTCTAGCACATCACACACATTTGAGTTCATTTGTTTATCATATACTTGTATCTGCTGCCAGAATATCTGAGACCTCTTTGTTTTAATGTGTTGATGTGCTATCGTCCTGCTTCAGATTTGACTGACAAGACATGGCAGACTGACACCATATCTAACTATATCTCCACTTTTTTCACATGTATGTTACAATTATTCTGCTTATTGTACTTATAAAATGCAAGGCGTTTATAGTCTTAGGTGTATTCATAATTGTGACCACACAGGCTGTTTACAATTGTAATATGTTTATATCTATCCATTTCTCTATACAGTATACAGTACTTTTATACTCTGCATAAATCTGTATACATTGCATTGATTTTAATACCTTAAATGTACTTAAATTGTACAACAAATACTAGGATCTAGACATGGTATCGGCAGATGACCAATGACCCAGATCAGAACAGATCAGCGACACAAAAAACCCTCATCAGGACATTACTAATTATATGTGAACTTGTAAATAAATGTGCATTTTTGAACCAATGAGGTTTGAAAGATGAATGTGTGAAGAATTAATATGGGTTCTGGAAACAGTTATGAGCTCATTTATTTCTGCATCATCCTATTATATGCACCACTAAACGGTCACATGTAAGAAAGTCCGGAAAAAACGCACAAACCGCACAGAAAAGGTTTTAGCAGACGAGACGTACTGAAGTTAATGTACAGTATTACTAATGGCTTAAAGAATAGATCGTCATAAATTTAAATAGATGCCTTCGTAATGTATGTTTGCTATCAGGGCATTATAGTGATAGCAATTAGCGCTATGCTAAGCTACTGATAAACAACATAGGGTGTTATTGTGATGTCTTTCTAATCAAGAGCTTCTTTTTTTAACTGTTTACACTATGCTAGCTAACCAAAGGCTACCTGAAAACACAAAGAAAGGGAACGGTTTCATTTGTTTAATGTAAGGTCCCAGTCAAAACAGACACATTTTTATGTTTAAGAGCACCACAAAACTATTTTCCAATCAGGAATTGAATAGCGTCCACATAAATAAAACATTCACTCCGCCACTGAAATGGAACAATAGATAGGATTGTACAGATAAGATTTTGCACAGCAACATCATCTATCAGCAGCCGCTGAGGGTGCATGCTAACCAGCCAAACAACAGCACGCCGCTGCACCAAAGCCACCCTCGCCACATCACCCTGATCAATCCCTGATTTCGTTGCACCCACGCAGAGCTCTCATTATCTTCTACAGAGTTTATTACGTTTAATAGAATGGCTTGGCCCCGCTCTGATAACTTGTATTGGGAAGGTAAGTCAATTGAAACTGTGAGCGGTGCTGTGGAGAGACAGGAAGAGAGAAGTGGGAACTTAAGGATGCCACAATGCAGCTCTCAATAATTTGACACACGGATCCCCTCCACCCCCTCCCCACCATTAAAATACAAGAGTTAGTAATAGCAAAGTAGGGGGACACAATATTACTTTCTTAAATTATGTATAGTCTGTAATACATACACCATGATAAACAACCTTCATGAAATATTTAACTGGCTCCCCTCCGATCCTCTCTCATTCTCTCCATTGATATGACTTTCCTCTTTAATAGTGCGGCAGCAGACACATAATAACCTTTGTCGTCGGAAACATGCTGCGCTGTGCGTTCGCCGCAGAAAAGAAGGGAAAATAGGACGAGGAAAAACGCGGTGCTAAATGTTTGCTTCAAAATTCATAAAGCGCATTACTGGGTGAGATGGAGCGTGAAAGGATTCTATCCAGTGAACACACATGCAGGCTACACTGGCTCAGAGCATATACAGGCCTGGCTGCTGTTTCCTACCCTCATTTAATTGCACGTTTCCATGGTTACTGCCATACTTGTTGGGGGGGGGACAATAAACAACAACAACAACAACAACAAAACAAACTAAAAATATGATCACCGTATCGCTCAGCCAAAATAGTGCTGAGGCAAAGACGCTACAAAATATATAAGCTCAATATTTATTTTGACAACATGAATTTGAAAAGGAAGTCCTTTGAATATCAAAGTCAAAGGCTTATGTCTTAGAGATGGTGAAAACTTTGCTTAGTCACCTAGGAGACTAGCTATATTTTTAGTCATGTAGCCTCTGGTGTTTTGCAAACATATTTCTTCCTTTGTAACGGTTTTCTCATTCGGAAAGTGCAGCAGGTGAAGGTAATTTCAGACAAGAGGCAGTCACGCGGGCACGCTCGGACACATTTACATGTGAAGAATACGGCCGAGAGCATGACCTGAGCACATTCATTCCGCGCCGCTCAAGAGTTCACTTAACTGATGCAATTCCAAAGCTGGGAAGATGCAACCCCGCTGCAGTACTGTACATTTCCCATCACCGTGAACTACTCGAAACCCTTTTTTCTTCTCCCCCAGCACCGTGAGAGCAGGAGACGTTCACACACAAGAGTGCATCTCTCCGTTTTTTTGGGGTTTTTTGTCCACCGGGGGATACATCAAATGAATATCCACCAGCATTGTCTGGCTTTTATGCTGAGAAAATGGAGAATGCCAGTATGAATTCAGAGTAGAAATAGCTTGCCTTCACCTAGCTCGGGGCTGTCACACTGTGTATGTCAGTCATGTGACAAGCACAGTGCCACTGGATGGGGCCTAGATATGCTGACCAAAGAAGAATAGATAAACTCAGACTTTTTCACCCAGAAGAAATGCAGCTGAGCTCCTCGACGAGCCTTCGAATGGTTTACTCGATCAAGAGCAACCCTCTTAACATAATGTCAGAGACAATACCCCCGTCACAAAGCTACCATCTGCCAGTTAGTTTGCGGCAATCTGCAAGACGAGTGACTAATGCCGGAATGGAGGGTTTCAGTTCAAGAATGTAAATGAAGAAAACTCAAAACGAAATTCTGTCAAACAACATAACACTGGAATGCAGTAAACATGAATTTTGTGTCCTTGTACATTTTTCCCCCCATATTTGTATAACAGCTGACTGGCATTCCATTGCACTCAAGTGAACACACCTGTTGTGTGAAATATAAGCATACTATTTCTACATTAATTTAGTAATGCACTAATGTAAAAAAGAAACGAATAAAATAAAATAACTTTTATAATATGCTATTTTATACATTAACTTAGTTACAATAATAAAAATATCTTCCATGAGAAATTCACTTTTTTATTTAAAACTGTTTTCTCTAAAATATTAATAATTAAAAAAGCTTAAAACTACTTTAAAATATCTATAATTCCAAGTGCATCAAGTTAATTTAGGCATTACAACAACAAAAATGTATGAAATTAATGATGGATATTCATTTTGGGATTTGCTAAATTACATGTTACAAAACTTTAGTTTTGACATCATTGGGTAAAAACATGGATTAACTTGCAAAACTATATATTTATTAATGTTACATTTATAAATGGTAGATGTATGGATATTTAGTGCATGCTGGCTGCCTAGGCATGATTAATATATTCAGCTGCCTTTTTTTAGCTTTTTTTCCCTCCAGATGTCCACTATAAAAACACACCTGCCATCATTTTTAGGTGACCATTTGAGAACTGCTATCTTAGAACACCAAACCCTCGGTTTACAGAAAGCAGGTACAGCACTGAGAAACATTAATACTTGGCCAAGGTCAGTACCTGGAGTCTCTAACTCAATAATCGGTAGGCTAAGATATAATCAGAGAGAGACAAGTAGTTGTTAGTGGTCCCTGCACACCGAAGAATGAATCAATCCATCCAGTGACAGAACAATTCCACGAACGGGGGATCAGCTATTCTCTCCAGCCAAGATGACAGACAACTGCTCTTGATTGGCTATTGAGCAAGATGCGTCCCAAGGAGCTGGAAGACAAAGTGACATAAATGCAATACAGATTTCGTAAGTGACAGGTTCTCGCAAAAAAAAAAGCGTACATTATCATACTCTTGTCCTTAAAGATGACAGTAATAGAGGAAAATTGCACCAAGTAAAAGATGCGATATGATTGAGTCTTATTTTGCAGTTTGTTGTCCCTCTATACGGGCAGGATAATAAATATAATCAAAACGCAAAATGTGGTTTACTCAAAGCCACCTCTAATCAATGAATCTCAACCCGCTCCAAGTTTACAGCAGGGATATATTTAGCCCACATCACATCCACTTTTTCAGCGAGCGTGGAAAATACAGTGCAGCGTTCTGCCATTTGAAGTTTCCCAAAATGCACTGACCCTACTAAAACAGCTTGCATACATTTGCTCCTCCAAGAGCAGAATCAATTAGGTGAGTGACCCCTTTTGTCACAAGGCGTTTACGCCGGCATGTTTATTTGTTGCTTTCTCCACCAGTCAACATGCTCTTATTCACCACGATCAAGGTCACTCTCCTCTATTTATTCTGCATTACTGAGCAATCGCCACGAAACACCTTCCCTCCGTCCGAATCGAGACTGATGCGCAATGACCCGGCTACTGTGGCCAATACAACTGTGGCGAGAAACCAAATTGCCTTAGTGACACTGCCTCCGTAAGTACTTAAATTGCAACGGACAGATTGGACATCTGTCCTCACTGGACACAATTAAGCACAGAGGTCCAGCTAGTGAGCCCCAAAAGATCCCTCTGCCCTTCAGAGTTATCAGGTGTGCCTGCGGGACCCTGATAAGAAGATGAAGTCTGGTTGAGGCACAGTGGAGGAACGCTCCATTCATCCTCAGAACAAGCCTTTATCGTGTGCTCTCCCTCATCCTCTGTCAATATTCCCCAAACGTGCCACCGTTTGACCATATCAAGCAAATTACTGGCATCAAAGGCAAACGGCAGTCAGAGCGGAGCAAGTCGAAGGGCTTGAGTGTTTAGGTGGCACGAGCGAGCGATGGATCTTTGTCGTGAGAGAAAAGAAAGGAGAGGGAGAAATCCTCTTATGGGTGGAATACTGATGAGAGCGTGATTGAGCTGGTGCGCTAGCGATGGAGAAGTGATGTCACTGATGAGGCTATTGCAGGCAGCTGGAAATGACAGCAGGAACCTGACGCCAGCTCTGCCTTCTGGCTCAGACAGTCTCCTGCTGCTCACCTCTCACACTGCACAAACCATCTGAACTGGAGTCAACAAAATCTCCGGAGGTTCCTTTTGTCGCATCCACATCCGCTAATGGCTGAGAACGCAACTGTAAAAGAGGCCGTTTAGCAGCTTTGCGAGCACAAAAACAAGCGAGGAAATCCCAATCTGCTACAGATTATACCTAATAACATCACGGTATGGAATACACATGAACACTGCGTTATTTCCAAGCCCTATTTACATACCAAAGAAGCAAACTCTCTGTAACAATCACATACGAGAATCCGAATGTGACATTCAGACAAAAAAAATGGAAGAAAAAAAGCAGATCATGACATTTTAACCATATCAAAGATGAAGAAAAGCCAATCAAAACATGAATATTAGATTTATTTTTTGTCCACCAGAAAAGGGCCCGGCTCACTCATCCAAGGCATGAAATTAATAGCATTCAAAGCAGCAGGCAAAGGGGAAATGTGTTTCTCTAGATCCTCTGCTTCCTCCCCGCCCCAGGCGCTCCGCTAGACAGCTATATTTCACAGTAAAAGCTAACAATGCTGCCGTCTTAATGACCCTAGCAAGGCCACATTATTCCAGAATTTGTTTTTTGCATTTCCACCCCCAAATATGCAATTACTTCAGCACTCGTAAACAAACTAATATCGTTAGATTTCATATCTGACCCCACGGTACAAACCTATCCATTGTCCCCTCGTGACGACGCCAATGTGTCTTGTCCTGGAGACAATAAAGCGAGAGTGCTTTAACAAATCAATGTTTCATGTCTATAAAATTTCATAGAAACAATTTACAGTGGGATCCGAAAAGTCAACCACTGGTGAAAATGCTTTGCAAGGTTATTTATATAACTCAAAATATATAGTTTAAGTGGAAAAAAAGAATGATTTATATAGACGTATTAGACGACTCTCTGATTGGTCAGTTGAGAAGGTCAGTTGTAATAACGCATAGCCGGTACTACTTGTTTGTTTCAAATCCCTCCGCGCCAACAAAGAATACCGTTTGGTGCAATCTTGTGACAAACACTGGACAACCACAATTAACAATGGAAAATTTAAAATACATCCATTGTTATGTATTCATATGTAGATGTTATAAATTGTCTTAGTAACCTTTTAGTGACCTGTTAGTCACGTGGTACTATATCATTTCGCAGAAGGATGAAAATGTTAATTTAAAACAAATATGCCATTAAAATGTTTCAAATTCATATTCATGTCCAGTTTTTTTCCTTATGTGGCAAGTAGCCGTGTAATAAGCGGGATAATGTTCAGGCAGCCTGTAGGTATTGCAAAATAAGCCCCTTCAGCGTGATACACTTCGCGTCGGGTCCTGATCACACTGCCGGGGCTTATTTCTGCTACTACTGGCTGCCTCTACATTATCCCTTACTTGTAAAAAACATTCTATTTGTGCTGGTTTCATGAAACATTTCTTCTCATTATCAAAGTTGAAACCAATTGTGCTGCTTATTATTTTTGTTGAAATTAGCAGCAGAAAACAGAAATCTTTTGTAATATTATGAACATCTTTGCTGTCACTGTTATTCAGTTTAAGGCATCCTTGCTGAATAAAAGTACTAATTGCTTCTTAGTCTAATTTCCCATGGTCTGATGTGAATGTGGTGGACAAAGAGAAGCAATTTAAAATGAAATTGTGAGTATGCTAGAATACCTGTTATAACCTGAGGTATTTTCAGCAATTCCAACCAGTCACTGGAGTCTTGTGCGGTCAGAAGTGAGACTGGATGAAAGCTCACTATCCCAATATGTTTTAGGATGGAGGGTCTGAGTTTTTTTCCTCAAACAGAATTAAAATGTACATTACAAGACAATATCAAAGCCCGAATTCAGCCCATTTCCACTGGATGGCAGTGTCTGTTCAATGAAAGGCAAACGGATGGTTCTACATTTGATTTTGACTTAATACAGCATTTAACATAACATAACTTAATTTGTGCAGTTAATATAACACGCTACTTGACTTTTGCACGGTTCAGTCTACTAAGCAGAACTACCCATAATAGAATCACACACTGATCAGGTCACTGGTTAGGTGACTGCATATGTCTTTCAGCATTCAAACTTCCGGTTTGTGACTAAAGGCATCTGACTCACATGTATTCCAGCTCATATCTCAAAAGAGGGCATCTTCTTATGACAAAAGATGCGCATAGAAAATGTGTTTCTTTTATGTGGTCCTTCAATGACTGTCCAAAAAAACAACAAAAAAAACAACCCCTTCAGGATTCAGTTAACCACCCATTATGTAGATTGAAAAGATTGTCTGCATAACACAGACAGGTTTGCATTTAAGATGCAAATGGAAAGCAACAGCCCAGATTCTGTACAAGTGCCCTTGCTAATTTATTCTAAATTTAAATTAAAGTAGATTTTGCTATGCAGAACATGCCAATATTAAGCGACCAATCAATAAATTTACAATCTTTTCCACAGATTTCTCAAAACCTAATAAATTTACCACTGTGCTAAAGTCCAATGCTGAACTATTCGGCTTTTGCAAATACCCAAAAATATCCAGCTCACACATTCCCTCCTACGACAAACAGAATAACTACAAGCTTAACAAGATGCTAGATCTATCCATCTGCTTATTGAAGTGTCTTGCTGAACTTTTGACTTGCCTAAAAGTCCATCTGTGTGGCATTGCAAACACAACATGCGACGAGGCTTCCCATTGGTGCCTTGCCTTGGGAATTCGTACGAAATGGGAGCCATTCCCTGATTCCCCTCAACACACACACAGTTCTGTGGTTCTAGTGCCACATCTTGTAAGAGTGTCAAAAGGAATCCCATTAGGGACCGGGATCATGACAAAAAGACCTGGACAGAGTAGTCCGAGCCCAGTGAGAAGTTAAAGGCGGCTCAGAGAGAGGAAAAACAAGAAGAGGTATGCTGCCACACAGAGTTACCATTTATGAGGTCACTGCCATTCCCCTGGCTCTGGCCTTGCAGCTATTTTGAACCAGCCTGACCTACATCTTGTCGGCAGCCGGCAGCAGACCTTTGCCTGACATGAGGCCATCTCTGGGCCAAGCAGTCGCACTGCTTTTCACTCGTAAATATCTGTTGACACGAGCAAAACCTCCTTTACTTTCCTATAGCTCATGTGCTCGCTGAGCATTATGGGTACTCGGCGAGGTGCATTAAATACTCTTATCTTCTTCTGATTATATGGTAGCACGTATGTGCACACACAGTTACTTTAAATCACTGCACCTTTGAGCCTGACTTAAGCCCAACTGTGTAATCACGGGTCTCCAAAGAATAAAGCCATTCTCCCAAAATGATAAAGCCTTAACCCCACATTTCAAAGCGAGATTATCCAGTCCTTTCTGGACAGAAACCTTTCCACTTAAAGGTGGAGTGAGTCATTTTTTATTGCTAAACACTTTCTTTTATCCAGGCTAAATTTGGAGACTTAAGAAGGCCATTCTTAGATGCCTCCACACATAGCATTAGCAAAGGAAATCTGATGTGTTTTCAAAACATTGCTTTGTTTGTAGAATGCACCTGACCAGACCTGCATAGCAACACTTGCAACCAATGGAGTGAGTTTGGGGGCAGGGCTATATGTTTGTCCGGCCAATTGCATACGCATGTATTTGTGCATAAAATGTGTGTGTAAAATGTTTCAAGTTAGAAATCATATGAATATTTTAGCATTAAAATGTATGATAAGTTTAGAACAAGCTGCAACCACATTTCTTCTGGTGAAGAAATACACATTTTGGTAAGCCAGTTTTATTTGATTATTTTTTCATTAGAAATATTAATTAGACTGTAATTTGCGATAAATAAAATAATAATGGCATGATGTTTTCTTGGTTAAAATACTTCTAATGGCACAGAAATTACATTCTTCAGCTTCATGAAGGTTCCAAAACCAATGGATGAGAAAGCCAGGAGACGTTAGTCTGTTAATGGATGACCAGCATGTGTTTGTCAGAACTCAGGGAAGACCCTCTTGACTCAGAAGTGGTGTTTCTGGAAAAAATCTCCAAAAAGCCTTTGCATCATTCTGCTTGACTCCTGCCCAGACACAGCCAGTGTGCACTCCAACAGCAGGCTGCAACGAGAACCAAACAGAGAAATGGCAACAGTTTTAGGAGAATGAGAGGGCCAAGCACTGGATGGCACAACACAACAGAGTTAGTCAGGTCTGAACAAAGCACTATGAAAACATGGTTAGACAACTTGAAACCCTGCGCCGTAACGGGCAGAAAAATAAGCAGAATCTTGTTTTTACATACAGTAGAAACATATTTCTAATCTCCAACCAATTTGAAGTTGCACAAGGATGAAAAGCTTATTCCAAAACTAGGGAAAACCGCAGAACCATCTGACTAATCCACAAGACTGTCGCCTAATTGAAACGTACTGCATGCACTCATGTAGAACATACAAAAATCTAAATCAATATCAAAATGATTTTAAAATGAACAAAACAACAGTTAATGCATGAACTGAAATTAACCAGCAACTGCATAGCAGTCTTTTTTGATGCTTAATTATATATTGTTATTTGTTTATGAAGACATGTACATTTGAGTTACTTTATAAAAGTACCTCTATACCTTTTTAAAGCTACCATTAGGAAAAAGTAGTGTATTACAAAATACAAAGCAATTGGCCAAGCAATAAGATCAACACTGCAACAATATTACAATGATATTAATACTGTAATGAGTTACTGAAAAAGAAATAGATGTGATAAAATAAAATATGGTGAATGAGAGAACTATCCTACTGTTATATGTTTAAAGAGTCCACTTATTAAAATGCATTAAAAGCACTAAATCAGCTCAAATGATGCCACAACGTGTATTCATTTTATGGCCACTCGACTCTAAAGCTCTCTTTAGACCCGTTTATGAGTTATCGACAACCTTGTTCTTTTCATCTACTAGACTCTATCAACCAGCTGTCACGGCAAAACCTTCAGACTGCTTGTGGCCAAGCCGTTCTCGTTGACTTTAAAGAGCTGACCAAAAGGCAAACTCCTCTACATTGGTATCGACTTCAAATTTAGGAACTCTCTGGCAGTTTCAGACCAAATTCAAATGCTCAAGATGCATCCGGTGAGGAAAATTAAATCTATAGTCATCAATCAGAAGGCTGTGGAGATGCTCAAGAGCTTGCATGGGAATGGCTTCTTTACCCCTGTCATCCAATAGCGGGGCAGCCCAGCAGTGATTATGTTTGGACACACTGGCTCTCATAAATAAGCTCTGCCATCCTGCAAGTGGGGACCTGAAAAGCGACGGGCCCCGGGGAGACATTTAGTGTGCTAACCGAGCCCGCGAGCATACAGAGATTAGAAAGCTGTCTTTTTATGTGCCTGCCAATATTGAGACGCTGTGTCGTTAAACTCATCACACCTCTAAATCGCAGCTGTAATATGCAGTAACATTTTAAATGGAGTGTTAAATATGGGATCTTGGTAGGTAAGGTTGTTCTGAGATGATAAGTATGCATTTGTGAAATCTGTCATTTTGCTGACACTTTTATCCAAAGTGATTTATAGAAGGACAATTGCAGAGACGGTCCCCCAGAGCAGCTCAATGGCACAGGGGAACCACGCATTCAAACCAGCCTCAACATCACACAGCTTCCACAACACAACTGCGCTCAACCATCAGTCCATTAGCTTGTCTTTATCATGAGTTAAAATGCAAAACACACCTTTTAAAAAAGAAGTATACTGTGAAGTGTATACTGATTTGCGAGGTGTTTTTGTCTTGGTTTCCATGTTTAAACATTCTTAAAACAAAGCGACATAAGACATTAAGCCTTGTCTTCTTAAAAATGATCAAAATTGAGATTAAGCTTAAAACATTCAAAGAAAAAGCTGATTTATTTCTCTGAGCAAAATGGCAGATGTTTTTTGTTTTAAGCTTAACTCACTTAATTTTGATACATTTCTCAAAAAACAAGACTTCAAATCTTATGTCATTTTGCTTCTTAAGAGAATGTATCTTGGTTTTTTGTATTGGAAAATGAGACTTAATAATTTTCTTATTAAGTAAGAAAACTTTTTTGCTGTATACTAAAGTACACTCGAAATCCTAAAAGTACTATAATTTAAATGAAACTTAATAGGCTAATTCACCACTGGCAAGATGGGCTTTTAATAAAAGTCGTCTGTCTATGCATAAGAATCAGTGCTGCACGACTAGACGAGACAGAAAAAAAAAGTAGAAAGTAGGAAGAGTAGGTAAACATCAACACCCATAATGCACTGGGATCAATCAGGCTATCTGAGCAGGGATACAAAAATAACTATGATCTGTAGTTTTCACAAAAATCCCAAATATAACACGTCTTTTGCTAACAAATAAACAGGGATATCTTCTGCATAGCACACATTCACCTTTGGTAAACTGCAACACATTGTTGATACTTACACAACTGGCACTGTAACAATGCAAAACTTATTAAATATTGATGAACTGCACTGCACTGTAAGAAAATAAACTTTCAAGAATGTGTCTTAACAGAGCTAAGCACACTAGATAATGTCACACTAGGAGTTTAAGTAAAGTACAATTCAATTGACTACATTTCTAACAATGCTTCAGAAGGTACTTTGAAAGGAGGATTAACTAAACTAAGTCCAATCATACACTGTTAAAGGTACTTAAGAAAGCACTTTGAACTAAATTGCATAAGTAAATCACTTAAGTGCATTCAAGATTATAATAAAGTTTCAGCATACTGTATTTAGTTACAGCAAAGGGCATTTTAGTTGCAGTACAACTGACATTAACCCGAAATATGTGTTTGTCTGTATACGCAACATTATAATTTGGAAATATTTAAAGTGCATTAAAAGTTGTTATATGTAAGTCGTACTAGGCAAAGTTGTAATACTTTGTTTAAAAAAAAAACAAAAAAAAAACAACATAAAATACACAATTCATTGTATTTTAGGTATGAATATACTGTGAGTATATTACGTTGATAATGAGTACTCTGTACGCTTAAGTGTACTATTTCTCCACAAGGGTATTTAAGCACATGATTGGCTGGTCCTTTAGAAGCAGTGCATTTTTTTTTACAACTGCTATAACTGCAACGTTTGTTTTGTGCTTAGAGTAATAATACAGAAGAGATTTGAAAGCACAAATGATACCCTAACTAAAGTCATGTCTATCAGAAACAAACAGTCTTTTCCTACCAGATTGAACACAGTAGGTGTCAAACTGAGCCAGTGATATTAATTGTTTTTCCTGTCTATTGGCGTAAGAACCTATTGTCTGAGACACTGAGAGTCAATCCACATCCAAATTTGTTTTCACCCTAGAAAGGCTTATCTTGTCTTGACATTTGAAAAAATGAAACATATCAGTAAATTACTCAGTGAATATTGAAGCCGCAATAAATTAAGTACCGTCTCTCATGTCTAGTGGGATCAGTGTATCGCGATACACTTCAGAAAGTCTGAGGTGGAAGGAGGGAGCTGGGGGGAGTAATTCTCTTTCTTGAAGATATCTCGAACAAAACAGCATCTCTCTGATATAAGGCCTCAGGCTTTTTCTATGAATCAACCAAGCAAGGCTACTGCTAACAAGTCTGGATTTCTGGGCAGCAACTCTGAAATTTTACACTGCCTCTGTGGGATCCCAACCTACAGAACGCTTCTGAAGTCCACAGCTATGTCATATTTAGCTTTTTTTTCTACTGAGATCTGTGGAGCACCACTGACATGTTCTCATGTCACATGTGATTTGGCTTTCTGATATTTTGAAACAAAAAAAGTGGATGATCTGTGTGTCAGACAAGGGACTGATCACTTACACACAATTCTCAACTGTGGTTTAGACGTGCATTGAAAGCTTTGGTTCAATGAGGGATCAAAAGACACTATGTATTTTGGTCTGACTATGACATAAAAGCAATGTGCATTGCATACAGCTCAAAATAATACACTAATAATAACATTGTTGAAATTAAGATGTATGTGGCAGCAAATTGGAATCAGTTAAACCACGATAATCACCCACAATCTATCTTTTTTATATGAGATAATTAAAGGACTATGTATAGCATCGTTGTGTCTTCATATATTGTAGGTCTATAAATACATTATATTGCTTCCTATTTGTGACTTTTTGAACTGTAAATGAATACATTTACATATGAAGACTTTTTTATTTATAACATATATAGGTTTGAAAATGCATTTGTAATGTATAATATCACTGTAACTATCACAGGGGGAAAAAAGTAACATTTTTCTCAATTTGTTTTCCAACATCCCTGATGAAAAAGTAAATCCTAAACTTTGGAACAATAGTGTATTTTGTTACAACACATTTCTATTTTGAATAAATGCTATTTATTTAAAATTTCTATTCACTAAGGCTGGAGTATGACTGCTAAAAAATCAGATTTGCCACCACATGAAAATTTGTATTTTAAATGTATATGAAAATACTAGACAACAGTTACTTTATGGGGCTGTTTCCCAAACAGGGTTTAAGACTAGTCCTAGATTAAAATAAATGTTAAGAGCTGTCTAAACTGGAAAAAGCTTGCACTGAGATATCTTAAAATACATTACTGTCCTTGTTTGGTCTTAAAATGCTCACAGATAATGCGTTTTTTGTAAGACACGTCTCAAAAAATTCTTAAATGTCCTAAATTAGCAAAGGTCTAGTCCTGTCTTAATCTAATCCCTATCAGGGAAACCGGCCCTAAATGTTTAGAACATTTCACAATATTGCTGTTTTTACTGTAATTTTGATCAAATAAATGCAGCTTTAAGAGACCTTTAAAAATATATACTTCTTTCAATATGACCCTTTCATAAAGCTTTCGATCACACCAACAGTAAGAAAACATACTCATATTCCCATACTATACTCATATTCCCATACCATACTCATATTCTGCATACATGATACAGAAAGAAACCAGAGGTGGCTAAGAGGTAACGTACATCTGCATGCATGTTTGTGCTGAATAAAAAAAGCCACAAACAAACAGTGACACTCAACGTCAATGTTACACTGATTTATTAAGACATCTCCAGCCTTCTCTATTATGTAGCACATACGAAGCATGAGCATACTCAGCTGGTTTGTGTTCATTACTCTACAGCAATAACGTCAGAACAGTAAGCCCAGACAGTGACATCCCAGGATGTCCTTGGAACTCCGAACACATGCGTTCGAATCCCACGGAAGGGTCGGTATACATTCACAGAGCAATGCGTGAGAAATTTCCAGAGGAGTCCCGAGTATCAAAGCGCTCAGGCCTGGACAACGAGAAATGTCCACCTTCGGGAAACTCAAGATTCTGACACCATAGCTGCAGGCCACAGACATTGGATTCCCTGTCAGCAGCCAAACTTCTGTAGTGCCACAGAAGAAACCCAATTACATTCCCACCGTTGCCCAGCTCATCCCCTCCTGCCCAATCTGCTTCATGATAAGGAATGACAGCAACATGGGAGAGCCTTTATACAGAAGAAGAACTAGCGATCGATCCAACTTCTCTCCAATTAACAGCAAGGTAAATCCCTCTCCGGGGTCCCTTGAACGTGTTGCCAATTAGTGCTGGATGGCAGATGCTTGAGGGCACTTTCAACACAGACCTGCATCTCAAATTTGTTTAGAAATGCAGAGGCTGTTATTCAATTTCGCTCGCTCTTAATACCTCATGCCTCTTCACACCGCTTATCTGGGGAATTGCGATTAACAAAAACGTCTAATGCACACGGGGTTACCGATTGTGGTGTAAAGGCCTTCCAATATTCAGCCCGTATCGGCTTTTGTTTATTTCACAGCTTCAGAGAGTCTGTTCAGGAATAGGCTGTTGCAGCGCTGCCTCACTCACACAGAGCTTGTTCCAGCTGTAATGAAACGGCAACAGAGAAACGCTATTGAATGCTTATTTCCCACTGACCTTAAAAATGCAGACGGCAGCACTGAATCTATATTTAAAGTAAACATGGGATGCAGGCGGTGTCTGGTTTCTTTTTTTTTCTTCTCTGCCTTTGACGCTATCTCCATGGCACGTTTTTCTACATCTTAATCCAGGGATTGCGAGATTTAAATAACCCCTGGCCTAATCACAGCCCTCGCTCCTTTGCGACATACGATAGAGAGCTTGGCCGTAGCTGGTTATTAACAATACACTTCATTACACGCCGCATACACTCAAGTGGAAAGGCAGGTTAAAAATAGCATGCTTTGAGATTTGGTTCGTATGCTTTAATAGCTCATGAACATAACTAAAACAAAATGTCCGAGGAGGTTGCCTGGCAACAAAGGCAGCTCGATTCAGAATGTTTCTACTTAATGAAACAGTTGAGTAGGTGGCGCAGAATCAGCCCAAGGAAACGGTCCAGTCCAGCAGACGCATGCAAATCGACATTTTCGCTCGCAATCTTAAAAGCACTGATGGCAAAACATTGTCTGGGGACTTCCCCTCTTCTTTGTGAAAATGAAACCAATTATAGTATGGTCAATTATTTCCAAGTTAATTGCCGTTAAAGCCCTCCTTGTCAAAGGCTAATGGCTATAATCCTGATAAGAGGTCTAATTACGGCAGTTATAGGAGTAAATGGATTTAAGAGTCTGGTGGCAGGTGAAAACAGTCTTTCTTTCATTCTATATTTTGCTCCGACGGACGAGTAAACTGGGGACCTGTTATCGGAAAGCATCACATTTTCTAGCATAACGGGGCTTGACCCCATTGTGGATTGAACTTGCGCCTGCTCACATGTTAACAAAACACTTAAGATGGAAGCACCGTCAATCATAGAGACGTGTAATGGTGTCCTTATCTCGTTGAAGAGAAAGATTTTACCATGACGACTGAGGTACACTAGAAACCAAGCTGCTTTGTTACAATAACACCCGCTATTATGGCTTTACAAACAACATCTAAAATGTCATTTCGAAGATTGATTATACAGTATATATATTTACTCAAAAAAACTGTAATATTGTCAAATTACAATTTCAAATACTGGTTTACAATTTTAGTATATTTAATTGTGTAGCTATGTTTAAAATGCTTGAAGCTCAACATTTTTACACTAGTCTAGTGTCATAATTCTTCAGAAAGGATTATAATATGCTGATTTGTTAATCAAGTCATACTTATTTATTTATATAATCATGTTTTTTTCAGAATTCATTTAAGAATAAGACGTTTAAAACAAGAAACGAAAATTAAACCTTGCTGGATTAAAAATAATTACTCCAAACTATGTATTTTGTTAAATGCTTTTGTTAAAATGCAACACGTCTATACAATATATTTTTCTGTACTCTATTTTTGCAAATAGAAAACAGATGACTTCAGATAAATACACTTATGTATGTATGTGTAGACACACACACACACACACACACACATACACAAACATATACATATATATATATATATACACACCGTATATAGTTATCCGTTTTCAATTTTATATATATATATATATATATATATATATGAGATAGAAAAGATATTAAAGTATCTTTTAGCCGACAGTCAATGTTTAGGGTCAATATGGGTCTCATTCTGCAGGACCCTTTCAATCTTCACAATGTCCTTTTCCTGATGACTGTGTTTATAGATTGTATATTGCTGACATGCCCTATACCAAGGACACCAAAACTCCTCATTTTACAGTAATGCATATATTTTGTTGCTGCTTCAGAAGATGACCTTTAAAAGTATAGTATTCCTGAGGTTTGTAGACCTTGGGAAGGTTATGATTGTTGAGAAATCTTCCAGAGCTCAAATAAGATCTATGACCTCCTATTAAAAAACCTTGGAACCTAAGAAAAAAAAAAAACCTTACCAAGACCGCACTGATAGGTTAGCGCTATTCAGTAAAAATGTATGACCTTCAACTATCACCTTCTTGAAATTCACTGCATTCTTTGATTTCCTCTGAACTTTGGTTAATTGACATTTAGGAGGGGAAGCAACAGCCTGTTGAGAACTTAATTGCAGCACGACAGTTTTCGCTTTCTCTTCAAATAAAGGTCGAGACCTTAACTCCTCCGCCGTTAGAGGCATGCATATGCGATACTCCTTCAGGAGCATAACGCCCACACTCGTCAAAAGTGTTCAGAAATTCATGAGAAAGAAACGCTTTCTGCTGACTGCTCCCACTTAGTTAACTTCCTCCTTTTGTTAAAGTTCTCCAATCGCCTAGAAACCTACTGGGGGAAAGAAAGATCTAAAAAAAACTACCACAAAAATATTTTACCAGAATCTTCTGAGAATTGTGTTTTATGCATACTTAGCATAACAGAAGTGTGTTTTGTCGATATGTAGCAGTAGAACTGTCTATGGTGTTTTATAATGTTGTTTAAACACTGACAAAGGCAAAACCTGGAACTGAGAAGAAAAATAAGACTGTTATTTAGTGTAGCCATGCAGCGGAGCCACAAATGTCAAACATTTTGTCTCTGTCTTCATGAAAAATATCATTCTTTATGGAAAAAAATGTACTCTGATGGCCGATCATTAATTATGCCACAGACAGCCTATTTTAAGCATAATGCAGATGATGCAGGTGAAGTTTGTTTTATTTTTTGCAGTCTTTCACAGCGAGAGGTGGACATGCCGTGAGTATGTTGCAGATTGGATCCCTGCTGACATGACAATGGCATTTAATTAGAGCAGGTGAATGGATGTTACCTTTGGCATGGTGATTGCCTCTCAGCTTCTGCTGCGCTGCCATTGTCACTGTCACATCAGTCTGCAGGTAATCGTACAAGAGAAGGATGTCAATATTACATATCACAGTGTGAATGTGATACCACGGTCTTGTGTTCAGGCCATTATGTTTCGTATTTACACGTTTTGTGTTCCCGTTGATGCAAATATCACTGGCATACTGAAAAAGAAATATTTGGCAACACTTTACAATAAGGTTCCATTTGTTAACTGCATTGGTTGATAGAACTAACAAAGGATAATAATTGTTATAGCATGTATTAATTTTACCATTCATTTATATAGTTTAAAAATGGTTGTATCTGCTCATTTCAACCTGGGGCCTGTACCATGAAGCCGGATTAGCTGGCTAGCCAGGTAAGTTTAGGATTAGTTTGCACCAATCCTGGGTTTTAGGTACCAGGAAAGAAACTCGGCTTCAATTGGTGTTCATTTTCCATGGTAACTTGCGCTGCACGGCTAACCTGCTACGGGGCAGGTTATGTTCTGGCGAAATTTGACCAATCAGCTTCCAGCAAAGTGACACATGTCTCATGCAATAAAGCCACTCCCCCAGCTTCCCTTACTCCAAATTAATAGTCCGTTGGATTATTATTTTTAGAATTACTTATTTATATAATTATTATCTCCTTAATCTATTATACAAGCCAGTTTAGTTTAGTAATAGGCTTTTAAATTAACATAAACATAGATAATACAGCTTACTTGCAATTTTGTTTTTTTTTCCTCAAGTTTTCCTCTTTCATTAAAAGATCGTTTCATCTTGCTGTGTAAATGTGTTTAAATTCCTCATATTGCTCAATCTTTTAATCTTTGGTAGTGAATCTAACTCTCTCACAAGAAGTGAATGAAAGTTTAAAAGCATGTGATTGGCTGCTTATTCGTGATGTCACACTTTCTTGTGCACGTGCTACATTAACTCAGGATCAAGCCTGGGTTAACAAAGAGAGTTGATGAGCTTCATCATGGTATATTCATCATGTTGTTGTAGATAAGTATTGCTGTGTTTTTATTATGCTTAAGTTACTTATCGCAACGGATCAGAATTAAAATATCCGAGGACTGTCAGTAAAAGTTAATGTTGGAAATATGCCCTACACCAAAACCAACCCTAAACCTGCCTGATAGTGTTAACAATTTGTTGATGCAACCAGTGCCATTTCAACTTACTTTTATGCAGATTTGATCTGTTTTGTTATAACGTAGTAACACGGAATCTAACAGAGCTTTCAACACTGTATCACGTGAGCTACCGAGTAAAACTACACTGTAAAAAATTACCACGAATTTAACAGTAATAAAAAACGGAGAACGCTCCAGTAAAACCCTGCTGTAAAATTTCCAGTGACAAAACTTCCCAGAAAACAAACTTCACATTCCCAGAATTCCCTGCATTGCATTTCAAATTTTGTTTGAATTTGATGTTTTTCTTTGAAATAACTATGTTTCATCTTATTTTTTTGTCTTATCAGTTTGTCTTATGTCTGTGAATGACACTGAGCTCCTTCTATATATGTTCATATTTAAAAGCTGCTCGTGATGGGCTTTAGTTCATCATGTGACTTCCTCACCACCACCACCTTTTGGTGCTTATCAGTGTATTTCAAAGCTACAAAGGTAAATTTAAATTAAAACCGGATAACCTAAAATGTTGTTACCGTATTTTTTTACAGTTGAATTCTGGCAACCACTGCTACCGTTTTTTTTTCTTTTTTTTACAGTGTCTTTGAAATTCAGTAGACATGAAGCTGGATGTGTGTGATGCTAACATTCAAAAGCATCAGTTTTCAAATCTCCCAGCATTAATATTGTTTTGAAGTCTTAACATGATTTGCAATCCGATTACTACATGATATCTGAGCTAACATTTCCTAATAATGAATATTTGTACATTTTATTTACTAACATTACCAGTATTTATTAACACGTCACAGTATTCATTAAAGATTAATGAATAACATTTCATTAACTGATATAATGTTAACGTAACAAATGTATTGTTTTATTGTTAATTTATTAACTTTAAAGTAACTTTACTGTAAAATGATGCAATTTACTTTGTGTCATGTTCAAATGAAAAACAAAT
>JAUMHI010000039.1:2932972-2953129 GCA_032359435.1 Enteromius unitaeniatus | reverse complement strand
GAGCCACCAGCATTCATGATGGAGGAGGACCTACCATCATGGCCCGATCCACCAGCACTAATGGTGGAGGAGGACCTGTCAACATGGCCTGATCCTCCAGAGCCCGCCGCGCTGCCAGAGCGCCCCCTTGAACTCGTGCCTCCAGAGCGCCCCCTTGAACTCGCGCCTCCAGAGCGCCCCCTTGAACTCGCGCCGCCAGAGCGCTCCCTTGAACCCGCGCTTGAAGAGCGCCCTCCAGAGTCGTCAGCGCACCCCGTGTGCCCTCCAGAGTCGTCAGCGCACCCCGTGCGGCCTCCTGAGCGCCCCGTCTACTGATCCACCACTTCCTCCTGCTGGAGTCCTCCCCAAGAATTTTTTTTGGGGGGGCAGTAGAGTTAAGACCCTGGAGGGGGTGGGCGGGATGGGCATCTCGCGATCTCGCGCATGCACTAACGGACCGATCGTGACACCTACAATGATGAAGATCCACATGTATTTTTATTAAATTAAAAGAAGAATAAGTTGCCCCTTCTGAAATCAAGTCATTCTCAAATGCATGTTGGTGTGGCGTCACACAGACACAGGCCACTCCCACAATAGTTGATTGACGTTATGTCGTGGCGACAGACTGGGGTCATTACTTGGGAGCCCTGATTCGCTCTGATATGGAGAAAATGCCAATGAAAATTGGCTAGTGAACTTTGCATGCTGAACCACTCCCCGCAGAGCAGGTATAAATGGGGCAGCAGGTGCATCCACTCATTAGATGTTGCTGAGGAGCCGAGAGCCAGGTCCCTGGGCCCCCAGCGAGGGGTTCAAGGCTGTGGCAGGGGGATATAACGTCTCCGTTCCCTCCATCAGGGAACGGGGGTTAGACTACATAACGAGACGTTCCCTGTCTGTCAGTCACTATGAAGTTATGTCGTGACAACAGACTGGGGTACATATGGAAAGTGCCACAGCCAGGAGCCCTGTCACAACCAACAGCACTGCAATTCATTCTGACAGGCATAAGTGTGTCGAAGTGCAAGGTCGTAACCATCCCAAGGCTCCAGTGCAATCTCACTTACCGTGATAGCCGCAGGGACCAGCATTAGACCCTTGCTACCGGAGGGAGCCAAACTGTGCGTTCATGAGCTAGAGAATAGTTTAAACTCTAGAGAAGGGTTTTCGACCTTCACAAGGACCGCTTCAGATCCTCCTTTTTGTTGTTACAGTTTGGCAGAACGAGGGGGAAGTGCGCCTTCCGTAGAAGGGTGCTACGGAGAACCACACCCTGCCCGCAGGGAGGTAAATGTGCGGTAACACAAATATAGACTAACCCACAGGGTAGTACGCATAAGAATATGCCTCAGGATCTAGTTCATTAGGCTAGTCCGCAGAGAGACTAGAGAGATTACTCGTGGGGAATCAGGCATGCGGCCACCCATCCCAGTACAGGGGCTGACCTTACGGGCTAAGCAATCACCTGGATACTGGGCCTAGCGTCAGACTGCTCCGCCCCAGTCTGAGCGTCGTTGGTGCTTGGAGGACCAGGGTCCGCAAAAGAGGAGACACGACTGAGCGTAAAGGCGCTCGCATCCCCTGTTAGGGGGAATGGCGCAGCAAGCAGGACACCAAGAGGTCTAATCTATCTGTTTCGCAACAAGGAAGAAGAGACCGGTACAACCTGGAGGTTGTAATACCGTGCAAAAGTATTTGGTGTCGCCCAGCTCGCAGCTCGACAAATATCTGGCAGCGAGGCCCCGTGTGCCAATGCATGGGATGACGCTACACCCATAGTGGAGTGAGCGCGCACACCCAGGGGACACGGCTCGTCTTGGGTCTGGTGCGCCAAGACGATGGCATCCACTATCCAGTGGGCCAACCTCTGCTTGGAGACAGCTTTCCCTTTCTGCTGACCTCCGTAACAGACAAAGAGCTGCTCAGAGCTTCTGAAGCTCTGGGTGTGGTCCACGTACAGGCGCAATGCTCTGACGGGACACAGCAATGCCAAGGCTGGATCTGCCTCCTCCGAGGGCAGTGCTTGCAGGTTCACCACCTGGTCCCTGAAGGGCGTGGTGGGAACCTTTGGCACGTATCCAGGCCGGAGTCTCAGGCTCACCTGAGAGTAGGCCAGCCTGAATACAAGTCACTCTTCGCTTACCGAAAATGCTTGGAGGTCCCCGACCCTCTTGATGGAAGTGAGCGCGGTCTGGAGCGCTGTCTTAAGAGAAAGGTATTTAAGCTCGACAGCTCAAAGGGACCTCTCTGAAGGCCTGCTAGCACAACAGAGAGGTCCCAGGAGGGTATCAGGGGCAATCTTGGAGGGTTTAACCTCCTTGTGCTCCTCAGGAACCTTACAACGAGATCATGCTTTCCAATGGACCGGCCATCACTGCATCATGATGGGCTGCTATGGCAGCCACATACACTTTCAAAGTGGAGGGCGACAGCCTGCGCTCCAACTATTCTTGCAGGAAGGAAAGCACAACTCGTGCATGATTCTTCGCACGAGCAGAACACCAGTCAGCGAACAGACGCCACATCTAGGCATAAGCTTATCTCAGCAATCTCGTGCAGTACAGAGGCGTCTTGGGCCGCTACAACAGTCTCGAGCACGCCACTGAACCTGAATCGCATAGCCGGACCGGATCGGCCCACGCCTCTAGCCTCATCGATAATGAAACCATCGAAGACACCAGTCTGCCAGAAGGTGTGCAGCGGTGGGCAGGGCAGCTGCCTGTGTCCCCGAAGGGACTGGCCGAAAGTCCGGTGGGAAGCAGTGCGTCTCTGAACCGTGACTTCCTGGCCGCTGGCAATGAGAGGTGCTGTGGGCTACAGTGAGGCAGCCGTTGACTGCGCACTGTCAAGCCACGAGTACCTGGGCCCAGAGAGGGATGAGTTTGTTCTATCTTTCACCTTTTGGGTACTGATACAGCCCTAGAGCCTGCGGCGGAACGCAACAAAAAGGGAACCAAAGATTCTCCACCCGGCCCTCCTCGGGTGGAGGGAGCGGTTCGGCCACCATCTCCCAAGAACAAGCCTCTAGCCTCTCCGGGCCGCCTGTCTCATGGCTGCTTCGCCTCTTAGAGGGCTAAGTGCTCGCTGTAGACGGGGACAGCGCCGCCCTCCTGCATGGGGCCCTACGCTGCTGCCTCGTCACAGTACGGGGCGCCCTCGGCAACGAGCTGGAGGGTCACGCCGGGGCAGGATGTGCTGGATGGCCTCTGTCTTCTTCTAAACTGCGGAGAACTGCTGCGCAAAATTCTCCACAGTGTCGCCTGAATAGGTCTGGGTGATTGGGGCATCGAGAAAGCGAACCTTCTCTGTGTCCTTCATTTCAGCCAGGCTCATAGGTAGCGCTCCTGGGCCACAAGTGTGAACATTGTCCGCCCCAGAGGGACCGCGCCGTGACCAATCATCCAGCTGAGAGTGCTCAGGGCTGGGAGGTTTTGACACCTCCAGCCCGATGCTCTCGGCTGCCCAAGCGAGCATGGCAATCATATCTAAGTCGGACTCGCCTCGGGCTGCAACGCCTGAAGGCGGCAGACAGGCCGGATCTTCATCCTCGCCAGATGAAAACCCTTCCCCTGATGCTGTGATCGACATCCGTTCATCCAACGGTCCACCGAACAAAATGTGAGGTCCACCCGGAGGCGGTCCAGGCAAATCGCTGGTGAACTGCACGGGGCAGTCCCTGTGAGAGGGCCGCGAGGACGTACCTGGCAGGGAAGCTCTCACAGACCTCAAGTCAGCACCCGCCCTCGCCGCAGAGTCAACACCGGAAGTGGCGAACTAAACACGGGGAGCAGTTGACAACTCACTCGACCCTCTCCGGAGGAGAGAGAGGCGAGACCGCAGCACTGCCAGGGACATCTCCTCGCAATGAGAACATGTTCCGTTCCCGAAAGCGTCGTCAGCATGCTGGATCCCCAGGCACCTTCGTTGGCTGACAGGTAGTGACCGCAACCAGAAGGACACGGCCGGAACGGCATCCTTAAAAGGACAACTGCCAACCGTGTCAAAAACTACTCTTTTGTGAAAAGCCCAAGGGAATTGCTGGAACACACAGGAACTCCGTTAATCGCCATTGAACACCGAACAGCCTCTTGAAGATTATTTCTCTAGCACTGCGTTCAGGAGAGAACTGCACATGGACAGCTCTCGGCTCCGAAGCAAAATCTGATGAGTGGATGCACCTGCTGACTTATTTATACCCGCTCTGCAGGGAGTGGCTCAGCATGCAAGCCACTCCCAAGACAAGCAAGACTCCTAAGAGATTGAGGTGTTTTGTTGTTGAATGTATTAATGAACATAGCAGTAGTCATTTACCCCTGACATCTGAGTGACCAAAGACACAGAGGATTAATGTCATGTTTGGTTCTGAAGGGAAACGCCCCCTTGATCAACCGAAATGCGTTTATGTTCGCGCAAATCATTCATAATCCAGGAGGAGCTTGTGAAGATTTAAAGGGGAAGTACACAGAACAAAGTGATTTCTAAAGAGCTGTTTATGACAGAGTAAAATGAGCATTTTTTACACTATCTTTGAGAAATTTTAAAACAAACTATATTACAAACTTTCCATTAAGAATCATATTAGGTTGTGGAAAATTGCCTTTGTATGACCCCTTTAAGTGAGTGCAGATCCAGTTTTTTTTTTAACTGTAAGTATACAACCAGTTGTCCTATATTTATAACAATAGCACTCTTGCTATAAAATGGGTATATCGAAAGTTCAGCCTTTTTATTTATGTAATTTTTTGTGTAACAGGGAAAAATGTCACATTTG
Source organism: Enteromius unitaeniatus (assembly GCA_032359435.1). Taxonomy (NCBI): domain Eukaryota; kingdom Metazoa; phylum Chordata; class Actinopteri; order Cypriniformes; family Cyprinidae; genus Enteromius; species Enteromius unitaeniatus. The sequence continues at coordinate 2,948,376 of JAUMHI010000039.1, read as the reverse complement.
TGGCTAAGGTGGACTCCTCTCAGATGCTGAGAAAGCCAACTATGAAGTGGCTGAAGGGGAAATGGATGGATCTGGGCAGCAAGGCTGGAAAACACTTGCAGTTCAAAGAAACCTATGACAGGAACACCAAGGTCTATGAAAAACAGCATGTTTTATTTGAGATCTGCTCATTACAGATCAGAGTTAATATTTATATTTCTTAATTCCAGATATACACCTATGAGATGACCATTGTTAAGGTTGTGGATGGAGATGCAGGAGGTTATCGTTGTGAGGTCACTTCCAAAGACAAGTGTGACAGCTGCACGTTTGACATCTCCGTCGAAGGTAGGACATTATTCAGCTGTGGGTAAATAAAAAGAATATTTTACATATTCTGAGGTACAAATAGATTCACAAATGTGTTATTACTGAATCTGGCTAGTAATTAGAGTTTGATTTATAATGTAGTTTTCAGATGAATAAAGTCATTTAACACACCTGGTGTGTGTGCGTGCGCACACTTTACTGTAAGTCTAGAGCTGATTCATTATTCAGTAGGTATTCAGCTGATTAGATCCTCTCCTGTTAGTTTCAGAGCACTTAGTAAATCAGCACTACACATTTATTGGCTTTGACGCTAATCAGATTGTGGAGAAAATCAAACACTCACAGTTTCTCATCATCATCATCATGTATTTCATCTGCTCCTTCAGCTGCTGAAGAGACACAGCAAACAAACATTTTGGAGGCGTTTAAACGATCGTAAGTTTGTTCGTGTGTCTGTGTCTCTTGCTCATTAGTAATTGATAGATGTCTTGATGTCGCGTTGTTTTAACACACTCCAAAGATATTTATGGTCTCTCTTTGAAGGAATTTTTATTCATATTGTCAGTCTGACTTCATGTTTAGATGCTGCTGCTGTAGGTGTACATACTGTACATTTAGCGCTTATGCTCCGCATGTTCATACAAGCAAGATTGTATAATACTCTTGCATATCATTGAGGGAGCTGTCTGTTGGAAGCCGCTCTTCTGAGCAGCAATCCCATGGACTGATTGAGAGATGTGTTTCCTCGTGTCTGAGAATTTGACTCCAGGTCCAGCTCCGGGAGGTCTTTGTTTAGCCCCAGGACTGAGCCAGGCTCCTTGATCTACTCTTGAGCTCTTCAAACAGTAGAGCATGATGCTAGCAGTACCATAGGCTTGAGTCTCAGGCAATGCATGAACGAAGATGAAGTCGTCACCTAATTCATAACTGTTTATTATTCTTTTTCTTTTTAATTACCTTCTGCCATCTGTAGGGGAGATGCAGGAGAGGACGCAGGTGATCTGGACTTCAGTGCTTTACTTAAGAAAAGGTTTGGAAGATGCTTAAAATCCTCCTAATTTTTTATTTTTTCAGTCTGTTTACTTTATGTGCAGTTGAAGATCTTCCCTTGCACTTTGACCATCATGCTTTCTTCAGATTGCATACATAGTAATCATTGCCTCATTATAATTAATTGTGTCATTTTTTTTTAGAAATTTAAGTAGAAATTCAATATAGGTTTAAATATTAATCATTAGTTCTGTCTGAGGTCTGAGAAATTTGGATGGGTCATGTATTTCTTGGTACAACAGAGCAGCCTCATTAATATCATCATACTCAGTTTTGTGTTGGTCATGGAAACTTTAATAGAATTCGAAGGAAGCACAACATCAATGGGGGTCCCTAGGGCTCTACATAAAAACATTAATTCGCCACCAAATATAAACATTTTTGGACTCCATGTGCCTCAGGGAGAGGAAACAGAGGGAGGATCCTGAGATCGATGTGGATGTGTGGGAGATCCTGAAAAATGCCAAGCCATGTGACTATGAGAAGATCGCCTTTGAGTACGGCATCACTGATCTCAGGGGCATGCTCAAAAGACTTAAGAAGATGAAAAAGGTGGAGCCCAAAAAGAGTGATGGTGAGACACATGACGGATGTACCAAGTTATGGTTGCTCACACGCACATGTAGTTTTTTTTTATTTATGGGCACTCTCCATAGGCGTAATGGTGTTTATACTGTTTAAACTGTATTTGGTATTGCCCTACACCTTAACCTAACCCTTACAGAAAACAATGTGCATTTTTAGATTTTCAAAAAAACACCACTTAGCATGTTTTTTAAGCCTTTTGAATTACAAAGACACTGAAAATGTCCTCATAAATCTCCTTTATGTTGTAATACCTTTGTCGTGCCCATGTCATCATAAAAAATGGTGTCTTTATATACCACATAAACATGCACACACATTCATATATATATATATAATATACATATGAAGGGTTCAATTCCAAACATGTAATTTAGTTAATAAACCAAGAAAAAAATATTTGGAATTGGTGAGTGTTGTAATGGGCTGAATATTTTAGTGCTGCTTCTGTTTTAAGCTTTCCTAAAGAAGTTGGATCCTGCTTACTCTGTGGAGAAAGGAAAGAAAATACAGCTTAGTGTGGAGCTGGCTGACCCCAACGCTCAAGTTAAATGGCTGAGAAATGGACAGGAGATCAAACCTTCAGCCAAGTATGACCCTTTGTATTTGTGTTTAAAAGTACTGGAATAAGTGGTTTTACATAGCGCTTGAGAGGTGCACTGGTCATCATTTTGATGGTTGTTGCTCGATGCCTTACATTAGGTTTGCACTGAATTTCTCTCTTTCTGTTAGATATATCTTTGAGAGTGTGGGTGGTATCCGCAAGCTCACTATTAACAAGTGCACCCTCGCTGATGATGCCGCGTATGAGTGTGTGGTTGGAGAGGAGAAGAGTTTCACTGAGGTCTTTATCCAAGGTACACGATCCTCACTATCTTCATCATCATCAACATCAATGGCACATCCCCTTTTTTAAACCAAGTATCTATGTCTCTTGTTTTAGTGCTTGTATCTTTTACTCATGAATGTGACATTGTAGCTGCCATCAGCTCCAGAAGCCCCTCTATACTTTGATAAAGATGTTGTTAATTTTACAGTGTTTGATTGTAACCACTTATTGGTGTGTTTATATGAACAGAACCACCTGTCACCATCACTAAGATGTTGGATGACGTTCATGTGGTGGTTGGGGAGAAGGTGGAGTTTGAGGTTGAAGTGTCTGAGGAGGGAGCCAATGTGAAGTGGTGAGATACTGGAACAACCTGACAACACTTACCTGATAAATTGGTCGCCAGCTTGTTAAGTCCAGTAAATAGGCCTAGAAAATTAATTGACAAACTGTACAAATTAAAATGCTGAAAACCTCACCAGCTGACTAAATTAATTGCAATATATCAAGGTCAACATCACTAATTATTGTCATTGAACATTAACAAGCCATTATTAACATTAAATAGGCCAAACAGTAAATTATCTGGTTGCTTTTTTGGTTTCCATTTATTACCAATAATTATAGAATACAATGACTCATTTAGCAGCTACTATGGTTATGTCAAAAAACAAAAACCTATTAGCCTATAATAAATGCCACATTTAGTTTCAGATTATGCATTTTTCTCTGTCATTACCTCTCTCTGTTTAAATGAGTAATGTGGCTGTGCACTGTCTGTGACTGCTTGTGCTTTTTTCGACATTTCTGCTCATATTCAGACAAGCTGATGTAAAAATTTCCACTCTTATACTCTATATGACGTTAATTTTTTCCTCTGAGGTTTCAAGATTAATTTACATGCTAAATAAATGATAAAAGCTCCAGTAGATCAACCCTCTCTGTACAATCACAGTATCATACGTATCTTTCAAGGTGGCTTTCTGCTGTATCAAAGGCCTGGACAAACTCGCTTTTCTCTTGCTCTACATTTTTCTTCCACTTTCCATCGTTTTTTCCATCCATGTTCTTATTGTACACGTCCCACTCATTTTTATTTTATCTTCAGTAATCTTGGCATAGATTGCCTTCCTCGGTTTCTTATGAACATTATTTCCATTTTTTGTCCCTCTCTGTCTCTCTTCATTTCTCTCAGGATGAAGGATGGAGTGGAACTGAGCCGAGATGGAAAGTATCGCTTTAAGAAAGATGGGACAAAGCATTGGCTCATCATCAATGAGGCAACCACAGAGGACATTGGAACGTACTATGTCTACACTAATGGGGGGGAGTCCAAGGGAGAGCTGGAAGTGGAAGGTACTTGTTTTGATAGAGTAAAATGACGATTCTCCCTTCTTAGTCCTTTCAAAATTTGGCTGATATTTCAGTTAAGTTTCTGTATTTATTTTTAGTATTAATGGACTCGTTGTCCTTCTTTCTCTTCTTTTTTCTCTATTATAGAGAAGGAACTGGAGGTTTTGCAGAGTATAGCTGATCTGACACTGAAGGCAGCAGAACAGGCTGTTTTCAAGTGTGAAGTGTCAGATGAGAAAGTGACTGGCAAGTGGTTTAAAGATGGGGTGGAGGTCATTGCCAGCGACCGCATCAAAATGACACACATCGGCAGGTATAGCGGTCCACTTACAGCCACCCTTATCGATTCATGCATAAGCAGGATCACCTCGTCCTTGACCTCACCAATATTGCTCCATGCCAGGACACTAAAAACGATTAGTCATCAAGTATCCATTATGCTCTTTCTTACTGAAAGAATTGTATTCATTGGTTTTTGTTGAAAAAAAAAAAGATAACGTGTTATATACCTCTTATGTTGGAAACATTTTTAATTCTGGTATCTCAGGACTCACAAACTGGTAATAGATGATGTGAAGCCTGAAGATGCAGGAGATTACACCTTTGTACCAGATGGTTATGCTCTTTCTCTTTCTGCAAAACTTAACTTCTTGGGTAAGAGAGAAAATCAGTTTTCTTCTTTTTTTTTTAAATCAATTTTTACATTTCAGCATTCACCTAATTTTATACTTTCATACCCACAGAGATCAAGATTGATTATGTTCCTCGTCAAGGTAAATGTCTTACCTGCATTGACAAATCTAACAATATAGTTTGTGTAAAGGCAACAGTTTTTTAACAACACAATTCTTTCATCATTCAGAACCACCCAAAATTCACCTGGACACCACTGGCAGCTTTGTCAACAAAAACACCATTATCGTCGTTGCAGGAAACAAGCTCCGGTTTGATGTTGACATTACAGGGGAGCCCCCTCCCACTGTGTGCTGGAAAAAAGGAGATACAGTGAGAGCTTGCTGGCAAATTGTCACATACTCTCATCTTATGTAAAGCCAACAACACATATAGGCTTGTTTTCATATCAGATTCAGTGAGAAAACCCTGCTGAAAAGCCCAGTAGTGATGGTCACCAGCATATGTTGTATTTCAAATTGTGTCTTTGCTACCCTACATTAACAATCAAGAGTCAACCAGCTTGTCCATGCTGTGGACCCCACTGATTAAGATTTTGCTGGTAAACACCTAGACAAACACAAAACCAGCATGGAAATTCATCTGGTCTTTCCAGCAGGAACATAATCTCAGAACTCACATATGATATTGGAATCAACTTTGAAATGTAGCATCTCCAGCATTTGAGCTTGCTTGAAAGCATGACGTTTGTATGATGCAGGAGATCACTGAAGCTGAAGGCCGTGTGAGAGTGGAGTCCAGGAAGAACCTGAGCTGCTTTGTTATTGAAGGGGCAGAGAGATCTGATGAGGGCCTCTATCATATCACTGTAGCCAACCCAGCAGGAGAGGACAAGGCTGATGTCATGGTTAAGATTGTTGGCAAGTTCAACCATCTTCAAGCATTTCTTTCTGTGATCGTGAGCTGCTATGTTAAATCTCTTCATTACAACTTTTCACCCTGTGCTGTGTTCAGATGTACCCGATCCACCTGAGAATGTGAAATGCACTGGAGTGGGTGAGGACAATGCTTCTATCCAGTGGGACCCACCATCATTTGATGGTGGAGTTCCAGTGAAAGGTAAAAGATATACTCACTGGTTGTGTTTAAGTCTCCAACTTGGAATCTAGTTTTACATTGTTATAATACTTTGGCAGTATCATACTCAGAACATATTTAATTAGGTTATGAGTTGTATTGATAAATGTGTGGAAAACTATTTAAAGTTTTGGTGTACATTCAAGGTTACCTAATGGAGAGAAAGAAGAAGGGCTCTTCCAGATGGACAAAGCTGAACTTTGACATTTATGAGTCCACAACATACGAGGCTAAGAAGATGATTGAGGGTGTGTTATATGAGATGAGGGTATTTGCTGTTAATGGTATTGGCATGTCCCAGCCCAGCGCCAGCTCCAAACCCTTCATGCCCATTGGTTAGTTCCTCATTAGACTGTGCCACAACTTTTAGTTTATTTTACTGCATTTCCAATTCAGGTCATGTTTATCAATTCATTCAGCATTCATTCTTTTGGTTTTCCTGTTTCTTCATAGCACCAACTAGTGAACCAACACGCCTGATGGTGGACGATGTTACAGATGGTACCTGTGCTCTAAAATGGCTTCCACCAGAGAGAATTGGAGCCGGTGGCATCGACGGGTATATCATTGAATATTGCATTGAAGGAGGTGAGGCACGTGGTGGACTTTGCTATAGAGCTGACACAGAGTGCCGTCTCAGTGAAGTAATCGTTTTTGATCATTTTTTGACATGTTTACATATCTTGTTGTTGTGCCACTTGCTTTGCTCCTGGTGGAACTCACAGCTACTGAGTGGGTGCAGGCCAACGAGACCCCTGTTGAGAAGAATAGTTACAGGGTCAGAGGTCTGCCCATTGGAGAGAAGATGCTGTTCAGGGTGACAGCTGTGAACATCGCTGGTCGTAGCCCTCCGGCTGTGTTGGCACAAGCTGTCACCATTCGGGAGATTGTCGGTGAGACTCGCACACATGCATACTTCTACACAAACAACATACAACAGGAATAAAAAAGCTCTTGGAGTTTAGTCCATTTCAAATTCATAAAAACTGAAGAAATTAACCTTAAAGGAATAGTCCAAAAATTTAACGTACTACCCAACCGTTAAAAAGTATGTTCTATATAGTATGAATGGAATTCGGAATTCGAACTTTCAATAAGTCATCCGTTTATTTAGAATGTGTTAAACAAGTGTAATTTAATCACAATAAACAAAGTTTTTTTCCTGAGGTGCTTACACTTAAAATGAGCCGTGTCTCCACTTTCCGCCATTTTTTGAATATGACGCCTCCTCTCCCGGAGCATTATGGGATAGGAAAGTGTCAATGGTATGCCTACTATAGAATTTGGGCATAAGAAGTATGTCATCCGGGTGCTTCTCGCCTACTGAATTTCAAATGCTATGAATTTGGACATACTACTGGCCTCGCATACTGTTTTTCGCATACTATATAGTAGGGATGTAAGTGACTTCGGACTCAGCATATGTCTCATATGTCATCAGACACACCTGATTCAGTCTCTACTAACGAGCTGATGAGTTAAATCAGGTGTGTCTGATAAGGCAGGGGTGCTTGTAGAACAGGTTTGAAAACCACTGCTTTAAGCCAATATTCACATAGTAACATATTGTCTTTCAAATAAATAGGAGCAAATAGGGATAAATATTACTCAAAATAACACTGGATCTCACTGACTCACTTTCATCATGTGGACATTTTTCCACATATTCACTTATAGAATTAAGATTTCCTAATAATTTACTCACTCTCTGTCATCCAAGATGTTCACGTCTTTCTTTCTTCAGTCAAAAATGAATTAAGGTTTTTGAGGAAAACATTCCAGCATTTTTCTCCGTTTAGTGGAGTTCAATGGGGATCGACGGGTTGAGGGTCCAAATTGAAGTTTCAGTGCAGCTTCAAAGGGCTCTACATAATCCCAGCTGAGGAATAAGGGTCATATCTAGCAAAAACGATTACATTTCCTTTTTTTTAAGAAAAATACAAATTTATTTACTTTTTAACCACAAATAAGCATCTTGCACCAGCCTGTCCTCAGGCATTACATAATCACATTGCAAAAGTTATGCGTGATGTAAGTGGAAGTACTGACCCAGTGTTTACAAAGTGAACATGCAAAGAAAGTCAAACACCCTTTACAAATAAAGGTAAAGCAATTATGTAGGATGATTTTGAAGTCTGAGGAGAAAATAAGTTTTTTTTTGCCTTATCGTACCTTTTTGAACCGAAGTACACAGACAAAGATCTAACCACGTGTGACCTTTCCAAATGTGATTATGTAAATCATGAAGACATGTATATTGCAGAGCTAGTGCAAGCTGAGCATTTGTGGTTAAAAAGTACAGAAATGTTCAAATTTCTATATCATTTAACTAGATAAGACCTTTATTTCTATGCTCATTTCCTTATGAAACTGCATTTGCAATTTAGAAATTTTAACCCATTGATCTTCATTCCCCATATAAATCCAATATATGTGGAAAAAAATTCTGGTGATTTCTTTGTAACTGAAGAAGGAATTATGGAAACACAATTAAAAAAAAACTATCCTTTAAGTTCTAAGAAAATATTAATTTTTGTGTGAACAAAGCAGATTTGACACAACACACTTGTCTGTGACGCACTGAACATGAAGTATATAAACACCCAACTGTCTGTTGTCATTTTTAGCACGTTTTCTTCTGTCTTTTTCCTCTCTCAATCTCCTCTCTCAGAGCGTCCTAAAATCCGCCTCCCTCGGCAGCTTAGGACTAAGTACATCAAACGAGTGGGTGAGAAGGTCAACCTTGTCATTCCCTTCCAGGTCAGTCATGCACGTACATTCTTCTGCTGTGTACTTGTGTAGTGCTACTTTTCTGTTTAGTCACTGCTCTTCGCAGCACTTCAAATTATCGACTTACACCATGTCAACTGCTATCAGGGCAAACCGCGTCCGGTGGTGACCTGGCTTAAGGATGGCGCACCTCTAGACCCCGGGCTGGTGAATTTCCGCACAAGTGAAGTGGACACTATCCTGTTCATCAGGCAGGCAGTCAGAGAGCACTCCGGCATGTACACCCTTTCTGTGCAGATTGAGAACATGGAGGACAAAGTCAGTCTTGAGATCCAGATTGTAGGTTAGTGTCAACAAAACGATTTGGTTGATGTTTTAATAGGGCTGTGCACAACAACATAATTTAAAATTCAGAGTAACAGAGGCGTGGGTTGCCTGAATTATTAGACAAGTCCCTAGCAATCACCTGACCTAGGCTTCACAGACTTTTTAGCGGGCCTTTACATAAGATGTGTTTTTGTGTTTAACAAGTACTGTGCAACCTATTAAAACAGAATACTGGTGTGTTGTGATAAGAGCATTTTTGGGCAGTAACAGCAAGTGTGCAACAGGACAAAAAATTTGAACAGCAATGTATCATAGAACAAAGTGTTGTTGTATGATACATTGGAGAACTGGCCACAAGGCCTGTGTTTTTTCCCCAACTTGACATGCCATCATAAAAATGCATCGCTCATGGCAGGATGCTAAAAAAACAGCGGGTGATGTGATGCGATGGCTGAAAACATCCGTCATAATGAGTATGGATGTACTAGCGATGGCTTGATCATAATAAAAAGGTGAACTTAAAGACGCAGAGAGTTTTACCTTTTAAGTTGTTTTCATGCTGCACATTCATTTGTGGAGATCACTCACATCAACATTATAGACATGCACTATAGGTCCACAAATACAGCGACGACAGAAAATTAAAGGATTAAACTGCACAGTTCGAAAGGTTAATTTCCCTGCAACGTGAAGTGTGAGTCAGGTTCATTTTGTTAACCCATGGAAAGTGTTTGAGGATCACTTTGAAAAGTGACGCTGATTTTCCAACTCCTAAACTGTCAGAAAGGTTTCATATTAAACACTTAGGCTTTCACCAAAATCGAGGATGTCATAGGTCAGTTCGGTTGCAGGGATTATTCCGCGGGGTGTTGTTTGGATTATTCCTGGTGTTGAACGGGATTAGGATAGGATTAGGGGACACTCACTCTGTGTTCCCGCTGGGAGGTAAGCTAATGAGAGTGCAAAAACCCTTCAGATGAGCCAGACAGCCATTTAGTCACAGTTTGCTGCCAGCATCCCAGCAGCCTGCCCAGGATTAACGCCAACCGCTCCTAGCCGCAAACTCTCTCGCTTTCAATCTTTTTTTTTTAGCTTGATCTCACTATCCTTACCTCACGCTCATATGCTCACACTTTTTCTTTTTTCCCTCATTTTATCCCTCTTTCATATTTATTATTCCCCTGCTCACTCACTTGTAGCGTCTTCTCCGTTTAGCGCATGTTAATTAGTCTCATGTTTAAAATTAGGACAGTGTATTGGTGTCAAGCTCTACAGTAATACCTACAGTCCTTTTTTTTCCCCTTTCACTCCCATTCTAACAGACAAGCCTGGGCCTCCAATTGCTGTCACTGTAACTGATGTTTGGGGCTTCAATGCTGCTTTGGAGTGGAAACCTCCAAAAGATAATGGCAACTGTGAGATCATTGGATATACCATCCAAAAGGCAGACTTAAAAACCAAGGTAAACCAGCTACAGTACTGGGCAACAGTGTGTGAACACTCCTTTATAATTAGCAGGTTAGGCCCCTTAAATCTTAACAGATGTTTGAGTGTTTTCAACAGTTTTGAGAGGATTGTTTTCCACTCATTCTGCAACTTGTAGTCAGATGTGAGAGAACTTTACAAGCATTCACATACTATTTCTGCATGTTATGTACTTTAGATCAATAAATAAACACACCTAAATGGTTGTATGTAGCCTAAGTATTTTTAAAGTAGCAGCACAGTAACTTTAGGGTAAATAGCGAATAATCAACAGCGAACAGAAAAAGGTTTGTATATATTGATAAATGTTTAACCCAACCGCTCGGTCAAAACAACTAAACTCCTGGTTTTGTCCATATTCAACCCAGCATTTTTGAGTGTAGGTTTTGTATGAGGCCAATAACAGCAGATGTTCACTGTTTGTTTGGCTGTTTAACTATTAATCTTTTGCTTGTTCACCTGTTAGGAGTGGTTCACGGTTCTTGAACACAATCGCAGACCTAGTTGTACCGTGTCTGATCTTGTGATGGGGAACGAGTACACCTTCCGTGTGTTCAGCGAGAACATCTGTGGCATGAGTGAAGATGCTGGCATCAGCAAAAACACAGCTGTCATCGGCAAAACAGGTACCGATATACTTAAAAATTCTTCTTCTTAAACAACTTAATGTTGCTTTACATGGTGATTATTTCTCAAGTGTCTCTGCTGAAGCGATACTTGTAATGTGCAATGCTTTTTCCATTCTCCTTCTCTTAGGTCTTCAACAAAAACTGCAACCCTACAAGGAAAAAGATATTTCCACCTCTCCCAAGTTCATCACACCTCTCGTGGACAGGTCTGTTGTCGCAGGTTACAGCGCTGCCATCAGCTGTGCTGTCCGTGGGTACCCAAAAGTAGGTGTCAGTCAGTGCCTGACTATATAAACGCATTTACCCATGCAGTCTCTTCTAAGCCCATTAAACAACAATGCACTTCCTTTCTCATTCTCTTTTGTTCTCCTCCCAGCCAAAGATTGTATGGATGAAAAATAAGATGATTATTGGCGAGGATCCAAAGTATCTCATGCAGAATAACCAGGGTGTGCTGACTTTAAACATCCGAAAGCCAAGCTTGTTTGATGGAGGGAAGTATACATGCAAAGCCATCAATGACCTGGGAGAAGATGAAGTGGAGTGCAAGCTGGAGGTTCGAGGTATGGCCAAAATTCTGTTACATAATGTTTAGCACAATATATCTGTACCTTGGATCTTTAACTGTGCATGCTCATTTTTATATTTAAATTACATTTGCCTCACTTGATGTTGTTCATTAAAAACACTAATAATTTAAAGTTATAACCCCAATCTCTCATACTGCACATTATAATTTGATGATGCCTAAACTCACTTGTAGCATTTAAAATGACTGAGTTTAGTTGGTGGTAAACCCTCAACCCTCTCTTTCTTTTGTAATGTAATCTTGTTTTTTCTTAAGTTGTAACAGAAAAGGAGGAGGCAAAGAAGTGAACAGCTATGGAGATACCCCTAAAGATGGCTGTCAGATGGCATCACGAGTGTCAGAAAAAGCAATAAAAAAATAGAATTACTGATTTAGAATGAAATTGTCATTATACTGTCTTTGCGTCTTTACTTTTGATTCTTTACAAAACGTACTTTGTTACCACATTGTACTCAGTGATATCCTTTGCTCATTTACCATGTTATTTACACAAAAAATACTACAATTATGGTAATATGGCAATACCGGTACTGGTTTGTGTGAGTATAATCGAGCTAATAATTTTTTTTTTTTCTCTGACGGTATGTCAGGTTAAACAGCTTGAAATAAAAGCACATAAAAAATAAAATATGTGTTGTTTTCATACTAAACTTAAAGTGAAAGCCGAGAAAGACGTTTGTTTGTATGTTTGTGAGCAAAATTATATCATTCATCCCGTATGTCTGCTAGCTGATCAGGGAGAGTTAGAGAATCAGGGTCTCATTAGCATATCACACTAGAGACTCATTTACGCACCCATCAACACTGCCCCAATTAGCTCTCTCCCACGTCATTACTGAGCAAACGAATTACGGCTAATTTACACACCGGTAAAACAAACACACCAGCGCGGCTCCGCTGGGAGAAGAGGCCGCCCGAGGTGCGCTCGGGCTCGGTCCAGGACGATGCTGCTAAGTCCCTGATCCGTGCGACAGAAGGTAAGCGTGAGAAACTGGCTAAAACATAAATACACGAAGTGTGTTTTTTAAGTAAATACCACGTACATTATATTACGAGGAGAGAAGGGGTTGCCGTTGAATTTGTCGGTTTGTAATCTAACAACTGTTGAAGAGCGGGAAACAAACAAAAGCTTCTCGAACTGACCAGCAGATAGCGCACCTAACTTATTCAACAATAGCTCCAGGACATTCACATGACTACAGCTGGAATCAAGTTAAATTTAACCCTCACTTAACTGACTTCTGAACTCTAATAAATGAATATGCTGACCTTACTTTAGCTTGAAGTTCACTATTGAAGCACAGTGTGGAATATTCGCAGCCTAAATGAGATTGGAGCGTGCAGTGTTTTGTGAGGGGAAACCATTTAAGAGCAAATTGCATGTGTAACTTGTTAATGAACCTTAATGATTTTCAACTGAATTGTATTATGCTAAAATATATTTTCTACAAGGTCGCCAAGTTCACCAATCCTTTATGCCATTCATCACTGAAATCTTTAGCATTTTTAGATTTCCATAAAAACATAGTGTTTATTAAGCAATGGCTGCTGCCCACAATAGGCAAGCCCTAACCTACACTTCTATTTTTTCTATTTTTCTATTTTATTTATTTATTTATTTATCTCACTTTAGTGACCGGGAAACAGTTTTTGCGTTATTTAGCTCATGAGTTCTTTTCGGGTTTCTATAGTTGGGTAAACTTGAAAAGCAGTAAATGGGATGGTAGCACAATTTTTTTTGCATTCCCATTTGCTCAAATGGCAAAAGAGAAACTCCATGAATTCCAATAAAAAGAAAAAAAGTGAGACTGATAACGGCAGTCAAAAGAGAGAATGGTGTAAAATTTACCATTCATTAGAAACGCCCTCCCATTAGCGTAAACCAGGGGTGTCAAACTCAAAATAAAACCCTGCACTAGTTTAGATGCAGCCCTAATTGAGCACACCTGATTGAGCTAATCAAGTCATCAGGGCTTATTTGAGAACTTCATGGTATGTGTGTTGGAGCAGGGTTGGAACTAAACTCTGCAGGGCTCCGGCCCTCCAGGAGTTTGACACCCCTGGCGTAAAGTATCTTTTTGTAATTTGTTGCAAAGGTAATATAATACAAAGAATGGTGTTATACATGTGCATACATTTAAAAAAAAAAAAAAAAAAACCACAATTAAGAAACACTTTTAAGGATTTACAATGCTGTTGACCATTAAATGCGTCATCACAGTCTTGTGAAAAGGGTCCATTATTAATAATGCTAGCCTTTCAGGTCCTAAGCCTAGAAGAATACTGCAAAACATGCTTAGGCTAAATATAAAAAAAAAATCTTAAATCAATAAGGATTTTCGTGACATGTAAAAATAGTCTTGTTTTCATAAAAAGAAGTAAAAATGAAGTGACTTTTCGCTTAGAACACGCAAATCTGCCAACGGGGTAAGCTAAATAATCTTTGTTTCAATCAGAAAACAACAAAAGTTTGCTTATCCCACTGACAAATTATTTTGTTTATTTAAGGTACAACATTTCAATTTTTAACTTATTTTTTAATGAAAACAAGACAATATTTTTTTTTTCTTCTTGATTTAAGAATTTCTAGATTTTTGGGGGCTGGAAGCAAGGCCAAAAATATATTTAGGCTAAAAAAGCATTTTTTTGCAGTGAAAATGTCCTGCTTGATAGGAATTTGCCCTCGAAGTAACCAAATAAACTCCCACAGACATTTCTAAATGAGACCTTATATCTCAGCTGTCATGCTCCCATCAACGCTCCACTTTATCTTCCCATGTTCCTTTACTCCCTCATCAGTGACATTCTGTTGCTAAGCAGTCTTGCTAATTGTACCTGCTGGGACGTCGCATTCGCATTGTCTCCATAAAAATTAAATGGGTAAAGTTGACATCCTTGTGTCTCTCTTACCAAGCTCTCTTAACTCCAGCGCACAAGGACTCACACAAACACTCATCTGAAGCATACAAGCAGGGAGTGTGCGCCACGTTTTCTCAGCAGGGCCTCTCACATACTCCATTTCGACAGCTCAGGAGAGGCACTGTAAGCCGCTCAATAAGCGCTGTGATACAGCGGCCTACAATATGCTTCTGGATCTGAGCAAACCAGAGAGAGAGTGCTACGGTGAGCAAGACAAAACCATAATGGCAGAATGGAGAGAACTATAATTATGCAAGTAATTATGCATGAATTCCATGAGAGAGAGAACAGAGGGAGATTTTCATGCATGTAATTACAGTATAGAAACTTGGGAAGGCAGAGAAGTGAAACTCTGTAACATTATCCACCTCATAACCTCATTTATTGCAAACAGTCACACACACACCTGGATATTCTTGAGTTTGCATGTACAAAATTGTTCTTAAAGGGCTTATCCAATAGGCCATGGCCAAATATGAATTCATATGATGTGAACTGTACAGAGAGAGGTTTAACGCAAGGGTGTGAGGACCACCCCTAAACCTAAAGGTCAGTGGAGCATAGGCTATATGAAAAACATACCCATTCACAACAAGAACTTTGAAGATGACAATAAGTAAGGGATAATGTAGAGGCAGCCGGTAGTTATCGCAGAAATAAGCCCCGACAGTGTGATCAGGACCCGATGCAAAGCGGAGGGTCTTGTATCACGCTGAAGGGGCTTATTTCGTGATAACTACTGGCTGCCTCTTCATTATCCCGCTTATTACACGGCTACTTGCCACATAAGGAAAAAAACTGGACATGAATATGAATTTGAAACATTTTA
>JAUMHI010000039.1:2870088-2932872 GCA_032359435.1 Enteromius unitaeniatus | reverse complement strand
TGTGTTCTGATGCAGCTAAATTCTCAGTAAATGTTTTATTGATTTATCTTAGTGTTTCTGTTGTCATAAAACGGGATAAATATAAAATAGTGACAGAACAGTAACGAGTCGTCGTCTGATAAAATCAAACAGGCTACACATAAGATAATGACAACAGCAGTCCTTGCATGTGAAATTAGGCGCAATTATTAGAAATGTGTACTTCGTTTAGTACTGAGATGTACATTTGTAGATGCTCCCTAAAGCAGCATAGACGACTATTAAATCTAAAATGAGACATAACTTTTTAACTGTTAACAGAGTTTAGAATAAAAACGATCATCGTTTACACTGGCGTTAAACCTTCCCCGGGGTTTTCAAACTAAAACTAGGGTCTACAGGGTTTTCAGAAGTTTTCAGAAGTTAATTTTTTTAATTTATTTTCCTTAAAGGAGTTTGGACAAAAATTTAACAAAAAAAAAACGTAACTATTGCCGCCCTAAAATATCCCTTTAATTGCATTTTATAAAGAGACATTTTCTCTCTAATCAGCCTCCTAGTGGTTGCAAATGGTGCAGCAGTTCTCACTCCTTGTTAGCAGGGTCTGCTCTGAGAAGTGACTGTCAGCCTGGCAAGCGTAAACATCAACTCTGTGACAACGTAGATGACACAAACTGTGAACAACACTGAAGGTAGCCGTCTTGCAAGTCAAACTCTGCCGCAAACGAATGCTAATATTACTCTGCATTGTCATCTGGTCCACAAAACAGCTTTCACAACATGTCTGGCCACGTCTTCAGCTCACCAAATGCTCGCCAAAGCGCTAAAAACTTGAATTAACATGCCATAAAAGATGCTGCCCCATTACAAATTTATCCTCTGTTGACACGCATTGAACTGAACCGCTGAGCTGCAGTAATTGTTTCATCTCATTAAACAGCCCAAGTGTAGTAATTGGGTTTTTGTTGAGACTAACATTAACTTTACGCATTTGTTGCATAATTTAAACTCAGGATGACTTTTGTTGGCAACTGCATGGATCGTTTGAGAAGATGCAAATGTCCATTCCTGTAAACACTCATTGAATATTCATTCAGCCCTATTTCCATCTGCATATAGCATGTGTGCGGGCCAGTTTATGCTCTGCTGGCAGTAATTCATTATCCAGCTCACTAATGGTAAGTTCATTAAGTCTCACAGGAAAGGAACAGTGCAGTGCCTGACACCTCACCTCCCGTATCAGGGTCATGGTAGTTGGGATCGAGGCCTTTGTCTACAAGTTTGGCTACCTTTTCCACAGCCCCGGCCTGGATGTAGTCCATGAACTTCTTTAAACTGGCCTGTAGGGGGAGACACACATAGCCGTGCTGAAGATGGGCTACTTACTGTATGTATATCACAGGTAACATACAGGCCTAAGATGCAAATAACATAGCTTGAATGTTCATTCCTAGTTTTATGTAAATTTGATGTTTTATGTGGTGACACTTACCTTTGTGTGTAGTTTGGCCAGCTGTTTTTCATCTAGATTTGTCTGTTTGTACACCCTGGTTTTGTAGCGGAACTGTGTGAAAGAAAATCAAATCAAATTGTAGAGGAAAAAATGTTTACAGTAATGTAAAGAGGACTAAGATCGGGATAGTTAAAAAACAGAAATGTTTGGTCTTTTCTTAAAACCCTTACAGGAAAGTTCTTGTGATTGGTAGTTCTCGGAGGCAGGACTACTTTTCTAGGCGGACTAACTTATGGCACAGTTCATAGCATTGTTGTGTTGATTAATGTTTACTTAATGCCCAAACTATTAAAATAGTTTCATAAATTGTTTTAATTAGTTTTATTATTTATTTAAAATTACCAAAATATTTAATAATAATAATAATTATAATAAACTATTACAAAATACTTACCAGTAACTTAAAGTCAAAATCAAATATTAATATTAATTTTATATGAAACAATAAAAAAAAATATTTATGTTATCATGGCAACTAATTGAAACAAATATATTTAAGTATTAAAATAAAAATCTGAAAATATACAAATAAAATATTAAATATTTTATATATATTATAATTATATATATAATTTATATATATAATTTATATATTTTATATTATATTATATATAATATAAATATTGATTTATTCAAATAATAAATACTAACAGTACATATACAGAAATAAGTGATATCGCCAACCTCCATTATCAACATCAGATATAAAGGTTTTAATTAAGTGAATTAAGTAGTCTTTGAGTTGACTATTGCATAATATTAATTGCCTACAAATAATAATAATAATAAACAACATTTTAATTTTGTACGTTGTAAGACAAATCTCCAATAAACCATATCAGGGTTATTAGGATTCATAGTTACTAGAGAAGCCGCTTAAAGAATTATTATCACCAAGGCAACAAACAGCAGCAGTTTCCTAGCACCAACATTCACATTCAATTATAGAACAAGACTTGGAAAAAATGAAAGGACAGTAAACAAAAATTTCTAAAATGAAGAGGAGAATAATAGGAAGGGTACCTCCAGGTAGGGTACTCCTTTCTCAAAGGATTGTGGGTATTCGCGGAGCGGCCTCTCTTCCTCCAAGAACTTGGCATCGTGCCCGTCAGTAGCAGGTTGGAAAAGGCCATAGTTTAATACATCCCTTAGAGATTCAGTCAGACTACACAGCACCTGCTGCTTTGCCTTCCATACGGTTGCATCAGGGTTGAACCTCAGACACTTCTACAAAAACACAGAGGAAAAAACGGCTGTTAGACAAACAAAACTATTATACATTTATTATATAAAAATATCAAGTAACAGTATGGTATAAGGTATAGTAGAGAGAACAATTCTCACTATTAACTAGTGCTTATTTAGCATGCCCATTATTAACATATTGGCTGTTTATTAGTACTTATAAAGCACATCTTCTACATATCCTAAACGTAACAAATAATAAGCAGCAAATTATGATTTTATTGAGGCAAAATATAGTTAATTGTTTATTAATAGTGACAATTGGATCTTAAAATAATGTGTGACCAAATATTATGTTGTAATACATATAAGATATATAGGCCTAATATTTATGTGTTTTGTGTGTGTGTGTGTGTGTGTTTTATTTATAGGCCTATTATATACACTAACATTAAAAGCTTTGGGATTGGTAAGATTCTTTAATGTTCTAGAAAGAAGTCTGAAAGACGCGTTTTCTGCTTACCAAGCCTACATTTCTTTAATCATAAATACAGTAAAACTAGCAATACTGTGAAATATTATTACAAACTAAATGAACTATTTCAAAGTTAACGTTTCAGCATCATTACTCCAGTCTTCAGTGTCACATGATCCTTCAGAAATCATATAATATGCTGATTTGCAGCTCAAGAAATTTAAAGTTTAAATGTCAACAAACATTTTAACAGTATTTTGTATAAAATTTTGGATTATATATATTCAAATTAACTTTCATACATTTTACTGGATTTGTTTACATAAATTATATATTCTTAATTTAATTTAATTTATTAATAACCACCAAACGATTACTATTATTATATAAATGACTATTTTATCCCTATTAACCCTAAAGGGACAAAAAAAAAAAATGCCGTCCTGTCCATTGTGCACTAGAGGGAGACATTGTGATTCACTGAGGTAAAACACCACTGCTTGTCGGATTAGCAGACCCCTGACTGGCAACTGTCCATCAGCTTCATTAACATACAATTTGAGTCTTTAGTCGCCCTGGTAGTGCTAAATGGCAATGCTAACTGATTAATTAGCCTGCAGTAATAGCCTTTAATCCACAACCTGCCCAGGTACCTCAAGAGTACCTTAGGGTTTGCGACGTGATTTGTGACACACCCCACTCTGAAAGGACAGCTTGGTTTCTGCTACAACATCGCTTTAACCCCCTTGCAGCCTACAAGCTTGAGCACAGGCTCCAGGCAAAGGGACATGGTCGCTTCGAGCTGGATTTTGGGACAGTAGTGCTGTTCCAGGAACTGTGAAAATGGGACAGCCCTGCAGCGGAGTGCTGGAAAGAAATTCCCTCCGCTGACCTTGAGAAGTTGCTGTGATTGGTTTGTGGCCGTGTTTGATGGGTTAAGTCTGAAACGGCCAGTCTCGTGTGTTTGTGTGTGTGTGTACATGCAGTGGCACAGAGAAGTGTGAAATTTCTTCCTCCCTCTGTTATTCAGTCTCTCACTTTGCACACAGCCAATCCCCATCACCATGGCAACCTGTTCATTAGTGGAGCAAGCTGCAGGTTGCCATGGAAACATTTCAGCAATCCCTCTGTGCGATATGGTGTGGTGTACGTGTTTCACTGTGATCTTGAGGAGAACATGTGCTCTGGAGGGAGTTCTGCTCAAGAGAGGTCATAGGTGTAGTGGACAACTTCACAGACAATTTGGAATATCAAGACGCGTTGAGATCACTCACAGTTCAGTACGTACAAGTCAAACATCTTGCATATGCAAAGGATATGCAGAATAGTGCATCCAGAAATGAAAAATTCTTCATCTTTTATACATGCCTCATGCCTCTCTGGAAGACAAAAGATGTTTATTGAAGAACATCCAAGCTGCTTTTTTTATAGTTAAAGTTTATACCAAAGCTGTCAAGGCAAGAAATTTAGTAAATGGACATCATAAAAAGACATTTTGTGTTTTAGCACAAAACAATGCAAACAAGTCACAACACAACAAATTAGCACAACACAATGTGAAGTTACAACTAGGGTTGCAAAATTCAAGACCGGACATTTTCCATGGGAACTAACAGGAATAAATGGGAATTAATGCAGCATCTTGCAGTATAATCTTGGTTAAAACAACCCGATTTAAATAAAATGTAAGAGTGTAATTTTTAACATGTGTTAATGATACAGGTTTAAACATTTCCCCAAATGTACAATTAATTCCCATGAATACCTGTAAATTCCCATAAACGTTTACAACTTGGAATATTTCCAAAATTCCCAAGATGAAGTTCCCATGGAAAGTTTCTGGAAATTTTCCACCCCTTTGCAACCCTAGTCACAACACAAAACACTGCACAACAAAATTAGCACAACACAATAGAAACAAGAACGCAACGAAATGAACAACACAAGGGAAAAAGGCCACAGTAAAATGACCACAACACATCGAAAGTAGCCCTATGTGTTGTAGAACTGGACTGCTGGTTCACATCTACTTTAATGAACATTCTTCCAAACATCTCCTTGCTTGTTCCACTGAGGAATAAACATCATACAGGACTGACATGACTTCAAGCTAGTAAAAAAAACAATTGCCATTTTTGAGGGAACTATCCTTTTAACACTACCTGTACAATGCTAATGATTTAAAAAAGTGCACAACGCAGATGGAGACGTGAGTTCATTTGCACCCATGTGATTACAATCATTTTGGTGGAATGATAATCAACCTGGAAAATGATTTATTATAATGATATCTAATTATAGTAATTTGGCAGTTAATCTAAGAGCTATTATTTTCAGGTCCAAACCACAGACTTCTTCCCGATGCCATCCTTTCTTATTTTCCTCTGACAAGAAGCGTGACATCCTGTGGTGTTTTTAAAGCGCTGAGGAACAATTTACAGATAAAAGTTCTAAACAGATTAGCTAATTAAACAAAATGTACCTTAATGTCTTTGCTTGTATCTCCTGGTCTAATTGCTTTATTGATAAAGAGCTACATCTCTCTCTCTCTTGACACTTTCATACTTGTTTTTCTTTGTTCTTAAGCTAATATTCTGGTTTCAGCCCATTACTGTACTCTCTCTACTTTTTCTCATTAAGCTAGGTGTCAAGAGGTACAACATTCATTTAAAGTTAAAAGTTCAATGGTCTAATAGTTTGGTTCAACGGTTGTGCTCTGGTGACTTTTTTGTTAGTCTAGCCCTCATATACATGTAATGTAAGTTAATTGGAAACCAAAGTTTCAGATTTCATGGCCAAGCATGTTAACAATCATTTAACATTGCTGCACACATGCATCAGCATCTTTGTTACAACATCTGAGAACCCCAAAGAGGGGGGGAATAAATTGTGTATATATAAGCCCACACATGTGAACAAATCTGATTTTGTCTGACCAATAAACAGTGTCAAGTTAACATAGATTTTCACTTCAGAAATTCACACAATTGAGTTTAGTTGTCCCACATTACACAATGTCCAAGATTAGCCTGATTCAAACTACATTATTGATTCAGAGGGCTGGGATCCTTGCAGATTGCGTATGATACAGAACAGAAAAAGGTCACATTTTGCTGATATTTTACACAAGGACTAAGGTGCTTGGCAAACCAATATTTTTACTTCATTAGGGATATGTTCGAACAATTACATACATCCAATGTACAACCGTAGGGAAAAAGTATGAAGTTTGATCTAATCAACAATGGATTTGATTGGAACAATTGGATTTGATAACTCTTTTGTCAGTAATAACCCCCACCAAATGTTTCCTGTAATTAGAATGAAAATAAGCTATATATATATATATATAAT
This sequence comes from Enteromius unitaeniatus, assembly GCA_032359435.1. Lineage (NCBI taxonomy): Eukaryota > Metazoa > Chordata > Actinopteri > Cypriniformes > Cyprinidae > Enteromius > Enteromius unitaeniatus. Next base: position 2,926,366 of record JAUMHI010000039.1, on the reverse strand, counting down.
TGCAACCAGTGATAAAGAAGTAAATCATTGATGTAATAATCTGAAACTGTGTAATATATGCAAGCATACCTGATACTGTAGTCTTACTAAAGTGTTTACTCATGTTTGACTGGTACAATGTTTCATATAACCCTCCATGTGTCTCTCTCTCTCATTCTAGCAGCTCCCTTGGGTCTGTTTCTGCAGGGCAAGAGCAGGGGGGGATTAGTAGACTTTAATGAGATCTATAGGGAAATAACCTTCACTCTATCTCTCTCTCTCTTTCTATCGCTGCCATCTTCATGACCACTCCCGGTTATCTAGTCTTCACAATTACACATGCTTCTCATTTTCAACCATCTTCCTCTTTTACTGTAAAAAAATGTTTTCTAACACAAATTGGCAAATAGTTTTTTATAAAGCATATATCTAATCTAGATTTTTACATTTACAAAAGATTTCCATTTCCCATAAATGCTGTTCTTCTGAACTCCATTTATCAAGATTTCTGGAAAAAATATTAGTGTTTTTAACACTGATAATGTAAATCAGAAAGATTAGAAAGAGTCGTGTGACACTACAGATTTGAAGTAATGATGATGAAAATTCAGCCATTAAATCACATGAATAAATTTCATAAAAATAAAATTTTAGAATGGGGGGAAAAAGTTTTTTGACATTGTAGTACTAATTTTGCATCATTTTATGGGTTTTTTGTATTTTTGCTCAAACAAATGCTGCACTGATGAACAAAAGACACCTCTATCAAAACATTAAAGGGGATCATGAACTGCATTTTTATTATATTGTGCTGTTCTTTTCACCCTCTCATCTGAAAGCTCTGTTTGTGAAGATGTGGCAGATTGTAGATTCAGAAGCTATGATTGGCTAACAGTTGTGTATGTTTGACAGCGTACATTCCTCATAGATGGACACTGCTGTGACTTAAGTCAAAAACGCATAAATAATACATATCACAGATCTGTAATAATAGAATTCGATCAAATAAAGTCGCCACAGCATTGTCCTTTAGTTCTGGCTATTGCAATTTTAGACTAATGAGTAAGTTCTGATATATATCAAAAGATCAAGGTAATTTTGATTTCTCATTTAATGATCCCTTTACCATAAATAGGCAAAATACTGTTTTTTGCACTTTAGCAGTACTTTCCCACCCTGACTTGTCCAATCCTCTTTGCATGCCTCTATTTCTCCCTCTATCCTTACTTCACTTCAATGTTGCCCCCAGCTCTCTCAGCGATCTCTGGTTCAAATAGCTGTAGGCAGACTTTGTAGTTAATGAGTGTGAGATGCGGGGTCGCTCTGATAATGCCCTGATGCCCCTCAGGTTTCAGCGCCCTGCACTGCAAACACATCTGTTTTACTATTTCTATCAGTATTTAGCATACAGTTTGTGGTAAAAATGATTCAATGTTTAATCTTAAGCATTTTGCACGATAAACAATTCTAGTTCTGTTTTGGGTCACTACTTGATGTGTTATGGCAAATCTGTGTACTAAAGCGTTTAGTGCAATACGGGGTGAGTGGGCATTCCCGCGGCCCAACATTTGCTCGGTTGTGTTTGCGCACCTCCTGTCTCTCCCCAAACTCATTAAATCACAATTAACGAGCAATTGCAGTTTATTGAGGGTGAATTAGCTGGTATGTAGAGCAGGCCTAATGTACTGGGATTATGTGGACGCATTATTTCATACAAAAAAACAGTCTGATAAAAGAACATGGTTTGAGGCAAAAGGAAAAATCAGGAAGACACTGGAGAGAAACACATGAAAGAGAATCTCAAAGTCAGATGAACCTTATAATATATATATATATATATATATATATATATTTGTTATTTGTTTTATATGGTAGTTTCTTTATTGGATAGAGGTGTCAACTGTAGATTAAATGATTGGAAAATACTGGCATACGTCATCAGAGAGAAGTTTAAAACCAATACAAAAAATTGAAACATTGGATAAATTATTCATAGCAAAAAATACATAGATATAGTGTTAAGGCCAATTTTATAAGCCAATACATCATGAATGCATCAGTGCATTGCAGCATTTGAGTCATGTGTAATTTTATCACAGGCAGGTGTTGCAGATCGGCTAAAAATCAGAAAGAAAAACGTTTGGCAGAGTGTTTCGATGCAGCTCAGATCACCTCCAGGTGTTTCACTGCCATCCTGTTTCATCTATCAACCAATCTTACACTAATTACAATTTGCTAGTGGCTTGTCGGACTAAATAGGCAGCTTCGAATAACTGGAACAAAGAAAATAGGACTCATTGTCTCTCTTTCACTTGCACACAAACATACACAAACTTCCCCCTCGCAAACACACACACGCTAATGCACATATGCACACCTACTGTAATTATACAATCCCACACTGGAAGAGTAAAAAAACAAACAATAAAAAAACATGAGTATATACAGTTTGGTTTTTACAAACACTGAAAATAAAAAGAGAACAATTTGCCAAAAACCTTGAATTTGCTCCCTCATCTGACATGACCAAATCCACTGTTTAAGTAACATCTATTCTACTAAAGTGCATCCATCTGGTCAATATTTGAATGCAGATATCCCACAATTCCATGTGTGTGGTTTGGCATTTGGTTTCTAGAATAAAAATGCTTTCCAACTGAGTGATTGAAACAAATAAATTAGTAGGTGACAAGATAGTTTTGCCCCCTATAAAAATGCTTAATTAAATGATAAACCGCTCACAAGAATTATTTATATCATGTAGATTAGCGTTGATCTTGTTAACAAAAATAATGTTTCCTGAAATAAGCTTAAGAACTAAAATGGCAAAACTGAAAATAAAAACTGATTTGAAACTAAAACTGTAATAAACATTTCTTCATTTACTATTTGCTAAAAAACTATTTAGTAATATATATATATAAAAAAAAGAACACTAAAAATATAAACATAAAAATAAAAAATAAGAACACTGATTATAGTAATAAATAAATTATAGTAATAAATTACAGTACGTTGCCGTAAAAGACAATCAAATTGCTCTATTGAGTCGACTGGGCAGCAAAACTGCCTTCAGTTTGACTTCCACTATAAGAACACTCTTTGCCCAGGTCTACCCATTTTAATTCAATTATCAAGCATAATCATATTATTCATGAATCATTAATCTCTTGCCACTGCCCACAGCTATAGGCTGATCCAGTGAGCATGATGGGAAACCTCAGTACTGTCATTCAAAGGAATGAAGCACAGCTATAAACATACTGTAGAGTATGCTGTCGTGTGTCTGGGAGGAAGCAGCATCCCTATCGGCAAACACGTCCACAGTGACTTTAATTAAAAATGCCTGCTTTAATTTGTGGTGTACAATAAACGGATTACAGCAGTGGTGATTTCATTCCTCAAACCACTGAACCTCTTAATCTGTCTTGTGAAAAAGAGCTTCACTTGAACACCATCACACTCTTTTTACTGGGCTACTTTAAACCCACATCTTTTTTCCCCTGGTTTTTGCTCCATCTAAAACCGTTGAGGTCACCTTGAGTCCATTTCTATTTGAAAGTCACACAGTTGGTTTTATTTGGAAAGGATTCTTGTCATGTGGATGTTTAACTAGAGTCTCTGTACTAACTTTCTTTGTTTTGTTTTGTTTTTTCTTTGCACTCTCTCTCTTTTGCTCTTTCTTTTTGCTTTATCTGGGAAAAAAATGCCAACGTTTGCACATCTGTATGGAGGAGAAGTTTGGATAAAATCTACTAACACACACACACACACACATATGCGCGCACACACTCGTGTAAGCGCACACAGACCATATGAGTGTACGCTGGAGGGCAATTTCAGCAGATCCAGCCAGCGCAGCCCATATTTAAATATAGATTCCTGAGCAATCAGAATCCAGCAAAACCATATTCATCAAGAGAAGTCTGAAATATTGTATAGTTTAAAAGTTAAAAGTAATTGGACATGTCAGTGATTTATTTGAACACTTTCTTATTTGAATTACCAAATCATGAATCAGTAAAGTCATTAGAGACGTGTTTCCCAAAAGCATCGTTCCTCTGTGTCTCCACCATGCTTGAGAAGCGACAACAGAACTCATAATAACTAAGCATAGACACTGTATACGTCCTAAATCATAGAACCATTACCATCAATGGGCTCTACAATCAACTAATCTCACCAAACGTGATGCTTCTTATCAAATTTTCATCGGTTAATCAGTGGATTCAGTTTTGATTTAATCAATCTAAATATCTAATCGAACTAAGAATTAACATTATTTAGCTGTATTTTAATATAGTTTCAAATATAATTTACTATTGTGATTGAAAAGCTCGATCTTCAGCATCTTTACTCTTCAGCGTCACATAATCTTTTAGAAATCATTATGATGATTTGCTTCTCAAGAAATAGTTTTAAGTATTATCAATGTTTAAATATATATATATATATTTAGTGGAAACCATGATAGATTTTTCAGGATTTTTTGACGAATAGAAAGAGTATTCATTTCTTCTGATTCCAACCTTTACAAAGGAAGTATTCATACACAGTTATAATCAAGCTAACGGCTTAAATAAATTTCTAAAAATTCTGAACAGATTATTAAAACACTAGGCATCATACATTTAGGCTGATGATACAGTGGGCAAATTTGTGGCCAAGCAACATTGCTTGAAAAAAAAAAAAAAGTTGCTCAAAAAGTTGCCCTGTGTGTCATCAGAATCTGAAGATAAAAAAAATCTCTAACCATTCATACACTACACAATTTTCTATGGAATCTGTCAACTCGCATCTGCTCTGACTTTCGTTTACATGTTCAGATGGAAAATCTGAGAAAAACTTGGGCAAAAGTCAAACAATGACTCAAAGAATCAAACAATAGCTATTTAAGAAAAAAATATGACTAGATATATATTGTCTGATCAATGTCTTGAGGTGTGGCAACCGTAGTATAAGCAGAATAATTGTATAACTGTTGAATTTTTAGAAAATAACACACACACAAAGTGGTGAAGCAGAGTGGTTGTTACACCTCGAGTGTGTATTATTTTATAAAAGAAATTCAACAGTTATACAATTATTCTGCTTATACTACGGTTGCCACACCTCAAGACATTGATCAGACAATATATATCTAGTCATATTTTTTTCTTAAATAGCTATTGTTTGATTCTGCATCTCCTCCAACGACTCTGTTGCTAATTATAAAACATCATTTTTCATACGGTTCAGATTAGTATTGAAATCTGCTGGACTTGTTACTTTCATCTGTGCAAAGTTTTAAATAATGTTCAATATAAACTTCAAAGACTTTCTAGTTCTGTTTGAAATTATAGAGTGAAAGGTAAGAACATTAAATTGTTATTTTTTTCATTTATTATGTCGGATTATCATGCAGTATGCATCAATGAATTATAGTTTTAAATGTCAAGGTGTGTGCAAGATTTCCATATTGGACATTTTTTTGCATTTAAATTCTGAATGTTGATATTGAAAATTTATTTTCAATAAATTATTTCTATTTCTTTTTTTAATCTATTTTCTCCAATGTATCTAGTGTTATGTTTATATTTTGTTTTATGGAGTTAAAAATGCCTCTTATGAACCTTGATTTACATTCGATCACATCATTTTGATAGTTAAAATTTTGGGCGGCTTTTTGGGCGGGTATTACAGAGCTTTTGGGTTGGAAATCATCCGTCCAATCTGGCAACACTGGCGGAGGATTGAGCCATTGATAGCAAAATAACGCAGTTAATAACTAAGTCATGAGGTAGAGAAAGAGAGAGAGAGAGAGAGAAATTACCTCTGTGAGTCTTGTTACTTCGCTTGTGAGAAGCCATGTAGTTAAGTTAATTAACTATGTTACTCTGATAAAATCGGTAGAGTAGTGCTAACAACTTTAGCATGTTACTGTGTGTGCGTCTCTGAGGGAGCGAGAGCGGGAGAGAAAAAACATGACTCAAATCATTTGGCAAAGTGACATGGACATGTAATGCAGTCAAGACCTGCATGGAACCACTTACACTGTGCATTTCCCTGAACATAATTGCACACCTTAGAACAGGGCTGTGCAAACTCGGTCCTGGAGGGCCGGCGTCCAGCAGAGTTTAGCTCCAACTTGCCTCAACACAGCTACATGGAAGTTTCTACCATACTATGAGCATGATTAGCTGCTTCAGGTGTGTTTTATTAGAGCTGTTATTATGAGACCCTAAGACCAACTAAAACCCAACTTTAAAGTGCAGGTAAACAAATTTACTGAAAGTCCTGATAAAATTTCTGCTTCAAAGTGGCAGCCACTGCACTGCACTACTGTGTTATTCGAGTGTTTGGCCCACCTACTGGTAACTTGATGCGTTCTGGGATCTATTTCAAGGTTTTTTCACATTTTATATATGTATAAGGTACTGCTAGGGAAGAAAGTGTAAGTATAGCATGTCTTTTGTGCAGTAGAGGTCATGAGCATTGACCAAGAGGTGTCTTGGAGAGCAAGTTCTGACCTGCCATAGCAGAGCACATGATCCAGACAGTTTGAGATGGTATTGAATGCTTCCAAGTCTGTGTAATTCATTCGTGCCTTGTTTTTCAGGTATACTTGCCATAAACTTGTATCACTCCCAGTATTCACCTAATTGATTCTTTGAACAGTGTTTGGCGGCGCTCTGACTGCCTGGTTAATATGTGTGCTGTGGGCTTAACCAGGAATGGTTAGCAAAAGACGGATGTTGCATAGTGTATGAGTGGGTAATAGGAAAACAGGTGTGGGTTTTTGTGTGTGTGTTTGTGACTAACCGTCTGTTTGATATCAGGAATGCCAATCCGAAAGACCATCATAGCTATGTGTGTGTCATCAGGTGCGTTGCTTGAGCTTCGCTCTCGTATCTTCCGCTGCTGTTGTGGCTGCTGTTGCTGATTAGCCGGCGCTTGGTGGGTGGGTCCAGGGTTGGACGAATACGGGTTGGCCGTGTGGCCCGGGTTGCCGGGTCGTAGCGGTCTGTCTCCTGGAAGTCGTCCAGCCATTGTGCCTTTTTGCCTGTGCCCCTCTTCCCTGCCTCCTCTCAAACGCCCTGGTCCTCGCCTGATGTCATCTTCGTTGTCCACGTCCTCTTCGTCATCCAACTCCAGCTCTCCGTTCTCCTCCTCACCTTCCTCGTCCATGCCGTCATCATCCATTTCCTCTTCCTCCTCCTCCTCCTCTTCTTCTTCCTCTTCCGCCCCTGGATAAAGGTGTTGACTGTTTCCCAGCATCCTTTGCTGCTCCTCGTCACTGGAGAGGGGGCTGAGCGGCATCGTCATGGCGACAGGGAGAGTGGCACCAGCGGCAACGGCATCATCCCCAGAGACACACTGTGAAAAGAGAAGAGGAGTGTAAGCATGAGAAATAGCGAGAGGTGGATGATGAGAGGAGGAGAGAGCAGACTGAGAGAACAGAAGTAGGAGTTCGAGAGAATATAAAAGAACAAACAATCCCACATCTCTCCATCACTCAGCAGCTCGCACCAAGTCGCAGCAGGCTGTTCATGCAAGACGTGTTCATGCATTCGTGCCGTTTTTAAATGCACACTAGACGGATGTCTTGACAGTCGCGACGTGTCTTGCTGGTTTTCTAGTATCTCGTGCCAGAAGCATTATGTTTGAGACTCAGTGGAATGGAAATGAACTTTTCTTAACTTGACACAGTGTCTTGATAACATGGCGCTCATAGCACTGAACATCAATGAGACATATCGCGGTCGTTAAATATGTCCAATAAGTGCATGTTTCAAATTCTCTTCACTTAAAGTCACTTAAAGGACATGTTCTTCCATAAATTATATAAAAAATAATGCTACAATTTTATTTTTCTGATTTAGGCTTATGGCTTAAATGTTGTAAATCCTTTTTTACAATTACTTTCAGATTAGTTTTGTTTCAAATCTTGAACTTATGTAAAGTCTATAAGTGCCTTTCGAAAGTATTCATACCCCTTAATCTTTTTGGACATTTTGTTATGTTGCTGCCTTATGTTAAACTGCTTTAAATGAAATGAAAATTCCCACAAAAATCTACACTTTAAACATGAACTGAACAAAAACAAAGGCAAAGCAACTTTCTTGTTTGTTTTTTAGCAATTTAATAAAAATATATTACATTTATTAAAACTAGTAAAATACATACAATACAAAAAGGAATATTCATATTGCTTGTACATGTTATAACATAAAAAAATAGAGCTCAGAAGCCACACATCAAGGAAGAGTTCAGAAAAACACTGAAGAAGAATGTAGTCTCTATTATCCTTAATTTAAGCAGTTTGAAACAACCAGGACTCTTCCTAGACCTGGCCTCCTAGCCAAACTGAGTAATTTATGGAGAAGAGAGTGGTGACCAAGAATCTGATGACACTTATTTCAATTATTTGTATTTTTTAGTGCTGTCAAATGATTAATAGCATCCGAAAAAGTTTTCTATACATAATATATGTTTATGCTGTGTTTATTCACTATGTTCATATTAAAAACACACGTACAGTATATAGTTTTAAAGTATTTACATGTAAATGCATTTACATATTTATGTTCTTATATTTAATATTATATCTAAATATATTTCATTTATAAACATAACATTTCCATTAAATATACAGTAGTCAACATTTGAAGTGGATCAAAAAAGTTAATTAAAGTCATCCTAAGACAAGAAAGGGTATTGTTTTGGTTTTAGGGCAACTTTAAAGAAAGGTTTTGATCCACTTCAAATGTTGACTACTGTATATGGCTTAAATATTGTTTTTCACCAAAACAGGAGAAAATATTAAATTCACCAAACTGGATGTTTATCAAATGATCTTATTTTGTGTTTAGATGAAAAAGAGTTATACTATTCCTTTAAGAACAGATCAAATTGCCATCACCATTATGTTCCCATTCCACTGCACACTGTCTAGCTAGTTATGAACGCAAGATGAGTTTCTGTGAACGGCCCCTCGGCAAGAAGCCAATTCTCATTCACAGATTACCACCTACCCCTCATGTCCCACTTGCCCTTATGCAAAATAAACACACGCCTTACTATGACGAGAGTGAACTGTCAGTGTGCACTGCTTGTATTACACAGAAAGAAGACGGCTCTGTCTCTACAAACACAAACTCGTGCAGCTCTAGTATTACAGCACAGATGGGACTCTTGCCACCGTCCCAATTCACATGCCGCAAACAGCACTCAACACAGTGTTGTAACTTCTCATATGTCCCAGATCAGTAACAAAACCACTGTAGCCCAGCACTCTAAGGCACTGAGTGTCTCTCCTTCAAATAGACCTCTTCAAAACAGGATTACTGTGTTTAGCAGAGGGAACAAAGTACTTCTCTGTAGTGCCACTCACACCCAGCTGCTGTGTGGCTCAGATGCTGCACCCACACTTTAGATTTGGAGGATATCTTATGACAATGTGTCTTGTTCTGGTGCCAATCAGCTGTCAAATCCGAAAGCGTTCACTTATTACTCATAAAATAAAATGTCTCGCTCCATAAGAACCCTAGAGCAGGGGTTTTCTAACTTTTTGATGCCAAAAATCCTTCATGTGATGTGATATGAAGTATTTTTGAAGCATGTTTTTACCCTTTTGCTTTTCAAAAACAAAATGTTTAAAAAAAAAAAAAAACATTTTATAGGCAGCTATATATTTTCATATATTAAGCATATTCATGCTATGAGAAAAATGTAAACTATTATATTATTTTAAAAATGTATATATTTTCCATTAAATATTTGGCTTTACTGGCATTAAGTTAATCGTTACAGTAAAGTTATTACAAGGTTTAGGCCAAGTGTATAATAATTATTATATGCATTTTTTTAATGATGAATCATATTATAGGACACTATACAGTTGAATGTTTTAAACACCCATTTATTATAATAAAGTATTTTAATAGAGACAATAAAATGAAAAAAAGAGTTTTCAAACCTAAATAATTGGCTTTTATATTAACAGTGTACTGAATAAATTGAATAAATAAATACTGACTTTATTTTTATTCACTTTCTCCAAATAATACTTTAACTTAAAACTTTAACTTACATCTCTGAAAAACTTTTTCAGTCCACAAATGTGGGTATATATATATATATATATATATATATATATATTTCAACACATCTGCATACAGTTTTGTGGAAGAAAAAAACACAGGTTTACTTGTTTTCATGTAAAAGAACAAAATAATTGCAATTATTTTGCCTTATGTCATGTCCTGCAACTGTAGTGATCAAATACACTAAATTCAAAATGATTGCATTTAACACATTTCATTGAAATAAATTGCACATAAATTTTCATTTTGCTAATTTTTTCTCTCTGAAATTTTCCATGAACTCCCAGGATGCCCTCGTGGCACCCTGGGGTCCGCAGACCCAGCTTGAAAACCTCTGCCTTTGAAACTGACTCTAATACCTGAGATCACTAGTGACAATTCTTCTAGTTTGCATCTTTCTACTATATAATTACCAGCAATTATTTACTACTTTCTTTTAAATTTTTCATTCACGTCATTTATAGTACGACAGATTCCCAATTGCCCCTGTCTGCCATCACCTTAACGGAGTTTCCATTAGAAACATTGTGTTTTACCTTGGCGAGATAGAAAGCAATTGAAGCACTGAACAAGACATCATTGCTTGCCCGCCACCAGGGTTATTGACTCTGTACTGGAGGGCAGCTGGTGTTAATGTCTTTGAAGACACTTAATTCAGAAGCAGTTCCTGAAGGTACTGCAACATAATTCCTTTGTTTCACATGCCCATATTCTCAGCACAGAAGCAAACTACACAAAACAATAGCCCTAGAACATCTATGCTGCATGAAGAATTCCAGTCATTCAATTAAAAAAAGTATGGTGTAAAATATACAGAGATGCGGCGCTATCAAAGTTGACAATGTGCCAAATACAATTACACCCAATTTGTATCTTTAGCAAAGCACACAAATCATAATAGCTGTGAGCCTGTGGATTTGTTGTGAAGTGCCCCACAGAGAGTCAGGGAGACAGCTAGGCTTCCTGAAAGAGTATCTTAGAACTGGCTCAAGGACTTCCCTTTAAGTTCAGTGCAATATTCTGACCCTCAGGTTGTTGATCATCAGTCATTTAAAGCTTAAATGTGTTTATGAGCAGAGAGAAGTTGTGTGTGTGCGCTGCAATTACAACACAGATTGCCTTTTATATTCTCAGAGGTTCATGTGTGCTTATGCATGAGCATGATTCAATTTGCTGAGGCTGAATGAGTTTTATGCTATTTGTGTAGTCTGAAAAGGCACTTGCAATGCAAAGTGGCAGAGGAACAGTATCTGAAGCAGTGTATATGCTTTTTAGCCGACACTAGTATTTTTATATTTTTTTAACGCAAGTACGTTATGCTGTTTTGTGTGTGTGTGTGTGTGTGTGTGTGTTTGTGTGAGAATGTGCAAGACTTCCGGTTCATTAGCCACTGTAGGGAAATTAGATGATTAACAGCATGCAGTAAAAAGTGTGGACTTCAATACAGTGTGTTCATAACCACAGAGTTACATTAAAAAATAATATGGTAAGACACAATAGTTTGCAAAATCAAGGCACAGCTAAAAACAGCTGGAGGCAAATGGCACTAAAAGCCAGACCATAAGTTAACATTTACAAACAGCCGCGCTCACTCTTACATGAAATATAAGGTGGATAGTTTAATAAATAAAAAAAATAATAATGTTGAGTGACTTACATTTAGATATTGTCTCTCTGATTGGATTAATCTGAAAGAATAAAGTCACCTATAGGATGCTTCAAATGTGACTAAAAACTCATTTTTTTATCTCACATAGAATTGGCAATAGTCCATTTCTGCAACGCCAACGAAAATATTTCCAATGTTAAGCCAGATCGGAACAAACATTGTGTCCAGGCAACACGTATACTAGTTGTGTTTAATTTTCAAATGAATTGATTTATTTCATAACAATGATTCATATATTAAGCTAATATCCTGGTGCTATTCTCTAGCATGTTTGCAATACACCTTAAAGCAAAAAATAGTGTTAAAGCTGTCAGTAAGTTAATTCACAGACAATTTTGCGCCAAAACTCTTCATAGCAGCCTTGTAAAGATGCTTGTTTAAAGTGAACAGTGACAGCTTAAAACACAAAATACAAGAGAAGACCTATCAAACAGGGTTTGATGCATAATGACCAGCCTGACCATATCTGACACTGAGTGAGGGACAGAAAGAGGAGGAACAGCGATATAAGTAATGGGGAAGATATGGATAAGATATTACCCTTTTTCATCCAGAGGGATGAAAAAGGGTAAAAAACTGACAGAAAATATGTGATGGGAACATTAAAGGGCTGTAAAAGAAATAATATGACTGTCAGAGAAAATAAATGACAATGGCTGAGAGAAGTGGAGTGAGAAGAGAGGGTAATATGAAAGAAATACAATAAATGAAGCACAAAGCCCTCTTATTTACAACCGAAGATCAAACTAACATCCCTTTGGCAAGCTCTGTGAAATTGTGCTGTTGTACAAACCTCCTTTATCATTACAGGTACCCTAAAACCATGAAACAGAGCCACATATGGTGTGCAATGTAGGCAGAAACACTGACCATATTCATGGTACTGGTCACCCAAAAATCTCTGTTCAACAGAGCAATAAAACTGACAAAAACAACATGATTTAGGCAGTATTGACAGTACAGAGAATAACTAACAGAGGGGGATGGAAAGAGAGAGGAGAAACAAACACCAATGTTCAGTAAAGAGCAGCTGGCAGAAACTGAAAAGCATATGGAAAAAATGAAAGAGTAAAAAAAAAAAATAAAACACTGGCTGAAGAACAAAGTATTTTTTCCTGCTGACTAATCACAGATGAGGGGGAATGGAGAGGAGGGGAAGCGTGAGGGAGCTGAGATAGAGGGCAAAAGGAGAAGGGTGGAGAGAGCTGGGGTGAGAGGCTGAATGAAAGACAGACAGAGAGGAAGGACAGAACGGTGATAGAGAGGGATTAGTCTCGGCAGGTTCTGGATCCAGGGAAGAGGAACTCTGGCACAGTGGGTGAAGAGAAATGTGAATTGAATGGATAGATTAAAAAACAGAACACTGAAGAGCTGAACTCACATGTGGGGAGAGGGAAAATGTGTGAGACTTTCTTTTTTTTGAGACTGTGTGACTTTCTTTCTTTTAAAATGGGATGATTTGAAATCTGTTCATGCTGCTCTTTTAATGAAAAAGGGCTGTAAAGCTCCAAAACTGACCAAAATGCTTTACAAATGATAAAGTCAGACAGATTCTGTGCTATTTGTAGCTATATACTGTATATGATATGTTTGCTCGTTGAGCAGACCGGAATAAAATGTTTATTTATTAATACATTTCACATTTCATGCATTTCATTCATTCAAACATCATATAATATAAATACTATAATAGAAGAAGTGAGAAGTGAAGTGAATAGAAGTGAACAAGCAGATTTGGATTTTTTGAGTGCATTTTTCCCTTAAGGTCATAGTTAGATAAGGACATGAAGGATGTCAGAGCACACAATGAACTGAGCGTATCTCAATTAATCATCAGCAAAGGGGGAGAGATGAATCAAGACAAATGAAGTGATTGATGCCCTCTGTAGGGCAAGAAAGAAACATGGAGAGATAACAAGTGCAAGATAGCAGTATCTCTCCCCATCTCCTTCTCTTTCGTTATCGTCCCATGGGTCCCTTCTCTCATTTACTCTGCCCAAGCGAACTTGCACTTTCGTATTTCTACAAAATTTTAATGAGCTTTAAGGTTGCCCGTTGAGCGATTACTCAGTATAAAGGTTTTTGAAGTTTGGCGTGACACCTCAGGTTGCATCACATTGTGTAGCGTTAAGTATGTTTTACAGACCAGTCTTGCCTTGTCCTGCTGTTTTTAGCTTTTTGACTTTTTAGCTTTGATCACTGATTGTGACCCAATCAGGGTAAAATGATTAAAAAAAAAACAATTACATTTCATCAGCAGGATTTTTAAACCACAGATCCTATGAAAATGTCAAATACTTTAAATCTACATAAAACACACGTTAGATCAACAATATCACACTAAGTGTTGCCCTACTTGTCTAACAGAGTTGTCTGGACAAATAATTTCATATTTAACATGTTGCTGATTTGATAAGGATTTGTGAGCTCCCAGGATGCATTGTAGCATGAATAAATTTTACGGTTACATTTATTGAATTGATGCGTTGCCATAATGTGATGTTCAGGGCTTGCCTTTTTACACAATGTTTTTTTTTTCACCATTACAGCACCAAATGTAATTTTTGACAGGAATTACCATGAGGCTGATAGAATTATAGTGCATTCAGTGGAATGTAGTGTTGTTTAACAACAAAATACTGATTAAAAAAAGACCTTTATGCAGTGCATGCTACTGTAAAGAATGAAAATGTATACAGCCTTTGTTTTTATCCATGTTAAAATAAAAATGGCATCTAAACTAAGGTCTATTGCTTTCAGTTTGAGGCCTTCAATGACTGCAGAGTTCACTTTCCAATACAAAAAAAGTTTTCAATGCAACATGCTTCTTTCTTTCTTTCTTTTCATTTTTCTTTCTTTCTTTTCTAAATCTGAACTTTATTATTTTACAGTATTTAAGCTTTCTCAAACAGCAATTATATCCCAATAAAGATATACAGATATTTCTAAAAGCCTCTCTGTGTGTGAACGCTGCTACAAAAAAAAAAAAAAAACTTTTGAAATGTTGGTTGAAACTGTCTTTAAAACTGTCTTCCAAAAATTTAAATTAGGTTTTACTTACCTTTGAATCATCCTAGCTGTATGTGACTTTCCTCTTTCAGACGAATCCAACTGGAGTTATATTAAAAACTGTCCAGACTTCTCCAAGCTTTGCTATATATGGTTTGGAAGATGAAAAATAAAGTGCATGCATATGTCCCTCACACGGCTCCGGGGGGTGAACAAAGGCCTGTAACGAATCCATGTGTCTATTATTAGTTAAACATGTATATTAATAAAAAAAATTTCTCACTTCTGCTGACTGTGGCATGTGGAAGATTAAGACGTATGCTTCGTGATTAGGGACAAGTGCAGAGAGAACAAAACAAAATGCCAGTCATGAATTAGGAGTATAAAACGAGGATTTGTAAAGAAAAATGTGGGAGGATTTTGATTTAAGCCAAGAGGAAACTGGTTTTCCTTTACTAAACTGGAAACTTACACTTTCCTACATTTCCCTGTGGCAAGCTCACACGCAGCGCTATACGTATTACATCATCTTCCAGGACTGCTTCCGGTTCCCACAGTCAGCAGAAGTGAGAGAAAAGTGTTTATTACATTTAAAATAAAGATATTTATCTTACAAAAATGCATGGATTCACTATAAGAGGCCTTTATTTACCCCCTTGGAACCATGTGAGGGGCATTTTATTATGTTCTTTATTTAACGTGTTTTGGACTGTTAAAAAGAAACACCTGCCCATTGCAATGATAGTGCTTAGACGTGCCACAATTTTCCCACAAAAGTGGACAGTTTTTAATATATCTCTGATTGGATTAATCAGAAAGAATAAAGTCACCTATAGGATGCTTCAAAGGTGACTAAAAAACTGATTTTTATTTAAGGTGAACTAACCCTTCAAGTCTGTGGTCTTAAAATTGTTAAGATTTGAAAATCGTCTAGCGTGTACAAGGTCTAACAGTAATTGTTACGTGCTTGGACAAACCTGTCAGTCATCAGCTCTTGTAGTTTATCTTTATTCTAACCCCAATAGTCATATGTAAGATAAAACCAACTGGTAATTTCTGTCCGTCAAGACCTCCTGTAAGTTTTCAACTGGAAAATCCAAGAAGTCCTTCCTCATCCCTGAAATGGCTTTTCTCTCTTATCACTCTCTGTCGTTTGCACACTCTCAGGTGTTCTGCCCTCTCTCTCTCACTCTCTCTCTTTCACGCTCACTTTAATGTAGGACAAAGCATCTATATAGATGGATATTTTCAGTATCTCGGCCCCCAGGACATTATACTGGGAAACTTCCAAGGAACAGACCGCCCCACTTTTACACCATGAAACTGGAGCGGCCAATTTCTCTCTAATGCATACACACAAACGCATGCACTAACACAGGTACATACGTGCCCATCCACAGGCCAACGCTCTGTGTGCGAGAGACTGTACAGGTAGGACAGGAAATGACGTGTGTGCACAGTTATTCACTTCTGTCTTCTATGACCTCACGATCTTGTGTGTCAGAGCGAATGTCAATCAAGCAACTAAGACACAAGCTCGGCCCCTCAGAGAGTTTCGTTCCTCTGAGAGTTCTTCTGCAATCTCCTCCACGTAATGGAAGCAAGTCATTTTAATTCCCTCTCTCCAACAGCCATCTTTACACGGGAGCACATAAAACAATAACCAACGCAACATATTTCATGACGTGGGTAATAACAGTGACCTATTTCCGAAGCTCTCTTTCCTACCGTTTTTTCTTATTTTGAAGTGTTGGGAATTTCCAATTATGTCATTGAATCGAAAACTCAAATCAAAAGACATCACACAAGGTCACATTTGTAGAGAAGTATATTCCCACAGATGGGAAAAGAGATGGCAAACGCTCAAATCTCTACTGTGTACTCTGTATGATTCTGGTCTGGTTATATAACAGAAATCACATTAGAGAGCTGAAAACAGCTGTACTTCCACATACACGCACCTTAGGGGAAGCTACAAATCAAACTCCCCCTCTGAGTCGACAACTCTCCACCATGGGGCTAATTAAGATCTCAGATCCCGCTCAGACTGTCTTCTCCAAAATGGCTGCAATTTCAAAAGACATTCAGAAAATATTACAAGATCTGTGAAACATCTCAGACAGAGCAGAGAATTAAACTCACTGAACCACAGCAACCCTCTCTCTTTCTCACATTTCTAACTGATTTTTTCACTTGAATGTCTGTAGACCAGGTTGATGGATGGATGGGTGGATAAATAGATAGATACTATTCAAATGTTTTGGATTTGGATTATGATTATTCTTTTTTTAATATATTAGTACTTTTACTCAGCAAGGGTGCGTTTCATAGATCAAAAGTAACAGTACGGAATTACGTACTTTTTTGACAAAAACGTTAAGAAGTACAACTTTTGGATTCTGAAGAATCATGTGACACTGAAGACTGAAGTAACGCTTTCATCACAGGAATAAATTAAATTAAAAGCAAATAGAGAACCATTTTTTGTAAAAACATTTTACAATATTATTGTTTCATTTATTTTCAATCAAATAATTACAAGAGACTTCCTCACCGACCCCAGACTTGTAATATCCCAAAGTGTATATTTATTCATATTTAATAAATTAACTTTAGGCACCAAGGGCAGAAGAACACTTATTTTGCCTGAATACATTAGCCTGTTCATTTACTGTGTGCAGTTGTGAAACTTCCTCTTTTTGTCATTCAAATCCAATTTCCAATTCAACTTATGAACCGATAAGGAGCCAATTCTGTACTGTACTCTGACAAAAGACACTGTTCTGAGTCAGAATCTGGCTGACAGTTTTGAATAAGCTTGCACCCTTAAAAACACACTCACGTATGAGATTAGCAAAATTGTGGCGTATCAAGCGGATTGAAAAGAGAGAAGAAAGAGAGCTTGAAAAAAAGTAAGATTTCAAGGGCCACTAGTCCCATGAAACACCTCAGCACCATGCCTTCATTAAAGCAGAGTGATTTCATATTCTGTTCACACAATGATGCTTCTGGGTTCAACATCAATCACCAGTGACCTGTGCTTCTTTAAGGAGAGCGTGAGATTCTTACGCAGAGCAGCGGCCCACACACAGAGTATTTATGAGTGTGTTTCAAAGATGGAGGGAGAGAATAAGTGAGCATGCATGGAAATAAAGAAAGCGAGGGAGAGGGGAAAGGTCACCGTGTCTTGTCGACAGCAGAAATGATGGCAAGCGACTTCCACCTTTTCTTTGCTCGCGTGTGACAGTGATGTCACCTCATGGCCTGTTCATCAACCAGCCGTTGGACACATGACAGCCTCGTATTTCCTCTGGGCACAAACCTGGCTCTACGAGCGCAGTGATAATGTCATAACAAGAAAACAGCTCTAGTCACGGCCACCTCCGAGAGGTCGAACAATGCCTGCCTTTTCTGGCTAGACTGATAAGAGCACAGACATCTCAATGGGAAAGAGCTTGCCGAAACGTTCCTGAATGGAAGCACATAAAGAGGTTACACACATTAGAGCGGAACGCTGCAGGGGGAGAGAGTGTGTGGGCCCTGGGTTTGATGCTTGGGTTATTCATGCTTAAAAATGATTGGAGACAGCATGCACGATGGCACAAACGCACGATGGATCATCCCACCATGTTCGAGACATATTAATGTCATGCTGCTTCTGGTTTCTTTTATAATTTTGGAGAAGATATAGAATATTCTCCCGAACATAATCTTAAAGGAACAGTTCAAAACTCTGTTTTATGGTGCAGTTAAATATTTGATTTTAGCTTAAACCTAAACTTAAAACTTGAAAATTAGAAATGTTTTTTTTTTTTATTACTATTTAATTTAAGCACTCAAATTATAAAAAAAGAAACAAAAGCTATAAAGAATATATAAGAAGCTATAGAAAAATATATAGAAGAAAAAATTAATGTAAACTCTAAAATGGCAACTTATAATTCTAAATATTAGTATTTGTATAAGTATATAAATAATACTAAAATAACACTGGCTGTTCCAAACTTGTATGACTTTCTTTCCTACGTATTGACTTTCACTGCAAGGAAAACACAGATATCAAAATATCTATATTTTGTTTTGCATGATTTTGTTTAAAATTGTTTAAAAAAATAAGTATAATCAAAAGAAGACAGAATAAAAAATTTTTTGGTGAGCTATCCCTTTAATAACCTCTAGATTCCGACTCTAGTTTAATCAATCTAGTCCAAAAAACCATAGTCTCATGAATATGTAATTAGTAGGCAGAAGTGTGGGATGTACTGTACCATGCATAAATACATGTGATTTCTGTTTTGCTTTACATTCTGCATTAAAGTTATACTTGTTAAATAACAAGATGTTACACAAGCTAACTCCCCTGGCCTTTCTTTTTCTTGCCTGTGTGTCTGAACAGACTCCCTCAAGCGAACTTTAACAGAACAGGACGCTTTGGATCTCTGCGGTCCACAAAGGCTTCACTGACTCAGCTGTTGTGGTCAGCGTGTAGGTTTTCTAAGCTAATGCACTGAGGCTTGTGTTAAAAACAGAGCTAATGGACACAGATTATACAACTAGGAAGAACTTTATAACGTAAGCTATCAAGAGCTAACAAAAGGATCAGATACATCATATGCCCACAATGAATCAACACGTATAAAAACGCGTTTTCTTATTCTAGGGGATTACAAATTAAAGCTCAGACGGCTATATCCAAAAGGGGAAAAAGAGACAATTGAAAAAATACTAGTCTTGGTAAATCAAAGAGAAAAATAAATCTCAGAAAAAAACTACTGGAATCAACCGCAAAAACCTTCACACACACTAACTGCAGCATTATTGAGGTGTTTCCCATAAATCCTTTAAACGCTAGCTGAAGATGTGGTTGTGTATTTTGCCGATGCTCAATCTTTTTTCATTAATGCTGATATTTTAATCATTTCTGTGCGATAGCTCTTTAAACCGAGGAGATAAATCTCTTGTTATATGATCTTGAGGTGGAGTATTTGATTTACAAATAAACACGTTTTAAAGCATTAAAAACAAAACTAAAAAAATCCTCTCAGCTAGCAATTGGCTCGCCAGGAAAACACCACTGGTACAATTGAAAATAAATGCAGTCCAAACTGATTTTCCCACAAACCAAACCTCCACAAAAATATGATGACATACTTGGGTAAATCATAGCTGTATTAACATGTCAAATAAAGCCGGTTTAGTGTGTTTGAGACTGTGTGCTGTGTGACGATGTGTCATCACCGTGGCCTGAGGGCTTCCTCCAACTGATGGTGTTTGACAGAACTGCAGCAGTTCAGGCTGTGGTTTCCTGACAGACCGCACTGCTGTTTTGCCACGGCTCCCTCAGGTGCAAGCCAAGCTGACTTGGCATTTTGTGACGGACATATTTTGCGATGATACAGTCGTCAGAGGGATTTGAATGGGCAAACACAGGATTAAAATGTCTCTGTGTGTCTATTTCAGAGAGATGGCTGAGAGAGAGGGAGGGAAGAAGCTGGATCACTGGAGCTTGCCTTCTAACAACTGCATGCTCTCTCTTCCTCTGCGAAAGTGCAATTCACACACCCACTCCAGATGTCAAAATTCAATTCCACAAACATAGGCCGAACTGAGCAGTGACATGGCAATGCAAAAAAAATGGAAAAGATTATGACACTTTTTCACAACTTTTCTTTAAAGCTGTGGAGGCACAAAGTATGATTTGGAGTATGTTTTATAATTAAAGGTGCTCTATGCGATGTTGCAGGATTTTAGCTCGATTTTATTTTTATCTCAAACCGTATGCATCACCCCTTGATTGTCTTGCTGTCTGCCCTCTGAATACATTGGGGAAAAAACCAGAGGCTGCAATACCGAAACAAACATTTTGGGCACCACAACAAAAACAAACTATGGCCAAACAACCGGCAAGAAAAGGTGACGGTTGAACAACCGGTTGAAAAGGTGCCCACCTCTTCTTGCTGATTGGTTGGCCGAAGTTTGTTTTAGTTTGGTGTGCATCCTGCACCCATAGTGTTTTGCAAGATAGCATAGAGCACCTTTAAATACTATTTCAGACTTTAGAAATGTCACATTTACTCACTTGCTTTATTTGTAGTTAATTGAAATTTACTAGAAGTTTCTGAATGAAAAAACAATTTTGTCATGTTTTACTTTACTGACATTGTTGACTGCATCACACAACACATTAATTGAAAATACTTTTTTTTTACTATTTCATAAACTAAATAAGGTCTAAAATATATATCATGTATATATTTTTTCATATATAATTATTATTTTTTTTGTTAAATAATAATCATTTTGAAAATAATTGTTCTGAATAATCATAGAAAATAATTGTTCTGAATATATAAGCACCTTTCTTCACTGAACTATTTTGTAGGAAAGCATACCTTTACACACACGCACAAACACAAAAAACGCTCTGACCCGTAGAGCCATCCATCAAACAGATCTATACAAACTGCTGTCACTTCCTAATATTAAAGGCTCCAAATCAACCAGTGACACAGTGTCTTCCTCACTGGGTTTTGACAGATTGAGTCGCAGCATCAAAACTTTAACCATCAATTTGTAAACCCCATATTGTAAACTGACAATACGAATGACAAAAAGGACATGTCGGCTATTATACAAGCTACTACTGTGTACTCTTCAGTGTATTTTCATTTGCACCCTCTATTGCTTATTTCTCAACTATTTCATTCCAACGTATGCACTTCATTAACCATCATTTAATAACATTGCGTTGTACGTTTTAATGTTTTGCATTTTGTCATTTGTCACCTTTCTTTTTTTTCAACACCATTTAAGAATAAAATCCTGTGCAGAAGTGTCATATTGGGTAAATGATAGTAACTTGACATTTAAAAGGCAATGTCAATATTACACATGATTCTCACTCTTCCTGAGAAAATTAAGCTGCTTGGTATTTAAAGGAGTTCTGTGGGCAGCTTTCTAACCACCTTCACCATAATCGATAATAAAAATTCCTGCTGGCCCTCAAACTGACATGACCACCATAAAACATCAATGGCACATCAAAGGTAAAATCTGACAGATGTTCTGGCACACTCTCTTGGTCAGATTCCCACTTTATTATATATTCTGGACACCACCAAACAATGAAAAGTCATTTCTTTCATTGTTCTTTAAAAAAAAAAAAAGCAGTGCAGAAGAATAATTGGGTTCCTCAAAGAATTTTAAGTGAACGGTTCTTAAAATTTGAAGAACATTTGAAATATCTGAAGCACCCTTTTTTCCTCTATAAAAACCTTTTTGTGGAGTGGAATATTTCTATGTTCTACATGGAACCATGGACGCCAATTAAAAATCTTTACTCATGCTTGAGCACATCAAACCATTCATTCCACAAATTCTCAGTGCATTCAAAATCATTAGCCAGCATCTATATTTAAATAATCAAATATAAAGAAAAATGAGAGTAGTTATTATCTCAACTACAGTACATGTTTTCTACGTGCATTAATCGTTATTCATAATCATACACTAACTACTGCCTCTAAAAGCTTCTGCCTTTGATAGTTAATGACAGCAGCCTTGATATTCTCATTAATTTTAGTGGAGGGTGTCAGATGGAAAACAGAGAGAACAGCGGCAAGAAGCTGAAGCTTAAATTTGACTTTGTGTGTTCAAAATTTGGATGAAAGGGGAAAACCAACACACAAGGAACCGTCTTTACATCGTTCTAATCTATTCTATATAGGCCAATCAATATGGCAAGACTTCAAACAGCACCCCCCCCTCCTCCTCCAGCGCCCTCGGCTTCAACAATACATGTGCACGCTTCACCTCCTAATTGTGTTTGCATTTTAAATGATTCAAAACAATAAGAAGAACAGAAAAGCTTCCACAAGACTTCAAATCTACATTATGCTTGAGGAAACATGGGATGCGTGTTCCCAGGACAATGCTAAATGATTAATATGATTCAAATGATAAAATGCCATTTCACATTATTTTATTAAATCTAGAGAGATGCATGAAGAAAAATGTGCAACCTGTGTCAAAAAGTTTCCAAGAATGGCAGGCATAATAATTTTTTATTTAAAGAGCAATTACACTGGAAGCTGGCTCGTCTCAATTTGAGGAGGTGCACCAAGAACAATGTTACTGACATATTTAGTGTAACTTAATAAATCATATTTTTGTTTCTGTAAAATGGCTTTCTAATGTCTTTTGATGGAGACACAAGTGATGCTCGTTCTTAGCTCTAATCTCTGAGACTGTGATCAATTAGGGTGCTGCAGTCAATGGTCCATGGCTGATTTGAAAATAAAGCAATAATCTGGCAATAATGCATTTGAGGGATGTGAATGAAATCAATCCTGTCTTAGTGTGAAGGCTTTCTGCTTTCAAATGTTAATGTGATGATTATGGCCATCATTATGTAGTCTTCTTTCGTAATTACCAAAGCTCTGGAGAATCTGCATGACGTAAGAGCAGCTACCTGGACAGAGTGTCCAAAGTGTGGACAATATGTAATTGCAAAGTTACTTATAGTCAGTAGAGCGTATTTTGGGAGACCATAACAATAAACAGTTTGATATTAATTAGAGAGTGTACTAATATTCTAATGATAGATAGTTGACATGTAGGTGCAAAGCTACTTATTGTTCAAAAGGGACCATCGAAATAAAGTGTTACCAACAGGTCTGGTGCTTCTGGTTCAGGTGTTTTCTATGTGCTTCATTAAATATGGAGCAGTTTTATTCAAGATGCCTTTAGAAAAGAGTTATCTAAGATGAGCATAAACTCAAGATCTAAAGTTGTTTCTTTTTTTTCTCATTCAGACATTAAAACCCCCAAAAATGTCAATATCAAAATACTTTCTCTTAAAAGCAGATAAGATCACTTTTCTGGTTTGGTCATCTAGGCCCACTGTCCTTATACTGAGCCCCAAAATATCTCTGTTCAGACAAAACTTTAGACACGAGAAAGGAAAGAGGTTTTTTAGCTAAACGGAGCACTGAAAGTTGCAAGTTTATGTTTGTTTGTGTGTGTCAAGGTCTGCCAGTGTACATGTGTATGTACCGCATGCTATTTTTGCAGCTGTTAGTCATGGAAATTGGCGTCCACTCACACGCCGGCCTCGCAGGCGGGTGCTCAGTAGTTAGGAAGGTTCTGTCATATATCATTCACAGTGCCGCCACCCTCCACTGTTTCTATAAATACAACCAGCAGCACCTCCATTATTAATGCACACAGCCACTCCAGCCAATCACACCAATCTATCCTGAATCCATCATCGTAAGCTGAACAGCACAACCTACAGAAGCCTGCCTGCCTGCTTGACCCACCCACAGCTCTCTGAATAAGGCCTGCAGCTCCACACAAGCTGTAGAAGAGGATCCTGGTGTGGATGAGGGTCTGGCTCATTCACTATAATCTCATAAATGGGATGAATGGATGACCGAGCACATAGTGTGGGCAATATAACTGCTCTGACACACCTGAGGACACACCATCCCATAGCTGCAATGTGAGAAAGTATTACAGTAATTTCTCTCTTTTTGAGCTCTTTTTTATTTTGCTTTTGGAAATATTTGGATTTTATCTGGTTAGAGATTAACATCATGGTGGCCCAAAACATTACAATAATAAGAACAAAGGATTATGTGTGAAGAAATGTGACAAACTGCACAAATCCCAAAATAACTGCTTAAAAATCTTTTGACCTGAGTGCTGAAACCATTTAAAGGCACTAGGGTTTGCGGTTTCAAAATCTTTTGAAGTGTTTGAAGTGTAAAAAGTGATTAGGACCCTGACTCTGAGCGGTCTGCAGCAATATTACTGTTATATTAATACTGAAGTTATCTGAGGTCATTTTCAGTACAATTCAGTACAAAAAGACACAAGGCCGTTGAATTCTTATTAAACGAGAGAGCAATGAGATATGAGAGACATCAAAGTAGTGCCGGTTTTACTTACTCAGATGAGCGGTGAACAGATAATTGCAACTAATATAAAAAGCTGACAGATACTTGTTGTTGACAAATTATTCCAGAGAGCTCTGTAAAGTCATTTTATTACAACTGATTGTTAACAACTATGTGCTTTACATAATAAATGTGGAGATACAACAGGTAGGTCACTGCCACGTGTTCATAAAAAAAGTGTCTAAAAGACAAGTCAAAATTAGTGTTTGTTAAAACTTGATGCAAGTACACAGATGGGATCTTTTTTTCTTATCATTTATGCTGTCACATATTGCTCATCTCTTCAGGCGAATAGCTATAGGCTTGAACACGCACCTGTTTCGGTGAAGGAAGGACTGTTCTGAATTGGTTTTCATTTTTTTCGCTTCCAATCCTCAAATGCAAAAAAAAGAAAGAACCACACAAGTCAACACTAAGAGGTCTATTCTTGCATTCTTGGTTTAAAACACATATCAGTGTTCCCACTGTCCTGCAAAACCTGAAAATGTCACAATTGGCATTTTGAAGTCATCAATATACATTTTTCAGTTCCAAAACACTTATCCAAAACTTGGCTGAAGAAGCCAAACACATGGTGATACTAAATACACAAAGTCCAGAGCTTATCTCCTTTTTTCCTGATGTGAAACCGGGCATCGCCATTTGTAAATTCTATAGGTATAGTTTCCGGTCTCATCCGCATCCAGTTATTTTTCCAGCAGTACAAAAGTTAGTTTTACTGCTTGATGTTGAAAATTGGTGTCTTATCGTGTTATTTTAATTTTAATGTATTATCTTAACAATGAACAATGAACTAGTTTGTAGTGCAAATAGTTCAATAGTGGCTGATGAACCAGAAGCCTCACCCATAGGCTTACTTCCTGCGATGAGGAAAAAGCGGGATACAGAAACATGCATTTCAAGGGATAATTCAAAAAAATGCAAACTCTGTCATCAACTTATCTTGAAGGTTAACAGATTGTGTTTGTTAACTTCTCACTGCTGTGTGTGTGTGTGTACTTGGGTGAGATAAATGAAGAACAAAGAATTTCCATTTTTGGGAGAACTGTTCCTTTAAGCACCCAGAAAATGATCAAAAGAAACAAAATTAGAGGTAAAATGCACATTTACAATTGTTACAAAATAACAGGTGATCTTCTATAAATTTCCATGTCAAATCACAGGGTGACATTAACCTAAAAAAAGGCCATGACTGACTGGAAGGACAGCTTTAAAAGCCTATTGATCTAGTTGTTGACTTGAGCTGACACTGCCACCGCAGCTAAGCTGAAGGTTGATTGATGGTCTGTGTGCGACTGACACTGATAAATTAAGCCAAACCCATCAGCATATGAGAAGGTACATTTGCAAATTTAGCATAGCTGCTGCAATAGACATCTAGTGCTGTGAGCTGAAGTATGTGGCCATTAGACCTGCAATAGATGAGCGGTGACTGAAGGATAGCAGCTATTCATCAACCCGTGCAGTGGATCACACACAGCGTTAATCTGTTCGGCGCAACTTTAAAACACGCTGCTAATAAACAAACCGGATAGCGTCATTTGCCTTAATGGAATTCAGTCTTCCAGGATCTGCAGGGGTGAGCCATAGCCATTTTTGCACAGTGATATTCTCATCAGAATCTGTGTCGGCTGTGTTCTACAACTGCAGAAAAGCAAGCGTGGTTGGATTACTACAGGTTTTGTGTGCAACTATATGATTCTGCAAACAATGTGATTTTATGCAGAACTATTCATGAGTAATGGATTGTCTCCCGTCTTCACTAAGAAGGTCTCAGCAGCGTAATCCCTCTGAATGAAGATGAGCACTTCTTAGCCACACACTAACATGCTGTAGCCCATTCTTCATTGCAGGTTTGATCAGATAACACAAAAAGACAAGTTCACTGATGAGACTGGATGATATTTAGACATACTGAGAAGGGTGTGTGGTGAAATGGAAAGTTAATAAAAAAAAAAAAATCTCAATCCTTTGAATTCCAACATTTTTTTTTTTACAATGTTTTACCACTGCAACTCTCAGTTTCTGTAAATTAGATTTCAGGATTCCAAATGTTTTAAAAGCTGAATGTCTTCGAGACTATAACATTTTAAAAGAATGTTTTGATTTGAATTTAAAAAACGTTTACTCAGAATTTCTGCCAAATAAAATATTTTAGCCTGGAATAACTAGAATATAATATAATCATGATCATTATCATTAATTACAATATAAAATCATTATAAATAACTTACATGACTTTTCTAAGAATCCCACTTTTAAAATAGGCTAACTTACATAGGTTTTCCAGACAACTGGAGGTCACTTCTTCAAAGAAAAAGGTTGTTAAGAAAAAATATCTTGATTGTTAGTAGTGGGATATAGAGCAGGCGCTTTCAAAGTTTTTGATTACAAAAAGCCCAAAAATATAGTGTAATACAATGTGTTTTAAAGCTGTGTAATATTCGTACAATTATTTTGACCTATAAAATGTATTTTTAACTATTGCTACAAATATGACCATGCTACTTAAGGCCCTCATTTTGAAAACCCCTTATATAGAGTATTACATATACTCAGAAGAATCATCTTGGACATCAATACTTAATAAATGTGCATAAGCAGCAAAACGGTCCATAGAAAAGTCAATATGGGGCGTAATGCACTGCCACGGCAGTTTAAAACTGCTGTTCTGGGCCAACCGGCTCACCACCACTGCTTCTGAGTCTAAAAATAGCTGTACTTTGATGATGCACTGGTGACTGCTGGGAAAATTCATGCCCCACTCCCCCTCTTTTGCTGCATCCCTCTTTCCCTCTCAATGGTGCAATTAGCACTAATACACTGGGATCCGGTCCACAGAAGTGGAGGAGACTACGGCCAATCGCTCAGATCTATTGGCATGAATGAGCGTACCCTCATGCAGCGAGCAGGAAGAAAGCAGAACGCCAGCATGCAATGGCATTACTGCAACCATACTTCTTTTGCATTTTTGCAGTGAAACAGCGGGGGGGGGGGGGGGGCAATAGAGAGCGACTGAAAGAAAAAGAGAGTGATGCTGTCCTCTGAGATTCAACAAAGGGATTCTGTTCTACTTATGTGCATATACACATGCTCAACCTCTGCTGTGAGAAACACCCCAACGCCCTGTGCTCACACTGATGCCGACACAATCTCATGCTGAGTTTCCAAAGTGCTAGACCAATCTCAGCAGCAGGACTTGTGTTTGGGTCTTTCATCAGTCGCATGGGTCAGTGCAAGGGGGTTTTTGACACAACACACCAGTTCGGTGCATGACACCTATCCCTATGACACTCCAGCAATCAAAAACTATTGATCAACATCTGCATCCTCTTCTGAAAAGACCAGCTTAAAATAACACTGTCTTTGTTTGGTGCTGATCTAACTGGTGGACCAGCAATTAATGCTAGTGAACAAGCATTGATTCTTTGATGAAGACAACTGACCCAGAACGTTTTGCTAAGATGAAAAAAAAGCATGGTGAGTACACCAACAAAGCAGTATCCATTTCTGAGAAACAGAAATCAAAACATAAGTAATTCAAGTTGTTCGATCAGATAATTTTGTTAGATTTACACCACAAAGCAGAATTATACATAAAGCCAAAAACCTTGCCGTTGTCATGACAATCAGTGTGCACTTTTCACATTACAACAAAACGTGTCAATGGAAAACCACTTGTCCGTGGCACAAAAAAGCTTTTCTCTTGTTGAAAAAAACAAAAACATATGTAAGCAAAGCAAAGTGTTTCTACTAAAGTGGTGAGAAAAGCGTGACACAACATAACTTTTTAAAAAAACAAAGTAACTTTGTTGTCCGTTAGTATAACAAGTAACTTCTCCCAACACTAGTCATCAGCCCAAACGCCAAAGAGAGACACACTCAGGGCAAAAGAGGGAGAAACAGATGGAAAGTGGAAAAGAGGAGAGAGTGAGTTTGGGGAGGTGAGAGAGAAAGGACAGAGCTGAAGTAGGCCAGAGCGCAAGGGAGACCGTCTGTCCCAGATCAGTCCTTTACCGCAAGCAGAATGAGAGAAGGCGAAAAAACATGAGCGGAAGTGCATAAAACGACTGGGCTAAATCCTGAAAGGTTGACCTATCCCCCTCAAGAGCCTACACAGTAAATATTAGAGGAAGGAGAGATTCACTATCTTCAACTGTTGGGCAAACACACCAAAAGAGAGAAAAGGACGAGAGAGCAAGAAAAACTCACTGACTGTACAGAGGGGACAGAGAAGTAAAAGACTGGACGAGGAGGAGGGGAAGTGATCGGGAACAGTGAAAAAGCCAGGATAGAACTGAGAACAAACATAACCTGATAGGAGTTAGGAATGAAACACTGAACAGCATTTCAGGTACCAGGCCTCCACGCTGGCCAAATTTACACAGATCCATTGGTATCGATCCATGCTGGCCAGGTAGCACCCACTGCCTCGATTCATTACCTCAGACAGGCAAATGTGTTGTTAAAAAAAGCTCAGGAAGGAAATGTTTCTTGAATGCCACATTTGTATCTACTTATTTCAAAGGACAATGCAAGAAGAACTTTAGATTAGATTGATCACACTCTGTGTGGTAGTCGTCAGGTTGTCCATATCTGCAGGATTAGAGTTGTGAGTGTGTGATCATTTATCTAAGCCTGCTGAAATGGTGCGAGCTGTTACTATGTTGAGATGAGAACATTTCTCCTCATTTACTGTTACGAGTGTGAGGATACGTTGCAGGAGATCCTCCTGCTAAGCATAATGAGAGAGAAGTGTTTGAACTACAAAGAGAGCGGCGGTACTCGCACATACCGGCTCAGTCTCCAACGAAGATGTGGAAGAGGCAATAATAACACAATTCGAAAATAACTGGAAAGAAATACTAGGGATGGGTCAGGATAGTTGACGGTATTTTGCATACCGGCAGTACTAGTTCTACTAGTACTAGTCCTTCTCTTCAGCATGGATCCATTAAATTGATGATATTGAAGTCAAGTCTTACAATTTTTGTGCTTTTTAAACTTCTATTCGTTAGAGAATCCTGGAGAATAGGTCAAATGATTCAAGGGATAGTTCACCCAAAAACTAAAATTATTTTTAGAACATTGGTAAAGATATTGTTAATGAAAACCTAGAGATTTCTGAGAATGCAGTGGTCCTACCATGTTTAAAATCCAGAAAGGTAGTAAGAACATTGTTAAAATAGTCCACGTGACATCAGAGCTTCAAGTGTAATTTTATCAATCTTTGAGAAGACTTTTTGTCTGCAAAAACAAAAACCTACCAAGTAATCTACAGCTATTATGGAGAGTACCTTGATGTACGCACTGCTTTGCTCATAAACGAGGAGCAGCACATCCATGTTTTACATCAGCTTCAGTACAGACACATGTACGTGTGGTATTCACGATAATGGCATTAGAAAGTAACTGAAGAACAACTGCTAAATAAAGTCATTAATTTTTGTTTTCTTTGCACACAAAAAGTATTCCCATAAAACATTGCCTCATAAAACTGCGCTTGAAACACTGATGTCACTGCTATTTTGTGGATCTTCTTGGTACCTTTCTGGATCTTGAACGTGATATGACTTTTGCAGTCTATCAAAAAATATCTTCATTTTGGTTCCCAACATGAATTAAGGTCTTATTACGGGTTTGAAATGACATGAGGGTGACTAACTAATGAGTTAATGAGTAATTAATTATTATCCCTTTAAGCAGTAATTCTGTTTTCAAGACAGATATTAATGAGAAATGAGCAGTAAATGAAAATGATTTCTGAAGGATTATGTGACACTGAAGACAGGAATAATGACTGCTTAGAATTCATCACAATTCATGACAATAAATATGCAGTTTTGCACAACCCTACTGGACACATCCATCTGTACGCATGTATGCATAAAGAGAGGAGAGGCCGGGTTTTCCAGAGCATTGAGTGGAAGGGTGTCAGTGGTGTTCTAGTTTCCCAATTTATCAATGGCCCTTTCAATGTGGCTAATTTTAACTCTCTTTGTGTGCCTTTGTCTGATTATCCACTCTGTCATCCTCTCTCATATTCCCCTGAAGCAAACACACTCACACTACACCAGAGAGACTGTGTGTATGTGTGTGTTTAAAGGGAGGGTGGAGAGGGTGTGGTAAAAGAGAGCGGGTGACAGTTGTGACAGTGTGTGACTGAGGAAGAAATGTTTTATTACATGTAATACTGGCAACACCATTCTGCCCTAATATCTATATATGGGTTTTGCTTCTTTTATGCTATTGTTGGCATTTTTTTTTCTAATAAATTAATTCATTTATGTTTATATTCATATTTTGTGAGGAAATAAACTCTAAACATCTTTACAACTCTATATGTTTTCCCCTCTATTTTTTTATACTGCAAAAATAAGCAGCACGTCTGCTTGATTAAATTGTTATTTTGAGTTTAAGCATAATAACCAAATGTTGTAATGTGACTTATGCTTCAATGACTTAAGCTTAGTAAAAACAAGTAAACACATCCTCTGAAAACAAGTCTTATTAGTTTTGAGAAATGTTGATTATTTTACTGGGAAATGTTGATTTATTTAGCAATTTTTCCAACTATTATCTTTATTCTGATGTTCTTTCTTTTTTTAACAGCTGGTAGAGGTAATTATCCACAGATCTTCATTTCTTTTTGGCTTCATTATTTATTTTTTCCTCCCCCATGTTGTTTCTCTCTCCTCCTCTCTCTCAATAAATAGCTAGAAATACATATATCATGTAATTACGGGTGACCGCAGCAAAGACCTGCAACAATTTCCCTCTTCTGAGCACAGCCAATGTATTAGAGGAGGATATATGCGAAAAACAAAGGCTTCTAATAATAGATTCATCAGATAATGGCAGGGGACAGTCCCAAACTAAATCAACGCACGCTCCCAGTGTAGCAGCACATTCAGACTTAAGATCTTTTCAGATCCATGCAGAGGAGAGGATGTGTGCCACTTCTAGCCTATGTGAGGTGAGGAGCCGGCTGTCTAGTTAAGGGGCATTCAGTGGGTTGTCTGAGCAGCAATGTCTGTGGGCGGAGAAGAATCTGTAGCGAACGGTGTGATTATGGGAATCACCTGAAAAGTACCTACTTATATTCAGAACTTTACTTTTTATAATAAATATTAATCTGGGATAAATGGCATGTACTAGATAAATGTACTATATTAATAATATAGCCTATATATATATATATATTCTTCTATGTTCATTTCCACTTGGATGTGCATTTAATGGATACTGAAGCTTTTAAACTTTAGACAGAACACAAAAACATCCTAAAAGGGGTCCGTATGACTTTTAGAGATCCATTATTGTGCATCATCTTATATATTTGTGCGGCCGGTTTACAGATTTGTGGTCACATCAAGTCAGACCTTTTTTTAACGAATGGGTTAGTTTGCTTCATAATACCCTGCGGTGTGGATTTGTGCACAAAGATTATCTTTAAATTATAACCTCCATTTCGGTCTGTACTTACAAATCTTTTGCTTGCATGGAATACAGTGCACTAGTCGTAAACCACATTCAGTGCTGCTTTTATGATCTTCAGTTCACTGTAATTGCATGAAAAGAGTGACCGGTACAATATTCAATATTGGAGCATTTGTGCTCCACAGAATAAAGACAAAATGACATGAGAGTGAATACCTGATGACAGCATTTTCTTTTTGGGTGAACTATCCCTTTAACAGCCAATTCTGTCATGCACTGCATATGCTTACGAGAAAGAAAGACAAAAGGCAGTGAGCAGGAAAGAAAACTGATGTGGCATTTAAGAGATGCAATCATCCGAGAGAGCTGCCACGCTTGCAGATCAGTCAGTTAGCACTGCTCGGTGAGTAAGTCTGCATGCATGCCAATGTATGTGGGTGGGTGTGTTTCAGGGAGTGACAGGATACTGCATATCAGGCTTCTCCCTTTAAAACACATTACACTCTGCACAAGGAATTGTTTTGTATCATTTATTTGTCATTTTGATGATCATACTGTACCAAGCTCTTTCTCTCACAGCAATGCCAAATATATATCCAGAACAACTTAACACCTGCTGATGCAGTATTCACCTATTCTTTCTGTGCACCTTCTGTATTAAGCACGAAAGATCAGATTTTCACGCTGCTGCAGCCAAACTACAGATAATAAGCAACACCGACCCATCACCTCACATCATTCACTCTGTACAACAGACACAGCAGATGCACGGGTCGCCTATGTTTCCCAATAGCTCAAATTTCCAGATCTGAATGGCTCAACTTTGAATGGCAAACCAGCAGCCGGCGTCTGCACTCCTAACCCCTCTCGCGATCCATTCATCGCTCATCCTCCGCACATTTTCACCAGCCTCCCCTTCCATGCATCCCCCCGGCACAGGCGTAAGGAGAAAGAAGCCCCACTTACTGTCTTGCTGTGGTTGCCTCTATTTGTAGATCCCTCCTTTGTAAACGGAGAGAATTACAGCAGTTATAAAAGAAGGGGAAAATCCAGCAGCTGGTTAAAAAAAAATGGGGGGGGGGGGATACAACAACGACAAAAAGAGAAGGAGAGGAGAGAGAGAAGGCAGATAAAATAAAAAAGAAAAAGAAAGAAAAATCAAATGAAGGAAAATAAATCACCGCGGCAACAATTAGGCCTTTGGAAATTACATTTTAGAGTGTGTCCTTCAAGCCGGTGAGCGCTGGGAGCCAATGCATATCCTCAGCGGGCAGACACCGTTCCAGTGGCCGTGCAATAGTAACACTTCTATTTCCTTGGTTCTGACAATCTATCTCACCCTCTCTCTCTCTCTCTCTCTCTCCCTCCTCCCTCCTTTTCTCCCTGCCACGTTCAAACAGCCCCGATCACTCGTTCTCTTTCAGCTGGTTGGTTGGCTTCGTTCCTCTCTCATCCTCTTGTTTCCCTCCCTCCATACCTGCCCCTCTCTCTCTCTCTCTCTCTCTCTCTCTCTCTCTCTCTCTCTCAATCGCTTTTGCCCCTCCCCCTCTCTTCCACAGTCTTCTCCATCAGAACCCAGATACACGGCAGACCCCTCCTTCGAGCTCTCCTTCACTCCTGCTTTCTTTGATGTTGTGAGGAGTTCTAGACTTTTGGCTGAGGACGAGGAGGAGATGTCACAGATTATGGCGGTTTCCGAGGAAGGCATGAAAGAAGGAGAGAGGCGAAATGAAAAATGCATTAGGGTACACATTCTGCACAGAGCAATAATGTGAATAATGTGAAGGGAGACAAAAGAAGGCAATTCGCAGCATGGGGGCGAGGACTACTGAGGAAGACGCAGTGATAGCGGTTTCATGAGCGAGCACACCTTTAGATGCGGTCCGCTGAAGAGATGTTGGCTCTGTATCAAAGGACAACTGTGTTAAAACAAAGCGAGAACAGAAAATACATCTTTAAGAGCAGGAGTGAACCACTTATTTGCTTGAGGAAGAAAAATGGAGGGGAAAGAAAGTAAGAGGGATTATAAAAGTAATTAATTATAGATATTATAGATGGGATTGAAAGGTTCAGTGAGTGCTTATTAGGACTGAAGAATTTAGTGTGGCAGGAAACAGTGAAGACAGAAGTAAAAAGTGGTGGGGAAATAATACTACTGGGGCTTTGCCAAAATAGGTACTCTCTCAGGAATAAGGGTACAAAAGCTGTCATTGAGACAGAGTACACATTTCCATATTTAAGGTACCAATATAGACTCTGTAGGTGCACCTTTAGAAAAGGTACAGGCCCAGTGACAGCTTTCATTCCTTTATAGAGTGTAAATGGATAGAGTGAGTAGTTTAAATGTATTTTGTAAGTCTGTCACAGGCCGCTCAAAAATGTGTGGAAGAATAAATCAGGGACCCTAGCAGCAACATCTCACATCCGTCTTCTGTGACCACTTGTAAACAGATTTCAAAGGAGAGGGTCTCTGAATCCGTACATTTACTTGGTACATCAGCTGAATACATGGTACTAAGTGCACTGCATGGTGAAAAAAGGCGAGAAAAAGAGAAAAGAAATTGGTGACGCAACAGGAAGGAACAGAATTTACTCTACAAATGGAAAAGTGTTTCTGTCTGAAAGGTTTTCTGTAATAACCGTTGTTTGGATTGAATCTGATTGCTTCACCCAAAATAGGATATCACCCAAGGATATCAGTGAACTTTTTTTGGCATGCAGGACTACTGTAAATTGAGAATGCTTTTTAAATGGCAAATTCTGTTCCTGAATGTGAATTAAATTAGAATCGCTAGAACTATGGGGAGCAAACCGGCCCAAGCATAAAGTTATTCCACTTAAGTCAGACAGCAAACATGCAAAATATTAAAAAAAACTAACAATGTCTTCCAGTTCAACATACCCACATTCACTACTCACTGCTGTGTTATTGCAGAGCAGAGTATTGTTGAAACTCAAAACACTTAAATATTGAACTGCAAATGCTAAGCTTCATAATTGTAGACATTTTTTTTATTTTTCGGGTGAGGTTGAACTGGTAAACACACAATTAAAAAATTGGAAATTTGACCAATGTTTATTACTTGATATGGGATGTGTTAGATGCAAGGTCAAAAAATATTTCAAAACGTTTCTAAATGTTGGATTTTCTGGTACACCCTAACACGAGACATGTGTGAGACAAGACAGACTATAAAGTTGTTTGAAATGAATTGTGTATCAGTTTGCATAACTCTATTAAAAGCTATTAAAAAAAACATACAAACAAAAAACAGGTGACAATTCACAACAAATCAAATCAGACTAGTACCTTAAAAATACCTAGCGACAATGCTGCTTTAAGATTTTCGTGGAACAGTAGTGCAATAGTGCACATCCTTCACTCATTTCTACACCTGCTATTGTCACAACAAAAACATTTATCCACTGCAAAGCCTTGTTTTTATGGCTCTATAACTTCCTTTCATGTCTTCTGCTGCTTGTGCAAGTATTTCTCAGAAATACATTGAATCCGTCTGGGCTTTTAACTTCCATCTACAAATTCCTCGCTTCCATCCCTCACTATTTTCACCCACTGTTGTTAACAAGCTCTCATCACTTCTACCATTTACTTTGCTTTATAGGTGCTGTGTCTCTGAAACTCCCCCATACCTCTTTTCCTCACTCGTCCATTATCTCGCTACTAGCAGATTCTTTCAACACTTCTTCCTCTTTGAGATTCATAGCTATTCATTGTCTCTCTTCCCTCATTACACAACTGTTTCTGAGAATTCAGTACAGCTGTTTTACACCAGTGGTTCTGGTGTAGACATGCCAGACTCAAACATCTTAGTCTGTCAAACTCTGTGTTTGGTAATTCTATCTCCAGCAGACATGCTCAAAACCACTGGAAAAAGACACTGATCGAGACAGCTTACAAATAGCTTAATGTCATAGCTCAGGTAATTCAATATACAATTTTCTGCTAAATTAGCACTGAGACATTGTGGAACTTGAACGTCCAGTTAAGGAGAGAATTCATCATTCCCTTCTGGATTGATTTCAGTCTCTAAAAACACCAATACTGCATGACACTTCGTCAGCTTGGCCCGTTTCAAATCTAAAGAGGTGAAAGTGACCCCTCTTTTCCACTATCCTCATCTGTTATCCATCCATTTCCAGCCTATGTGGATATGACAACAAGCTTTCAGGGTGCTCCAGGTCTCGGTAAATAGCGCCATAAGCATGGCTCTCTAAGGGAGGTCACTCGTTCTTCATTTAGAGATGATGTTATAACTTTTACTACATTTACACTACAGAGTTGGAAACATTCCATAATATTATGGAGAGCATGTTGAAACTGAATGTTGAAGTATAGTGCTACAAACGTAAAACCAGACAAAAAAGAACACTGAATAACGCCTCCTGGGAGAAAATACGTAAATGACTAGACATTTCAATAAATGTTGTTTTTAATTGTTTTTAATAATTGATTCGCTTCAAAATATAATCGCGTAGCAATTATCAAGGGACATTTTATAATGGCTCAGTTTAAAGATTTCATTTTCATCTGACAGAACGAGCATAAAATGGGATGGAGAGATACGGCTGGAGTTAACACGAGGGAACAGATGGAAAGGTTCATTTTGCCATTTTAAACTGTAAATGTTTAGTAACATTATGGTGTACAGGAAGGTGGGAGGGAGGGAGAAAGGATGGTTGGGTGTAGGAAAGGATTACTGAATAATTCAAAAAGAGAAGAAAGCACAGATGAATCAAGCGGGCTAGTGCCTGTCTCACACTGAAGCAGTATAAAATGGAGGATGCTACTGTACATCTCTTTTGTGGCACAAATCCGCCTGTAAGATTTGGCAGTGAACAATGCAGTGTCTTCAAAAGAAGCAAAACCTTGGGTCACCTGATCTGAGTCAACCGTAAGAATTGCACGTTGAGGTCTTTCGTCACCTGCTCTCTCAGTAAACTGGAGCCTGGGTTTACGAATTGTTACAGCCGCACAATGGAAGTCATGGTGATACAGCAAGGTTTTTGGGTCCTACAGTGTTTTCCGCAGTGCCTCAAAGGTTCAGTCTTTCACCGCCTCAATCTCTACTGCCTTGCTGCCTGTGTCCTCGTTATGAAAAAAGCTGTTCCACTTGGCTTCAGAGTTAACCCTCTGCTCACTGTTGAGAGAAGCGAAAATGGGTCATGAAAAGAGGGTGAACAGGCGATAAGAAACAAAGAGGAAGTGGACAAAGGGTTGAAAGAAGGAATGAGGGATGAGGAAGAACCAGAAACACTGCAACAGAGGTTGCTGGGTGAAAATATGGCATGTATATAAACGAATTAGTCTTTTTATTCTTTAAAAGCAAAAGATATCAAGATTAAAACAAAAAGGAGGAAAAAACGCCAAAAAGAAAGCAGAAAAATAAAGAGCTCGATTTAAAAATGCATGCAAAGACAAAGTGCAAACAAACATAATTTGATGAAAAGAAGATAAATCTGAATGAGCTGCAGTGATTGGTAAAAGACAGTGCCTACAATAATGATGCATTGTGGGTGGAACACCTCAGATGTGAAAATATATGCGTTTCTATGTGTTTGCGGGTGATGATATACAGATTATTTTAATGCTCCCTTCTCTCTCCTATGGCTAGTCATTTATATCGACTTTGCAGCAATTAGGCCAATTCAGACACTGCAAAAAATACCTGCAAAGACCTGTAACCTTGAAGAAATACCTACTGGTAGCGCCGAGAACACTGATGAAACCTAAATGGCTTCATCAGCAGGGTTGAAAAAAGGAAACATATTACATCCGATTAAACTCTTAATAAGGCCATAAAATGCCTATTTAGTATATAATAATTTAATAAAAATGTAAACAGAATAGAGAATTGTCCTTTCCAAAAGAAATATTCAATTTGAGGATAGATAGATAGATAGATGCTGAAATACCACAAACAGTTTAATTTAAAATCATTTCATTTTAATTGCATTAATTTCATTTTTTACAATTTTACAGTTGAACATTACAATTTAAAATTTATCTCAAATGTCCTAAGTAACAAATAGGATGGTCATACAAGACATACCAGAAAAAAAGACATCCGAATTGTAGATATTAAAAAACGGTAATATACATTAAGTTCAGTACAATCAAAAAATTAAGTTATATTGAAGCACCATGTTTAGAACATATTAAAATAATTAAATATAATTAATACACTGGCTTTTCATAGACCAAGGCAAGGCTTAACACAAACTACATTATAAACATGTAGGACAGCCCAGGGCTCTCTCAAGTCTGCAACTATAAAAACTGAGAAGAAACCAACAAACACATTCCATATCTGACATGTACTGGGGAAGTGGAAAAAAAAAACAGCCAACACAATATATACGGTTGGAGATGTCAGGTTTTGGGTCTTAGTGACCTGTAGGACTACAGTACATTATCGTAACAATATTGTTTACGTGTTAAGTGAGTCTGATCAAGGATCAGCTCCAAAGGGCACTAAACATCTCTCTAGAGTAATACAAGTGGTAACTAATTAATTATGCATTGGCCAAATGTACCAGAGCAATACCCAGTATGATACAAAACCCCATGAAGCTGATATAGACAAATGTTTGGTGTTAAAAAAGGGCATCCAATGTCAAAACACATTTGTGCTTACAAAAGGTGTGTGTGACTTGTGTGCAAAAGATGGGAGCCTATTCAAATAAATGACATCACAGATGATAAAAGGTGCTGAAATATCTGTGATTTGTATGCATTTAATGTAGCAGCTGCTGCAGTCCTTTATTGACATGCAGGAATCCCCTAAAACAAATACAGGACACCTGAGAGCTGCGCAAAGTATGTGTCATAGGTCAATGATCACTCTAATTTAACCTGACAAACGAGCTTTCAAACAACCCTTTATTAAAAGCATATGCTCTCTGCTCTGACCCATCATGTGTTAACCCACTGAGCTGTGTGAGCTGCCAGCAACGCTTCTTTTTCTCACATATGATCGTTCACATGTTCTGCAATAACTCCAAACTGAAAAGGCTAGGAGGAACTGAGAATTTCCACATTGTAGAGAACAACATCCCCATCATGTGGCAACTCTCATGTACTACAGGACAAACAGAATCTATTTTTCTCTGTTTTAATACAGAACCACTAGCATGAAAATATTATCTTCTATAATAAGGTACTAAACAAAATGCATCATGTAGCATACAAATAACTGAGCATGTGTGCTAATAAAAATATGTCTTTAAATATTTCAAGAAAATCTGTTTCAATGCTAAGAACAGGACATTTTACATATACAAGTTTAAGGAAAACAAAAAAAACATCTTATTACATTGAAGTTGTTTTAAATAAATAAAGTCTCAGCATATCAACGACAAACGGTCGTTATTCAGTATATTGTATATTAATCAGTATATTGTAGGTCCAGATCCACTGTACCGTCAGTCACCACAAGCCTAAGTCTCTTAGGCTTGCGCTCCGTAATAGGGGTGCTTTGCGAGTGGGAGTTGGAGAAGTGTAAAGGATTATATGGGTGAGTTCCTGTCCCCTGATGCTGTTGATCTTTACCATTTTGGCCTCCGTGGCCTTTAGACCCTGCGCACCTATTCACAGAGGGAGGAGATGAGAAGTTTGAGGGACCACATGCTTCCACGACCAGCCTTCCTTGTGTTCCTGAAGGCTCCATTAGACAATGATAAGTGTAATTTGCAGGTCCTGAACCAGAATAATTCAAGCTTTCACCATCCTTGCTGTAGCCCAGAGTCAGGGAATGATCTCCGGTGAAGTTTACTACGTAAGACTGGTGAGGAGCTTGACCATGTTCAAAGGTGGTTGACTGACTTTTAACCAAAGGGACCTCATGGATTGAGGATTCTCTGTATCCCAGATGAGGACTGTTGTGCTGCGACGCAGGAGGTGAAAGAGAGGAGCTGAAGTTGAAATCAGAAGAGTCACAGTGAGAAATGTTTGAATACATCTGAACATAGCTCTTATTGAGTTGGATAGATGACACTCCAGAAAGTTGAGTGTTCTGAGTGGGAGCCACGACAGCATGTGGTTTTTCCAATTTTGAGAGTTTGCTTTGTGTCGAGCTGTAACATTGAGAACCTTGAGAAGAGGGAAATAAAAACGAGGAGGACAGGGATGGATCTTTATCACTTCTTGAGATCTGGGACTTCAGGCCTGGGTTGTTCTTAAAAAAGTTGGTTGTGGTTTTGCTAGAGCTGATGAAGTAAACGGGGTGAATGCGGTCACCTTGCGGAATGAGATTAGTGGGGTACTGCTTGGAAGGGATGTTCTTTGGGTTTTTTTGCTGATTTTCAGCCAATCTTGAGAGCCCAGCATTATGACATCTAGCAGAAGACTCTTTTCCACCATGAGAACTTGACGGACCTGGAAAAGCATAGATGCTTTCCAGGTTACTGTTAGATTTTGAGCTGCCAGCAGCCACAGAAACCTGACAGGCATTCTGGCCTTCCATGTTTTTCAAGATGTTCTTGGGGTTTGAAAAAAAAGGAAGCTTCTTGTCATTGCTACGATAAAACGCATTGCCAGAGTTGAATGCACCTGGATAATCAGCATGGAAGGGTGTAACAAGGTTACTTTGAGGTCCACCATGTAGACTTTGTGTTGTCTGGTTTGGAAAGACAGATTCGGATTTTGCTCTTGAGCTATGCAGGTTGAGAGGTCCATAGTCTTTCCCATCAATCTTAGCAAGGCCTGGCTCGGAGGACTTCGAGTTAACAATGGAATCGAGAAAGCTTAACTTTTTATCCTGAGGATGCAGGCGTAAACTTGGGTGCCCAGGCAGTTTATCACTTGTAGATGCATTGCTAAACATGGTCAAGTCTTTGGGGAGAAACCGTGCTGCTGAATCTTCCTGGACCTGGAGCTCTATGGGAGTTTTTGACAGCTCGCCATCTGACAAGTACAGATCTTTCTCAGGGTCTTGAAGAGGAGCAGAACTCGTGGCTGTATTACAGAGCTTATCTCTAAAAAGACTATGGTGAGATGCACCAATAGATGTGTCAGAATGAGCAAAGACAATATCGGGGAAACTTAGCTCTTCATCACTGCTGAAGTTACTCACTGGGCTTGGTGATCCTAGGTAAGGGGTCTCTGGATTCCATGCATCGGTGGGACTTTGGGAGAAGGGGCTGCTGAAGGACCCAGTGTTATGTGGTTCACCAGGACAGTAATCTATTAAAGAGCCTGCCAAGTTGTTTTGTGCAGGCATCTGATCATAGCTTTCAAGATTTAAACATGGAAAGTCAAGCACATCTTCAGAATAGTTACTAAAGCTACAATCTGTGGTGAAGGGGAACATGGGAGGAGACTGAATCTGAGAGGCATTTACACTGGTGTTAGTGGGCACACTTTTCTCGCATACA
This sequence comes from Enteromius unitaeniatus, assembly GCA_032359435.1. Taxonomy (NCBI): domain Eukaryota; kingdom Metazoa; phylum Chordata; class Actinopteri; order Cypriniformes; family Cyprinidae; genus Enteromius; species Enteromius unitaeniatus. Next base: position 2,884,832 of record JAUMHI010000039.1, on the reverse strand, counting down.
TGTGACTGGCTCAGAGCCTGAAGCTTTGACAAACTTTTGTTAATCTGTAGCAAATTGTGACTCAAGCAAACATCACTCCTTCCTTTACAGTCACTTCTACTAACCGCAGCCTTAAAACTATCAGCATTATCTGCCACCTGCTCTATCGCATTCTCTTTTGCTTGAATGCTCCCTCTGACATTACCAACTCCTGCCAGCCCATCATAACAGGGAGAGTAAAGTGACAAAGGTGAAAGGGATAATGGTAAGGGTGAAGTCTCAAAACTCAGCGGATCTCTGAAGGTCTCTGTACCCTTGGTAGAACTACGCAGCGTCATTAGTTGCTGGCATTGAGATGGGTTTTCGTCTTTAACATTGCCGATAGGCGTCTGTTCCACTACTACTGCTGCTGTAGAGAAGACAGATGTTAATTTCTTTGGCTCCCCGTGCCCAGTATCAGTGCGCTCATCTTCATTGTGAGCTTCTTTCCACTCCACCTCCCACTTGCCTTCAGCTCTCCTGCACAATTTAATCAGAGGTAACGGTTTAATGTCATCAATGTCTGCCTCGATCTTTGGATCGGATGATTTTTGCAGTAGTTGCTTGTTGGTAAGTTCACTACTGTCTTGAATAATTTCTTTTGTTGTACTAATGTTCTTAATGCAAACAGCTGATATTTTTTGTTGTCTTTTACATGGCTTAGCTGCACATTCTTTTCTGCAGTGCTCCAGCATGTCTTGAACTGCTTTGGTGGCTTTCTCCAACCCAATGGTGTTATCGGTCTCCCCATGACCCCGAATCCTCTCCATTTCTGCATTTAAAACTGAGACAGAATCCAAAATGGCCCTAAAAGGGTCAACTAAGGCCAAGCATTGCTGTGAGCTTGACTTGTCCGCAACACTTTTTGCCTCATCTGTACACTCCATTGCCCACTCCTTTCCTCTCTTCCTCTTAAGGCGTATTCTGACGAGCTTCTGCTCGTCTTCCGTGTTATCCGAAACATTTGAGGTAGACAGCTCATCACTGACGCCATGGTCAATATTATCCATAATCTCACAGTCCCCTGGTCCTTTATTTCTTCCTTCTACTCCTTTGTCACTTTTCTCTTGATTCTCCTCTACCATGTTGCAATTGACTGCAATAATTTTAGATGTTTCATGCTTGGGGTCATTGATTGTCCTCTCACAAACATGTCCTTTACTTGTGTCATCACTGCATTCAGGAAGTCTTGCATTTTTTCGTCCTGGTCCACGATGAGCACTCTGAAAATCTTTAGAGTATTGTTTAGATGAAGTCTTTATCAACTTGGATGAACAACGCTTTTTGGACCTGACGCCAACACTGGCTTTGAGAGCTACCCTTGATTCTGATTCAGGACGTTTCAACAATGTTGTATCCACACTGCTGTTTTCTCTTGGCTTAGGTAATAGATTGTCCGAATTGGGTTCTTTGCCTTTATCAGTGCACGGAGTTGCAGGTACATTAACATCCTGTTCTGGGTCAGTATCGAGCGATTCTCGAAATGCTCGTTTCTTTAGGGGAATGCTGCTCTGGGGACTGTTATCCAGAGAAACCTTGCACATGGTTGCAGGTTCTGATGAAATCAAAGTGTTTTCTGACCGTTTCACTTGAGTATCTTCATGTGTATTTGGCTGATCAGCTGCCACGTGTCCTTTATTACGGTTCTCATTCCTGTTATTAAGTGATTCATGCTTGTTCTTTGTCTTTTTACTGTCAGTGTACTTTTTTTTACTGTCTACTGTAAGTGATAGTGTCTTTATATTACCAGCATCTCCTTTCCCACTGTAACTGCACAGAGGATGGTGGCCATTAGCGACCATATCTTGTTTACTAAACTTGCAGCTCAAATTCTTTCTAATATCCTTCAGCAATACCTTTGCCTCTTTAACAACAACAGTCCTGCTACCAAAGAGCGCTGTTACCACTTTCTTTTTCAAGTGATTTTCTTTGACAGTTACTTCTTCCTGCATCTTGATCATGCTTTCTTTATCCTGCACCTCAGGTATGCATTTAACATGTGTTTGTTTCTCATCCGTATCTGCTTTTTTCCGTTTCTTTACAACAACTTCTGCATTTTGGGGAATTGTGACTTCAACAGACTCAACGGTTACAGCTTTATCATCTTGTTTAGCTGAATGCTCACTGTTGCTATCCTTACTGTACACATCAACAAGTTCTTTCACAACAGGTTGTGTGACTGTGTTTTCTAAATCACATGTTACTTTTAAGTACTTATCTGCACTCTCCATATTTACCGGTGTAAAATACAACTCCTTTACCCCTTTCTTACCTCGTCTATTGCTGCCATTAAATTTTGTGCTCTGCTGTACTGATGCTGCTGCTGGTGCTGTAACCTTGTCTCGTCTACTGTCTGCCTCCCTCTGACCTGTACTTACAACCTCTGGCTTTCCTGGGATAGCCATCCTGACCAGACTGACTCTGAGGTAACGATTTAACCCTGAGTGGAAAGAGACAGGACTATTAAGAGATAGTGAAGACAAGGAGGGTGTATCAGCACTAGAAGAGACAGACAGCCTGTGGTTTTGCTTGTTATCCCCTGAGGTCTCTGAAGCTACACAAGAACTAACATCACCTGCCCTAGGAGCAATGGAACCGTTGAAGTGTCTCCCGTCGCCAGTCACTTCCCTGAGGCAATCCCTAAAGACACTCTGCTGCGCCTCTCTGATCACCGTGCTCTCTGTTTGTGATGATTTGCCACTGTCAGTTTCAGCATCTCCATCAACATGTACATGTTTACCATTACATGGTTTACCTGGAGAGATTAAAACAGGGTTAGTAGTGTCCTTGGACTCATACTTGCTTCCTTCCTGCCGCCTCCCATCTTGTGTCTGCGAGTCCAACCATTCATTTGGCCCTGCAGAGACCCTGCTGGATTTGATCAGTCTGGTCCTCCTTTTGTTAAATCTGGAGAGTTTAGAACGACTCCTTGATTGGAGACTGCTCAGACGACTACGAAGAATATTCCTGGTCCTTGAGGAAATGCCCTGGTGGACAATTCTGACAGATGATGCATCAATGTTACGTCCCTTGGCCTTCATGCCGTCTCTTTCATGTACATTGGAAACACATCCAAGAGTAAAGGGTTTAAATCTAATTACGGGGTCTTCATTTAACACTTCTCCATCCTCATCTTTTCTCTCCTCCGGTCCATTTATGTTAGCACTACTGAGAGGTGGAGAGACAGATGTGCTGTTCTTTGTGATCCTCTCTGGTTTTGGTCGCTTTTTCTCAATTAGGTATAGCAGGGCCCTTTCTTTGCTCAAAGGGTCCTTACAGCTTAACAGGAAATTTGTGCTGTGCTGATAGAGGCAGATGCTCAGCTCCTTTAACTTGAGGTGAGGCAAAGATGATGAGAGGTTTTGTGTCCGCTTTTCCACCTGTTTGCAATGCTCCTCCCTCCTCCACCTAGCAGTCTTTCGCATTTTGCTCAAAACAAGGGCGTTCCTCTTTGTCCGTTGGGAAAATGTATTCCTCATTGGCAAGGCTGACAAGAGAAGGAGACAAGAAGAATAGACAGCCAGAATTAAGCGGTTGGCAATAATGATATTATGCCAATACAGGCTTTTTCACCACTTTATTAGGAAATTTCATGGGATGCTTGCCGAACATATACACTCAGAACATATACATTTTCCTCCATGACACAAGTAATAATAATAATAATAATAATAATTAAAAAAAACTAAATATGAATGGCATAACAAGAATACCTGAGTTTGAAACCGTAAGAAACGGCTTTGGGGTACCATTTCCCCTATTCCTGTTAAGCCTTAGGTCAGTCTCTCTGAACTCGTATTTCTGTCCTGACGGATCCCCAGAGCAATTTGGTGACTGGTCTCTCTTCTTAAATGATCCCTCTCCTCTCCTGCATATATTGACATAGTAAGAGTAGCAATAAAGGCATTTAAGATTTAAGGCAATAAAGCTTTAATAAAAAAAAAAAAAAAAAAAGCCTTTCGAATGTATTTCTGTCATTAGAAACCTAATTGACATAAAACTCTAATAAAGTTCAGACCAATTACAAGCATTCATTGAAATAATTACACGTTACAGATCCCGCATCACTATAATACCCAAAGCAGATGGCCTTGAAGCAGTATTAACGTATATACTCTCACCTCTCACATGTGCAACATTCACACATTTCATTATTCTCTCCAAAAAAGCTGTCCCCATAGTAACAGGTAATCTCCTCCCCCGGTGAGATGGGCCGCACCACTTTTACACAAGCTCCATTCTTATCTCCAGGGACAAACTAATAGGAGGAACAGAAACAGTATGAGCAAATTACTTTTCAGTATACACTGTTTGCTTATAATCTACTTAGTCATGCCGGGAAACAAGTGAAAACAAATTAAGGAAATGTAATTAAAAAAGGCTGATGCCCTGTTAGGACTGAAGTCAGATCAAATACAACCATAAAATAAATCAAAGTTTACATATAAGTTTGCTTATATACTACAGTTTAATTGTTAGACATCAGTGAGATTTTTAAAGTGCTTTTGAAGTCTGTTATTCTCACCCAGACTCTTTTTGATCAAATTCAGTTAAAACAGTTCCGACTTTTAAGAATCATTACAATGTAAAATAACTACTCCACTTTAATTCCTGTAATAGTTGAATTTTCAGCGGTTAATCCTCCAGAATTCAGAGTCATACTATCCTACAGAAATTCTATTTTGCTGGTGCTCAAGACACTTTTCTTGTCAATGTTAAAAACTTAATTTGTTAATATGAAACAATGGAACGTTTTACTCAGAATTCTTCAAAGAATAAATTCTCAAATATTTTGTAACATTATAAATGTTTTTACGGTCACTTTGATCAATTTAATGCATCTTTAATGCAGTATTAATTTCTTTAATATATAATAAATATCTTACTGACCCCAAATCTTTGAACAGTGGTGGGGTTTTTTTACTCAGTCAATGTATTTACATTTACAAATACAATGACCCAAACTTGAAAAACATAAAAATCAGTTAAAATAATAATAATAAAAATACTACAAACACAGAGAGAGTAAAATCACATGCAAATAGTTCAAATATGAGCTAGCTTTACATGTTTATTTATCTGTAAAAGTAATGGGCAGTGTTAGAAATGACCTTTCAGTGCTTTTAAAATCCTGTTAAAAGGCACAGCGTTTTAAAGTTAACGCACAATATTTTTACACATTTACACAATACATGTGCATACCACTCATCTATAACAAAGACCACTGATGCATACAAATAAAATAAAACACAGGAGAAATGTTCATGTCTGTATCATTGCCCTTTACCAGAATATTAGCTTCGCTCTTTGCTAAACAGCACATGGGCTCATGTTCATTTCACAGAACAAACCTAAATACTTCCATTCATTATCATTCAAGTAAACACTGCTTTTTGTTCAATTATTTATTCATGACAAGAAACGGCATGAAGAATAAAAAGAAATAAAGGACATGAACCAAGGTGTTCTTACTAAATGGTTGTGTCTTTATCTTGTCAATACTGCGGTTTGATAACTGTTAAGGAAATTAAAGTGACAGGTCTATTAGGCTGCATTTCACAGCTTGCCCAGATCTACTGTGACATACCAGATTCTTATCTTGTCTGTTTATATACAAGATGCCAAGATGGGAATTTGACCAAGAAGTGCATCACACACAATGCGTACCTTAGACATCTCTCTGCACGCATGCATCAGCCAACTGTGTGCAGGTATCAAATCAGTCATTTGTACCAAAGAAAAACTGCTATAGTTTTATATATTATGGAGTGAATACAAACATGACGTGACACTTTTATCAAATCTAGCAAGACCTAGTTACATTTTAAAGAGAAGTCTAATGAATCTAATGTACATAAGTGTAACGCAAGATAAACTACATATATAGTAGAATAAAGGGTCTTTGTAAAACTACACAATTCGAAAGATTTGCTGCTAGTTAAGCTAAAGCAATAATTTAGTATCTTACCTTACAGTTGGGTCTGCAGTCTTCTCCCCACAATAAAAACAAAAGAGAAAATATTGTAATCAGATTATGTACGTTACCAACAACTGTGTTTTGAAAAAGAGGAATATCACCGATCCGTTTATGCATACAGGCTCTCTCACCGTGATTGATAAAGGCAGCGGGCCCCAGCCAGAGCTGAGCACATCTCTTGCGCGTTGAGTACATGACACTGAAGTCATTCACTCCTGCTCTGAGGACGGCACTATCCTCAGGGCTCAGCTCAGCTATACAGCCCTGCAGGACCTCCACCCGTTCTCCCACCAGCCTGGAGAATTCAACATGGTCATATCCTTAAACATGGTCGCCAACAGAATTTCAAAAGGCAACAGTTTATGAAGCGTTACAGTGATTAATTAACAAAGTTTACCCACTGATTTTGATATAATTTAGAAATGATTAAAAAAAACACAGCAATACTAACCAGTGTCGGGTGGATGTGATTTTGGCTCCATTAGTCTCAGAGGAATAGCGGTTACATGGCTCGATGTTCACTCCACTGTCCAACAGAAATGCGGTCATATAGCGATACATCTAAAAAAAAGCGAAGATCAAGTTAAAATAGTTTTTAAATGCCATACTTTATAAATGCCAAAAATGTGTTGCCTTTAATAAATTGGATGGATGAAAAGGAGAAAGGAAGGAAGGACAGAAGGAAACAAAAAAGAAGGGAGGGAGAAAGGAAGGAAGAAAGGGGCACTTCTCATTTCTCATTTTGCCAATTATAATTGAAGGCATAGCTCCACCCCTTAGGATGTGAGGGAAGGATGCAAGGAGAGAAAATGAAGACAAAAATCAAAGGAAAGCTTATTTGTACACTGGAATATTCTTGATCACTAAAGCATCACTTTAAAGCTTCATCGGCTGTGCTCAGCAGATCTGCTCATGTGTCGTTAAAGTCTGGTTATTTAAAACACTTATAATAAATATTAATATAGCAAAGCGCCCAGTTGATGTTTGTTTAATTTAAACTGCAAAGGTAATAAATCAAATAAAATTATGACAGATGTAAAGGGGGGAAGAAATTGTGTGCTCCCCTGAAAACTCTCCTATCCTCTCTGATCTAATAGGTGTTGAACAAAGTAAATGGCTGTATAAGATTAATTTTCAGATAAAGAAAGTGTCGGGATTTTTCACCTAAAGATTTTAATTAAATCACAAAAAACTGTATTTTCCCAGGACTTGTGCAAACAATTTTTTGTCCAGGATGGTCCTTTGTGTACAGAGAGACTGTACTCATCAAAAAAGGCAAGCAACTGATCTAGCAAAGACTATCAAGTAAGCAAATACGCTGAAGAAAAAGGAAACCATACTTACTAAAGCAGATACTACAACAGCTACTCATTCAAAGCAATCCAAGCATTCTTTTTACGTTCCTCTTTGGTGAAGATTATACATGTTTACAAGCAACCAAAAAAAATGATACTCACGTGCTGCTTCAACAGCTCCTGTCGGTGTGAACCCAGTCCAGTGAAATAGCCGCTGACCCACTCTCCATCCAGCAGGGCATCAAAGGTGGCCTGGAAGTCATGTGTTCGTTTAAACCGCAGAAGTGTCTCTCTGAGGTAACCCAATCGCCGGATCTCAGGGGGAGGACTACATTCACATAATCAAAAAATCATGTTAAGTCATTTACACTACTAGTTCAAAGGTCTGGGGTCAATACAACTTATTTTAGCAATGTCACATTAAAGGAAAAGTTCACACAAAAATTAAACTACGCCATATTTTTCCGTTAAACTGATCAAAGGTGTCAGTAAAGACATGTATATTATTGCAAAAGAATTCTATTGCAAATAAACGCTGTTCTTTTGAACTTTCTAATTGGCAGAGAATCCTGAAAAAAGTACCATGTTTCAAAATAGTAATAATAATAATAATAATAAGACTTTCTTAAACACCAAACAAGCATATGAATGATATCTGAATGATCATGTGATACTGAAGACTGGATTAACAGCTGCTGAAAATACAGCTTTTGCATTACTTGAATGTAAAACAAATTATATAAAAAATATATATATTTTATTATTATATTATATTCATTACAATATACTTTTGCCATTTTCTTTAAACACAGTGCATATAAACTGCTGTTCATGTATAAAGAACAGTACCTTATGTTCATCTTATGGGTGCTGAACCCCAGTAAGGGATCCAGCACCAGACTCGTGGCCAGATCATCTGTCTCACAAAGCTCTCTCACACTCATTCTATAATATCCCTCCATGGTCGCCCACCATCAACATGCTGGAACAAAACGAAGCTGGTGAGTTACACATTTAAACAGCTGCAAGTTCACAAGCTTAATAGTGAAGAACAATAGCAATTATATATTTTTTTCATACATTTCTAAAACCATAACCTTCATCTTACAGCATAAAAAACATATACGTGTTTTCCATAATGTCTGAGACCACAACTTGAAAAAATCTTGTATTTTGTTCAAATTCTGTATAACCAGGGGAAAGTGAATTTTAGTCCTAATGACAGCAGTGGCCGAGCTGTACAAATATTCCCCAGCATGATTTGAGATGCATAACTTAAGCTTCGATGGAAACATCTGACCTTCCATGCCAAGCCACATGATCAGTGACACAAACTTAATTATTTGATGTGCATTTCTAGTGACCCAGAATATCGCTTTATTTCAGATCATAACCTTATTTTTATTTTTTTTAACTGTAAAGACTTCCTAAAATCTGAATCCCACATGAAGTTTGCTTATTTTCATTGAGAAACTATACAGTAATAATAACAGCAGTTGAGGTCAAAAACACTAGTAATAATAAACACACTAGTTTATTATTGGGGAAGCAAAAAAAACCATAAATATCATTATAACCCACTAAATCACAAAAAGTACACATTTAATGAATAACCTCACTGCTTACAAACTGAAACAACTGAATAGTTTTCACTTTTACAAAGCACAAATTCTTTTCTCTGTCGGGAATAATTTGTAAAGCAAAAGTGGTACCTCCATAAAAACCCATATTAGACAAGGAAAATTCCCCCAAATGTTTCTAGTTCCCAACATGCAGTGCAGCATGAATTAATCATGCGTTTACGGTTATAGGATTGATTACCTGCCCCTTTGCTGTTGCCTTGTCATTATTGTTAGTAATTTGATTTGTGATGTTAAGAGCTCATCATGGTCCCTCACATGAAGCGGTTCTGTAATGAGTGAATGCCTGAGTCAATTACTAGGACGATAGCAGAGAGAACCTACAAATCTGACATGCGCTGGAGTTTGTCAGCAACTACCTTTTACACCGTGTAAACAGCAGAAGAACCACAATAAAAAATGTCTGACAACACCAGATTTATTTCCTCAGAAAGACACTTTGAAACAATGCTGCGTAAGTGTCATCGACCTAGCCCATTCATGACAAAACATATTTAGCGTTTGCTCAAACATTTATTAGACGGATTCGATCTTCCTGGTTAATAACAAGGTAACCGTGATCATGTAAAGCATCACTCAGCTTTCTCTGAAATATTTTTTCATCGTATTCACGGAAGAGAGCAAGGTTACCAACCAGAAAAATATTCGTAAAAACAAACAAAGAGGTTAATTTTATGAGTCTACATAGCATCTATTCAACCAACTCTCAAACTGCTACTTTCAATATCCCTGTGCATTATGTGTCCTCAACCACTGCAAACAGGTTAAACCTCTTTGAGGGAGAAGCTGTTCCCTTATTAAACGTGATTGTAAACTTTTTTTTTTATCATTTTTGAATAATGTTTCAATGACAAAAACAAGTAGATTTAATGCGTTTCTTGCTCACTCCAAAATCTCTTAAGCTCATTGACAAAAATAAGCACACGCGCACACAGACGCACAAAAAAATGCTCTGAATGGGGTGTGTCTCTTTTCCCTTTCTCTTTCCCTTTCGTTTTGTTATTGTACTTCAATGCAATGTTGTTTGTTTCCTTGCAAAGATACACAACTACAACAATAATAAGAAACCATGCGGTGTTCGTTGGAGCTGTTTTAGAGACAACCTTCTTGAACATTGCATAGCGTCTGTATGATATTGTATACTGTAACCCTGATAACTATTGCTGCCGTCTTGCAAGCTCCTCTCGTGGATTAATAAACGTACAGTCCCTCTCTCCGCTGACAGGTCAAGAGTCGCTCAGTCAGACAACACTTCAGCACTGGAGTTGTAATCGAGTTCGGGTGACAGTAGGCGAGAGTGAAAATAACAGCGGCTCAGACAGACCTCCGAGCTCGTCCAGCGAAGTATATGAAATATATGAATACATACATTACACACGGACACTCGTAGGGTTAATGAAATAAGATTACAGTCAACATTACACGCCGCATGGTCTCACAGAGACCGCTTCATCCGTCGTCAAGCAACTATGATCGCGCCAATTAACGTTAGTCGTTATTAAACACATCTGACTGCAGGTCAGAGCAGAATTGATTTTCCGATTCATAACAGCTGGTTATTAATGTTCAGAGACGCGAGGGGCCATGCATCACTGTCAGGGGAGCGTTAACGGACTTCAGCCCAAACCACTGAGGTCCAGTTAACGCTAGCTCACTGGGCAACACAAGCTGACCATCGCGGTCCAAACTGGATCTTTCAACGGAGTATATTTTACTGTTCGTAGCAAAACGCTGCAAAAACCGCGCTATCGTGTCTATGTGGTACAATCCCCGGAGCCGTGTGTTTACCTGACGGGCTTTCCTTCAAATTTCTGTTCGATTTGTCCGTAGTGAAATTCGCCTGTAAGCTAGCAGGCTAGCTCTTCCTGTTGGCTACGAGTGCTGCTGCCATATGCTCCTGGTATCCCCATATTCCATGATTTTGACGTTTCTCCTGCGGATGTATGATTTTAAACCGGAAAACGGACAGCGCGGTGGAGAAGATTTGGGTATGTAACTAGCATTAATTTTTTTCTATACTGCGTTTGTTTTCGAACGTAGCAGAAGTCTCGTCCTGGAGGTGAATTCAACCAATCCTTGACATCCAGGGTCGCGCTCCTATTGGCTAGTGAGGTGAGTGGCAGAGCGCTCGGCGCCGTTCCTCTCGTCCTATTGGCTGTCTAAGTTACACGGCGTCGAGATTGGCCAATGGGAGTGCAGATATGGGAAATATTTCGCGCTTCTACTAATCAGCGGACGGGAAAGAAGCCCGCTCCCCGCCCCGTCTCTTTAACCGTGTCCTGTTGACCTCCTGGAGTTATGCAATATAATAGCAGGCTGTTTGTTAGGCAAAATGCATGTTTGATGGGATCGGTTTCCTGGTTATGCCCAGTAGATGTTTATTTATTCATTACACACGCTGTATTATTTGTACTGTTTAAGTGCATTACTTTAATATCGCGTCGAACATTGTTTAGAAGCTGAAAGGAGTTTTGTACGTGTTATCTGAGTTGAATATATTCAAGATTGAAAGTCTTAAATACCCGTATAGGCTTTTTCCTAATTACTTTATCCCATGCATGAATAAACTACATAAAAACTGTGTAAATATCAAATACACTTCCAAACCCTTTCCCATGGGAAAACCTTTGCAGGCCTGAAAATTACGCTTTCAAGGTAGGTGTTGTTATTTTAGTATTTTTATAATCTTTACCAGCTGAAAAAAGTCTGTTTGAATTTGTCTAATAAAGTTTACTAAAAGTTAAAAGAGGAAAAACTTTCTCATAATACATGAACATAAAATGAATATTGAAACAACCAGTACAAATACACTTTTGTTTTATTATTATTATTTCCCGGTAGCTGAGAAACAGGATTTATCATTGGAAATCAAATTGCACTGGGAAGAAAAGAAAAGAAAAGAAAAATCAAAAAAAAAAACCAACCTCTAATTGGTTTGTTTCTCATTATGATACAGTTGAAATAATATACTACAGTGCATTAAGGAAAAACATCCCTGATTGCTTTATAAGATAAAGTAGAAAGAAAATCACATCATCTAAATAGCCTGCTCTCTGTCAGTAAAACAAAAGTACAATTATATATTAATAAACAACAACAACTCTACTACTAATAAAGTCTTAGACCGATGATACACTGGCCAACTTTTTGAGCAACGTTGCAGGGCAACTTTATGAAATGTTGCCGTAAACGGTCAACCGTGTGAGACACAGGACCTAGGACTAGGACCTAACTTGTCCAAATAGAAATGTTACCCATTCTCAATTGAAAAGCGCCCAAGCAACATTGCTCAAAAGAAGTTGCCTGGAACAATTGCTTAAAAAGTTGCCCAGTGTATCATCAGCCTTAATCTCAGTGTTGCTGTAAAGCAAATATGATGTGCACAAATATAGCCTCGCTGAGGAGATCAGAGATAGAAAGGCCATCAACCAAATGAAATACATCACTTTTTTTTTTTTTTTTTAAATGCACATATACTCAATTCAAACCCCACCCCCTTAAACATATACAAGATCTATCAGAAAAAATGATATGATTATATTATGGCATTTGTGATAGACTTTTGACTGACAATCAGATGCCAGATGAGTAATGGCACATATTCCTCATGTTTTCTTGCCACCATTATGTTCTGTATGAGACAATAAGCTTTGATGCAAGAAAACAATAGAAGTGTGTAGGAATGCAGTCACTACACTTATTACTCTGATTTGTCAGTGCTAGTCTCCTATACTGACCAGAAATATTACGTCAACAAAGACAGACACACCTTGACCTGAAGACCTTAAATATGGGATGTCATTCTGAGCATCTAAAGCTTAGTTAACTTTTTCCTTCCTCAAAAACTAGGTGACCATATAGAATAATAAAACTCTTTTTCAAAATACATTTAAGCTACAAAAAATTAAAGGATGACCTGCTTGATTAAATCGTTTTGGAAGTCACTACTCTGCCTTAAATGACAAAAATATTTATCTCAGAACATATAAAGCAGGGCACTACAGGAACTCAAGTGTGTCTTTGAGCCAGCAGAGGACACTAGTGTATTGCTTTGCAGTATTATTATACCTTACGAACATATTAAAGTGTAAAAGTGAATCAGAGTTTGTGAAATGCGCCATCTGCTGGCACCAGTGAATGGAGTTTGTGTGGCGAGCGGAAGAATTCTTAAATCCTAATTACAGTAGCAACTCCTCTGAGATTTAAATGGATCAAACTTTAAATCCTGCCTGGCAATTCAAAACTATTTGAAATGGAGGGAGGGGAATGAAAAGGACAACAGATCTCTAAGAGGAAAGACTAGTTGAGCTAGCAAAGTCAGATCTGGAGAAAATGCTAACTAGTAAAGGGTTGAGGGGAGAGAGAAAAACAGAGAAAAAAAAAAAAAAAAAAAGACCAATAGGACAGACTAATCATGTTTAAGTAATTAAAAAGGTTAATGGAAAAGCATATCTGGAAGGCAAAGGAGAGGAGACCGAGTTGAGAGAAAGCACACAGAGAGAAACAGACAGCAAGCAAGTTGGAGACAAACAGCAAATGATTAGGTGCACAATCTCAGTCCTTCTCAGCAAATGTCAACTTTGGTCAACCCTGAAAGACTACATTCAGTCAAAATAGAGAACAGAAGCGAGAACAGGACAGATTGACAACAGTAAACACCTGAGGAAGAGAATCGCAACTTGGGAGAACTGGACACAGTAAGATATAGTACAGGATGTTTAAATAAAGTTCTCTTTATTGATAATTGTCTTTCAAAAAAGACACTAAAAAAAACACATAGTAAGCAAAGAATTTCAAAGCTTTTTGTTGTGATCCATCTACAAAAAAGTAAAAAGTTCCAACATGATTGTTTGTTTTAAATCACTGGATCTCTAAATGGAAATTCTGCACCTGTGACGGTCTCTCTCTACCTCACGCTTTCTCTGCACATCCATTCTCCCTGCATGTGTGTGTGTGAGTGCGTGTATACATGTGTCACATTTCACTCAGACTGGCTCTCTAACTAATGCAGTATTTGCAAGTTCTGTGTTTGAAACAATGCTGGGACATAAACAGTGAGGGGGAGGGGCTTGACCCGCACCTCTCGACCCACCCCCTTGTGACCCCTCTGTCTGTCTCAATCTTTCCCAGAGCCTGACTGGGCATTTACACGGAGGCCTCGTCAGAGAGACAGGTGGAGAGATGAGGGCGATGAGCGGTGGAGGGGGAAGGGAAGGATGGGTGGAAAAACAAACACAACCGACGCTCACACACGCAGTCTCAAATATAAACACACATATGTAGAGTTACATGAGGAAAACAAAAAGAGAAAGAGAAAAAGACTTCAACCCTGGGTACTGTTTTGCTTTACAGCCATTTGGAGATGGAAAGAAAGAAGGGAGGTAGAGAAAGAGTGGGGTCAGAACAGGGAATTTCAGGAGAGAGGACACTGGGGGTGGAGGGTCCATCCAGCGGGTGTTATTTCTTGGCTTTTCCACCCTTGGCTGAATTTCGTGGCGGGGTGACTGGACGCCCTGAGCCCATTCCACCTCCTCCACCGTAGTACAGCTTCTTATCGGCTGGCTTAAGGATCTGTGAGAAAGAGGACGAGAGTAAGCAATGGCGCACAACAGCAAACACACTTCCAAATATAGACATGTCCGCCCACAGAGAGAGAGAGAGAGCACTTCAATACATACTGTGAGCAATGCAGAAGCGCCGTTTCAAAAGAGACCGAGCTACTTATACAGCGACCATCATAGCTGTCATGGAAGCTCAGCGTTTAAAAAAAAAAAAAAAAAAAAAAAAAAAACACCCTGTACGGGAGACGTGACA
>JAUMHI010000039.1:2841477-2869988 GCA_032359435.1 Enteromius unitaeniatus | reverse complement strand
AAATTCATATTCATGTCCAGTTTTTTTCCTTATGTGGCAAGTAGCCGTGTAATAAGCGGGATAATGCAGAGGCAGCCAGTAGTTATCACGAAATAAGCCCCTTCAGCATGATACAAGACCCTCTGCTTCGCGTCGGGTCCTGATCACACTGTCGGGGCTTATTTTACTTAAAAAAAGCAGTATTTGTGGTGGTATGACTATGATTCCACAAAGAAGTCTTCACCAATCTAATAACACTTCATGTTCACGCATGTCACAAAGAATTTGCGCGCATATGAAGATAATTTATAACAAACGCAAAAATACATTGTTTTGATATACACAATCAATGTCTTTAAATCAACAGGTTTATATTTCTCCAATAATTTTAGTTGAACTATGTCGTCCGCAGTGTCCCTCTATGCTTTTGTCTGTTTTTTTAAAACTTTTTGCTTCAACTGAAAATCTTTTTTTTTTTTTAAAGTTTGGTAACTAGAACTGCATCCCAAATGACTCACTATACACTTATGCACTATATAAACATGTAGTTTATGAATTTTATAAGGTTATCTTGTCATTAAAAATCATCTGATTCCCTCTTCCTTTGTGACATAATTAAAGCTGCGACAATTGAGTGCATGAAGTGTCCAACATTCACACTATTTAACACTCTACACACTATTTATACTACAAAATGTGATAGAAAAGCATACAAGTACACAATTTGGGATCTATTTTGTGTTGTAATTCACTAAAAACTCTCATTTGCCATCGACACACATCTGAAAGCATTAGAAGTAAACCCTGAAAGTCAGTGAATCGTACCCGTTAATCAGAGGTAGAGAAAGGACACAGTGGAGTTTGTCAGATTCAGAGCCTGACAGCATGATGTGTGTAAGAACTCCAGTGCCGAATCCAGACTCGCTCTGAACCCTCAGATTACTGAGCAGACCCAAACCTGAGGGGTCAAAAAACACATTAGCTTTAAATAAACAGCAGCCTTGAATATAATATGCATCAATACAGTATATTAATAAAGTCACAAACCTAGTTGTGTGATTTTTCCTTTGACTTTCTCCGATTGTCTGTCCGTTACTCCTTTGCATCCCCCGATCTCTTCTCTCACACACAATTTCTGTTTGATAAGAGCCACGGCTCCAGTTCGGACCAGTGCCTGGAAGCAGTTTGGGTTGCAGCTGAGGCGTCCAAGCATCCGAAAGCATCGCCCGCTGGGGTCATGGTGCTGAGTAAGGTAGTACAACAGCCCCGACAAAACGTTTGTGTTGATGAGTGCTGTACTTGGGTCTGAGGCATGAGAGAAGCGCGACAAAAGCAGAAGAATGGGCGATTCTGGAGCCCAGGCCTCAGGGTGATAAGGATGATGGTAGACTGGGGTTTTTAACATCACAGGGGGGCTGTCCAGGGTAACCACACTACAGTGAGAGGAGGATGTGGAAGAGCATGAAGAGGCACGGAGCCTCTTTCTGGGAGGAGAGGAGATTTGGAGGGGAGACGAGGAAGGTTTTGTCAATGATGCTGGTTGCTCAGATTGAGGGGAGGAGGCACATGAGGGCTGTGAAGAGGAAGGCGACCCTGGTACGTTACGAGGAGATATTGCAATGGAGGAGACAGAGGAGGAAGATAAGATCCGGATGTGTTTGGAGCGGGTGGAGGGAGAAAAGTGGGGTGGGCGCAGAGTCGAGCTTTGCGAGATTTCAGAGCAAGGCGACGATGATATGGAAGAATGAGGGCTGCTACCGAAGACTTCACTTCCACATGGGGACTCAGTCAGCTCACCCTCAGATGAGATCAGACCTTCAGACACCAGCCAAGACCTGGAGGAAGAAACACAGACAAAACTGAGAAACTTGTGGTTTACAAATCAAATTACAAACATAATTAAATTATTTGATTGGCATGGTCATACTTTCAAAATGTACTCTTATTTTGGTCATCTAGCGATTTTAAATTACTGAGAGCAAAAAGCAATTAGTGAAGGGTTAAATAAAAAAAATCAGCCAGTGAGATGACTAATTGTTTTAAAATGCTAAAGACATGCTAAAATAAAAAATGAATGTCAAATTAAAGTTTATTTATTTATTTTTTACTTTTTTTATGCAGAAAAATTTGCATAATTTGACGCTGCATATCATATTGCTGTGCTGTTAGTCTGCCAAGTGTGAAAATATGTACATGATTTTTCATGTTGTTTTTTATGTTCTGTTTTTGGTAAGACTATTAATATCTGACCTAAGGCTGAGGAAGCTGGAAGATCCTGATGTCTGGTCTTTGCTCACATCCTCCCTCTTGTTCCCTTCAAGGGCTGAGAAGTCAAAGGAGTCAAAACACGAGGTCATTAGTTCAGAGCATGGAGAACTAGAGGACAGGCTAGCGTCCATCTTTCCTGCGCTCGGTTCTTCTCCGTGAGCAATCTCAACCAACCGTTTGATCAGCAGCGGCACCAGCCCGAGCTCCTGCAGCTGTTCAAGAGCAGATTCATCATAGACAAAGTCCACACAAGCTAGAATGGCGAGACGTGTGAGCGGATGGTTTTGATGAGCAGATAAAAAGTTGATCAACACCTCCAGTCCGCCGCTTTCTTTTACTTTAGCCCTGTTCACAGCCTCTCTGCAGCAGAGGCACAGGGCCTTGAAGAACACACCCGACTTCAGAGGATCCTTCTTCACTTCCTCCACGAACTTCTGAATGACTCCCAACGAACCAACCAGCGGCCTCAGGCAGCCTTGAGAGCACAAGTTAGCCAGAGTCTTCAAAGCTAGCTCTTCCAAAGGCCGACTCTCTTCTCCCGAGGCGAGGATTCCCAGCTGAGTCAATGCCCCGGACCTGGACATCTCCTTGGCGCACTCTGCACTGCAGCCTCTGGTGAGCTCATGAATGGCACGAAGAGATGCCCGTTGCAGACCTAAAGGGTACTCAGGAGCAATGAACAACGCAAGAGACGAAAGAGCACCTTGTGAAAGCAGCAGAAGCCGGTTGGGAGGGGTGTCAGAAAGGTAGACAAGCGCCCGGGCAGCCGACTGGACACACTCCACTTTAGGAGCACAGAGTTCAGGGGCTGGAGTCAGTGAAGAGGGAGAGGATGGAGGTGGAGAGAGAGACAGGCAGAGCAGGAGAAGTGGAACACCACCTGAGTGAGAGAGACAAAAGTAAACATTTATTTCAAGGCTCAGAGCATACAACAGCCTGTATAATATAATGGGAAGAGATAGATAATTATTATTATGATTATGAAGAAACTCTGGAACAAACCTGCAGAGTGGACCTCAGCAGAACCCTCTGGGTCCATCGCGAGATTTCCCAAAGCTCGTGCTGCTCGATTTTGCACCGTCTCCACAGAGACATTCCTCTTGAGGACATCCACTACAAAAATGACAGATCATAAGCGTTTATGATCATGACATTTTATACAAATAAAAAAACTTCCTCTTTCAAGATCTACTTGTGCAATTAAATTCAGTTCAATTCTGAATTGATTACAAGGTTATTTTGTATTTTAAGCATGGTTTGGTTCGTGTTTACATCTCAGACCTCATTCGTCTCTTACATCATCCTCTGAAAGATATCCAACCATCCCACTACCCTGATTGAACCCTAAACGTAACAGTCTTTTCTGTATTAGTCCAAAGCTGTGGAATTCACTACCTTTATCCTATTCATAACGTTAGATTTGTGAGTTAAAATCTTAGTCTTGATTTTTATTTGGTTTTATGTTGTTGATTTAATTTTCTAAAAACTTAATTTTTTTGTATGACTGCAACTTTGTATTGCGTTTTTAGTAAAGCACCTTGGTCAGCATTGTTGTTTAAATAAAAATGACCTTGACAACCATGTCACTATGATCAGGCCATACAAAATTAACTGGTCTTTATGAAGCCTTTGAGTGACTTACCAACAACAGATACGCCATCAAGCTTTCTTACCTATGAGAATAAAAAAAAAATCATTAATAATATACAAAACACGAAAGCTGCATATATCGAGCTATACATTAGAGAGGATCTTTCTTACTTCTAGTCTTGTCTGTTTTTCAGTGCAGCAGTTGGCCAGGATGCTAAGGGCCAGGTCCAAAAACTTTCTGGAGCTTTCTGGTCGCCTGATGAGATCCAGCAAAGGAGGGAGTCCTCCTCGTGATTGGTAGCGGGCTATCCTGCCACCACCTCCTTTGATGTGCTGTGTCCGAATGGCCACCAGTGCCCTCCACTGACCAGCTTTGAGTCTCTTGTCTGCATCCCTGGCTTTGTCGCCACCATTGGCGATCTTATTTTCTGCTCCTGTCAGTCCACTGCTTTGACTGTCTGCTAACGTGCGCGTTTTAGACAGCTGAGCCAAACACCAAGTCAGAGAGGATTCTGGGAGAGCGGCAAATGCCTCTGAGGTGCTGCTGGAACTTTTTGAATGTCGTTTAACTCCTTGTTCTGAAGGTGTAGACATGATGAACCAGGAGTCCAGAAGCACCTCCCCACCACCACCCCCTGTTATGTTACTTAATAGTTTTATCTTCCTAATATCTTAAGGTACAACAAAATTTCAGCAGCTTTAAATAACTTAGCAACACTTATTCTGTCAAAAATAAAAAAAAAAATAAAAAATAAAAGAACACAGTAACTAACACAAAATAATCCTATGATTAACTCGTTCCATCCGCAGAGAAAAAAAGCATTCGAAAAACTACAACTACCACGTTCATCAATCAAAGCAAGCCCAGAGCAAAGACTTCTGGGAAATGAAGTCTTTTAACCAGTGCGATATATTTCATCACGGCCTACAGTGGGAGGTAGGCCACAAAAACTAAAATCCTTGACAGTGCTGCCTGAGAGTAATCTATTTGGGTGTATTTTTATGTTTCAATGAAGAGTGAGCAGGCTTCGTTAACTTTTAATTTTACTCACGTCAATTTTCCTACGCGCTACAAAGCGCAATCGCCTCAGATTTTCACTGGCGCCATCTTTAGTAGAGCAACAAACAGGAGGGTTTGCAGAAAGGGAGGGGTATTTGTAGACTCGGTCTCTTCAGCCCTTATGGGATTTGTAGTTTCTGGGTAGCTTAGTTTTTGGATTCATTTAAAACTTTAGATGACGAAACGTTTAAAAACGGCATCAATCCATGCATGCGGATATGTATTCGCCACGAAGAGGAAAGCCGCCTGTGCGTTTTGACGTCCTACCTTTCACGTTTCACACTTGCGAAAACAATAGCAAGTATTTCCCACAATCCCCTATTAACACGCCGTGGCCATTTCCGGGGGAGAGCACGACAACAACCCTGCTCAGCGCTGTCTGGTGCAAACGAGGTCGTTGTTATTATCATCGCTGCGGCCGACGCTCGGAAAGAACTCATCGCTGGGGTTGTTAAAATCCACGATTAGTCGCAATAACGCTTGACCAGATTAATAAAATTGTATGCAACATGGAGGTCATCGAGTCAATCGTCACAGACACCATTGAGGTGGAGGAATCAACAACTACGGTTACGACTTTGGAGACCGAAAAGTCAAAAACAGGTGAGATGTGAGCAAGTCAACGCTGCAGTGTGTGCACCAGACATCTCCAGCGAGGAGGACACGATGAGCCTGATGCCTCAGATTGGCCTTGCCTCCAGTTTTAGGTTACTTTAGAGCTTCAGACCTCAAAGGCAATAGATTTATCACGGTTTATTTTAATTAGCATACCAATTGGTTTTCTAGAATATTTTAATTGCGTGTAACATTTTGCATTATGCAATAATGGTAAATAAAGTAAATAATAATAATTAAAAAATATATATTTTCATATAACCTGGGAGAAGCTGTACCTGCACTGTCCTTACAGACTTGTGCTTCAAGAAGTTCATAAAGACTATAAAAAAAAAAAAAAAAGCATATAAGCTGAGCAGATTCTAAGTATTACATTTCCACCTCCATTTTATTGCATTCTTGTTCTGGAATAACTAACAATCTACTAATATTTTTTTTTTCATTCAGAGTTTGTGTGGACTCTGCAAGCTACATGGCATCTCGTCCACGTTCGTTTGGACATGGACCCAGAGTTTGACCAGCCCGTGTGCAAGAAGAAGAAGCTGTGGGAGACCGTGGCCGAGAGAGTGACCGCAAAGCTGAGAGCTGAGGAAGGCACAGACGTTTCAGTCAAGGCCTTCGAGTGTGACCTGAAGTGGAGAAACATGTTAGCGACGTATCGCAAAAATGCTGAGCGAGCCAAAAGACTGGGAACCAACAGTGTCCACTGGGAGTTCTTCAAGGAGATGCATGAAGTGCTGGGGAGGACCTACGAGGAGGTTGATGCTCAGCGCAAAGCGAAGCTCAATGGCACCAAGCTGGGCAAGGCCATAGCCAGCAAACGATTCACCCCGATACTGCCCACACCCACAGCTACAGCGCCACAGTTACCCAGCGCCAGGCCTCCTCAGGATTTGCTGCAGTTGTACCTGGAGCTGCAGGAGAGGAAGCTGAACATGTGGGCTCAGCAGAAAGCGCTGGAAGAGAGGAAGATCGAGGCCATTAATAACTTGGCACGTGCAATAACTTGCCTGTCCCAGAACAATACCATACAAACACCCAAAGAGTGTCTGTCAGACAGTCCTGTTACACAGCAATAGTCTTTTCAGATAAGAAATGCAGTTTTATTTTTAGAGAAATACCCCATATGTTGAACCCTTTTTCAGAGGTTTAAAAAGACTTGAACACTGAGAACTGAACAGCAGTTTGTTTTCTTTTCCTTTCCGGTGTATATTGCAAACAACGGAGAAATTAAAAATGTCACATTCATGTAAAATGAGCACAGGACAAGTTGTACATAGTATTTTTGTGTTTTAATAAAAATTATACAAAATCTTTACCAAATGTTTTATGCTAAAGCTTTATTTTATACCGCCAAATATTTATCAATTAGACGCAGAAGAGCTTCAAAGGGATAGCTCACCCAAAAACACATCATTCCTAGGTTTGTGTTGAGGTTTTGGACCAGTGTTATTATCATTAAACTTAAACTAATTGTTTTACTTGAAATAAAATTACTATTAACTGAAATATATATATATATTTTGTTTTAATAAAAGTTGTGCCATATTTTTTCCATTTTTCTGCTAAAGTTCTTTTTATACCACCAATTATTTATCTCAAGATAGAAGAAATTAAAGGAACAGTTCATCACCATTTATATATATATATATAACTTCTTAGTTTGTGTTTTGTTTGGGCTTGAAGGGACTGGTGTAATCATTAATAAAATAAAAATACACACACAAAAAAACTAGTTTAAATTGTTTAATTAATTAATGTCAAATAAGTTGTGCTGTCAAACAATAAATCGTATCAAAATAAGGTTTTTGTTTACATTATATATGTATGTGTACCGTGTATATTTATGTATATATAAAACACATACAGCATATAGTTTTTTTCTATAGTTACAGTTATACATTCATATATTTATATATAAAAGAATATCTAAATTAACAGTTTAAAAATTTATATAAGTGTGTATTTATTTATATATATATATATAGATTCTTTTCTTTTGGATGCGATCACTTGCGATTAATCGTTTGACAGCACTATGTCTTAGTTGTATTTTTAAGTTAAAGGGATATTTCACCCAAAAATAATGATGCGGCACACTGCTATTGATAGTGTATCACAACACAAGCGCTTGCTGCCGCTTCATGTAAACAATGCGTGCTAAACTGAATAAAAGTTAAATAAAGTCGTTATTTTTATTTTCTTATGAGTGTAAATTTACAGTTGAACGAAGGTCTTACAGCTTTTAAACGACATGAGGGTGAGTGATAAATGACAGAATTTTCATTTTTGGGTGAACTATCCCTTTTTTTTGTCATTATACAAAAAAGTGTATCGATTTTTTTCTGCCAAACTTCATATCGTCAAATATTCATTACATACAGAAACTCAGAGCTTTCGAGTGATAGCGGACTCTAAATCACAGTTCTGTTTATCATTTACATGTCATTCCAATCCTTGTGTTCACCTTGAAAAACAAATGGCTTTTATGTTTAAAATGTAATTTTGTACTTTTTGATAAGTGACACTTTGTGAACTTTGAATGGCTGAATAAAGATGGTAAAAAGATGATGTCTTAATTTGAGTTCCAAAAAGTCCCATGGTTTAATGAGTAAATGATGACAGTTTTTTTTTTTTTAGGTGAACCATCTCTTTAAATATGCAAATCAGTGTCAAACTCTTATTGTGGTGCGGCTTCCAGTGTGCTATAAAGCAGATTCACCACAGTCTCTCTCATTTTCACCCCAGCAGCATCTTCGTTCGCCTCGTCCACATCTCCCGGTGTGCTTCTCTCCACCAGTCCTTTTGTCACGTCCCCCATGTCCAGAAAAACATTGTGTAATATACAAGCAGTCAGAACCACTGCGTTCGCCCTCTCGTAGTTTCCCATATCCAAGTATTTTAATTTCTGGAATCGCTCTTTTAAGTCCGCCACAGCCTGGTTTAATCGGCCTAAATGGCTAACCACCGACCGGTTGTAGAGGTTTTCCTGTGGGCTTCGACCTGCTGTGAACGGAGTAAGTATTTGTTCTGTGAGCGGGTATCCGACTCCGGCTATCAGGCAGGTCCCTGGAGGCACCATCTCAGGGTTTTGCCGAATCCTTTCAGCTAACGTGCTTCCTCTGTCTTTTTCCGATCCTTTGCTAATGTGGCAGTAAATGAAGCGACCCGTGTCATTGCAGACCAGTTCCAGGTTCAGCCACGAATCTGGATGTGGCTCGATCTTAGGTCTCTTGTCTTCCGGAGCGTCGCTCTCGCCGTCTGGTTTGCCAGCGGGCAGGCGGATGGGGATGCGCGTGTGGCCCAGCACGCCAAGCACTCGAGGAAAACCTCTCTCTTCCAGACCCTCATTATGACTCAGCCAGCTGGAGAAAGGAAGCAGATGTTGTAGGGCCTCCTGTCCTACAGGGAGAAAGGAGAAAACAATTTGTAAACCTGCTAAGTAAATACAACAGTGTTATTTTATTAGAGTTCCTGCTCATATTGAGCTAGACTTCATTTTTAATGATAATATGAATTATGCAATGTGAATATGCAATGTAAACTGTTTATTTTTGGTTATTTACAGTGGTGGACAAAGTACTTTCAGCAACTAAAAATGGTTTAAATCTGTTCTTTCTATCTTTTGCTGTAGTGTGTCATCAGGAACTATCAGTTTACATTTGTAAACAATATTTTATTCCATTATTTTCAATAATCCAGTGGGATGTTTGTCTGACGACAGCCAGCGCTCCACACAGAGATCTGATCTGGTCATCAAAAAACAGAAAAAACTCAGCCAGACTAAATCCAGACAATCTGTAGAGACATCTTCAACGCTTCAAGAAACCTACTTGCAAAGCTCCAGTGCTGCTGAACATTTTAGGTACTTCCTGTGACGCTACATTTTATTTTGCTCGCAAAAGTCAGTCTGGCAAAGCTGCCGTTTTAGTTCCCAAAAAGCATTTCTGTTCCCAAAAAAGTGGGAACCAATGAGAGAGGAGGAATGAGTGGTCTGATTGGTTGTAGATTCGTCCAGTAGTATAGAGAGGCATCTGATGGACGCAGGTTAAGCCCGCCTCCCAGACGGCGAGTAGTAAGGTAGCTTGGCCAGACTAAGCTCCTATGAGCTTAATAGTCGCGGAAGCCAGGCTACATTTTAGGCTCTTTAAAGTCTGTAAAACATGGATGCTGTCCTAAACAGATTTCCTTTATTAAATAACTTCTAATAACTAAATTAAATCAACATTTGGTGTGACCATCCTTTTCATTTAAAGCAGATTGTGCCCATTTCTAGCTTTTCAGGTAGGTTTCTTTAAGTATCTATATGTAACTGATTTAATTCTGTTCAAGTCATAGATACAATTAAATAACTGTGTGGAACAGTCACCTAATCAACACGTACCTGTGGGCCACTGAATGAGCCGATCCTTTTGTGTGATCACTTGTTCACAGAAAGAGAAAAAGATCCTGTGAATATTGCCCTTCTCCAGGTGGAAGCTAGAGGACACGCTGCGGTAGCTGATGCGTTTGGACAGGAGGGTGAGGGACAGCAGGACTGTGTGAGACAAGGACAGCCGAGCCCTTCCAGACAATCGGTTCTTGCTGGAGCCCATGTTGGAGCTTTGCAGAAAATTTGTCACATACTGCAAGAAATAAGACAACGAGAATGATGTAAAGCAGCGGTTCTCAGTTACTTTTGCAGTTGTTTATGACTTACTGTATTCAATACTATGTTTTCATTTGTCTTTGATGTGTTGCCAGGTGTCAAGGCTAAAGATATTCCTTCTAAAAGTTAAGACTCAAAAAAAGAAAATAAAACCTCATTCAAATATGCCCCCAAAAATCTACAACACTGTGTGGAAAGATTTGCATAAATACGCCCAAATGTTTCCACAACGAAAGAGCTGTTTGAGCTGTATTGATGCTCCCTGGTTGAGAACTACCATGCAGAGCGAGAAAATGAATCCTGAAAGTGGCTTAAACACGAAGCGCAGGAGCTAGCAGACCGACCTGTACTGTGGGGTTGGCCTCCATGGCCTCAGTAGCATGCGCGCGCTGCAGGGCAGACTCCGGGGGGCTCCTGGACTCGGGCGCCTGAGGGGTCGCTGTTTGACCCTGGTCTGCTGGGGAGGAATCCTCCTGCTGAGAGGTTTGCTTTAATGCTGAGGCTGTCTGCTCCTGGACCTGCGCCACCAGGTCAGCCTCGATCATCTCCTCCACGGCTCGGTCCAGTCGCTGGTCCAGCTCCCAGTGGGACAGCGGCTCCCACTCCGCCTGCACCGCGTCCATGATCACCCGCCCCGCGGACGCCACGCTCCGTTTACGAGCCTCCATCTAGACGCGTTAATACGGAGCACACGAGTGCTGAAGCTGGCTGAAGTTTGTCTCTCGAAAACACAGACGTTGCTAACGGGGCTGTTACAGTAGAATTGGACGGATGGACTGGGTTAATATCTCAGGTCAAGCAATGATGAGGGTAAATGAGTGAGATAACTTCACCGTGCAAATGATTGAAGTTTCTGTGGATTGGTTACCTGGAGAGTGAGTTAACGCAGAAATGCGATTTTGAAATTAAATGAAAGTCTTGAAACCTAAAATCAGTAGTGGCACGCCCATATGAATTAATAAAGCTGTAACCATAACACGGAGAAGATGACAGAGTGACAGACCTTTAAGACGGACTCTTTCCCATTAGCTTCTGCTGCTAGATAGATTTATCTACTGCGCATGCGCACATATTTAACAAATATGATTGGTTCCGTGTGATTTCAACAACATCCCATGTGTTATCTGTCGATAAACCCATTTATTGCTTTTTTCATTATTTTTTGTGTTTATTTCAGTATCATGTTAATTAGTAATTTAAACACGTTTTTATATACAAGACATATTTATATATAAGACTTACTTCAAATATTGACAATAATAACAAAACTAAAGTAACAAGAGCTTAAAGTGCTTAAAAAACTGCTAAACAATAGCAAGTGCTCATAGTGCTAAAGAACCGAAGATTAGAAGTCAAATCAAGGCCATTATCACTTTTTTTTTCTTTTTTGCATTGCTCAAATTTTGTATTTTTAAATCGCAGACACGGTCATTCATGAACAACGGTGTCTGCTCTTAGTTCAGTCTGAGCGCACGCGCAGCGGCTCTGTGACCGGAGTCATATGATGAGACACTTTCTACCGCTGCTGGCGAATCGTGCAGAAACAAGCTCCGGGCTCTGTTTCTTGCACCAACTGCCAAAAGGCTCGCCATTTCTACTTTCTTCAATCCACGCCCAGCGCCATTAATTATTGAGTCCTTTATCTATTGCTAGGACATCATCCACAGGCTTCATACTTTTTTTTTTTTCCTCACACAACGCTACCGTGACATTGACGTATGGTTGTCAATCATACCGTGTTGCAAGGACCCGCCCTTCTCTGCTTCTGATGCTTGTAGCGTAGCGTTAGTTAAAGCTGCGTTCCTCTCATATGATTGGTGGTTGAAAGAAATTGACTCGAAAATACTATCATTTTTCCCCTCACTGCCGCACGCCGGAGATCCGGCACTGTGCCGGAATACTTTAAGCCCTGTATATATATAATTTACTATATAATTAGCATTACGCAATACTCTTTTCTAAAACTCATCTTTTCTATAAATATAATTTAAGGACGTTATAATAAAATACTATTTACAGAAATTAACTCTGTTTTCTATACTTGTTGATCATGTCGTACACATATTTCCAGCATTTCTGCTGTTCAGATATTAAAGTAACTTGTCTTTTACATCAGTCAGACCAAATACACTTCTAGGGTCTTAATGAAAGACGGTTCTGGGTTGAATTAATCATTATTAATCCAATCTGAATCGTTCAAGTTTTGGTTTAACTGACGCAATGAAAAGTTCCAGGTCACCTAAACCCTCACATATGACAGAAAGATTTGGGGAAGGTTTTGGAAAGTTGTTTTAAGCTTCACTAATACAGAAACTGAAACAGACCTTGAGCTTAGTAATCTTTCACTTTTAAGTTTCAACTGCATCAATGCAGCCAATTTTCGTATTTTAAATCCTTTTACGTCTGAAAACACTATTTTTCCTGTTTCGTCTTAATGTTCATCCTCCTGTCTTTTGTTGCTTTTTTCTTTTGATTCGTTGTTATTCTGTAATATAGTGATTATACCTCTAAATTTATAAATAGGATTAATAGCAACAAAAAAAAACCCTAGAACACCCAAAAGCAACAGCATTAATAAGCAGACGTCGAACATTATACAAGGAGTGGAAAAGGGCTGATTTTAATTATTTAAAATGCAGTTACAGACACTGCAGCATGGTTTTCTTTTCTCTTTTTAACTTTTTTTTGTTTGTCTTTGCAAGAGCACTGTGGAGAAACACCGCCGTCACTGAGAAGATTAAGGGCGAGTTTGCAAAAACAGTAGGATCCGTTTTTTGGGATGAACACAATGTCAGCATTTGTGTTAAAAGTTAAACATTCACTTGTTCAAGCAACTGCGCCCAAAGGCTTCATTCTTATTGATCTTTACATTTTTACTTGATTCTTTCCACTATTTTAAAACGCCACACACACACACACACACACACTCACACAAAAAGAAAAATAAAACGGACTAGCATTTACACTCCCCTTTGATTTAAATACAAAATCAGGGAATTAAATGTCAATACTTAAGCTTCCAAACAAATGATCAAACAGAAACAAGCGGACACTACTACACTCCTCCAACAAAAGAACGGTAAAGAAAAGCAAAACACACTTCAGGAAGCAACAATGCGAGTGGAAAAATGTATTTACAATGAAACCACTGTATGTCAGAATTCACCTTAACCATGTGCTGTGTATTCATTTGCAGGCGTCCAAGTTCCATGTGCATTTACTCTATATTAAGTTGGTAACATAAAACGCTTCAGCCTATGGCCTTTTGCACCCCAATAAAATTATACAGGATCTAAATAAGAATAATTATAATACCAATACTCATTAACACACAATAGCGTACTGTAAATGCGATCAGTAAAGTGGGCATTTGTAAAACCTCACAAACACAAACCCACCCCCCCACCCCCATAAGATTGAAACACACACACACAAAAAAAAAAAAAAAAAAAAAAGCACAAAACGTTAAACTCTCCAAACATAACATCTGCGTGAATTAAATAAGAAGCACGGGTTTAAATACTCCGATATCTAACCACCTCCGACAGGTGACTAACAGCTGTCTGACAAATGAGCAATTCATCCAGAAATCAAGGGAAACATTACCAAATCAAAATGGGACGTTGCGATTGGTGGATTAACCTGTAGATGAGCAGACACTGAACAATGGAAGGGTTTGCGACAGTACAGTGAGAGTAAGCTGCTAGTGCTTGATGGGACGTGAGGAGGAACAGGGAGAGCGACTCAAATTCTCAGCAAAGTTACAATATCACACAAGATCACTCATGCTTTCCCCCCCTCCCCTCCCCCTTTTTTTGTAACTCAATATGCACCATCATCTTAAAACGCACGTGTTTTGCTTGTCCGCTGTTTTGGACACTCTTTACCCCCCCGCATCCTCCCCCCAACCCTTTATCGTCAGTTCCTCCTTCACTGCACGGCTTGTTCGTTGGCAGTGCTGCCCGAGTCTTGAGGCTTCATGACATCGGGAAGCTCAGGAGGGCTGGAGAAGGCCTCTATTCTTAGAGGCTCAAAAGCATCATCTGTGATAGAAAACAGACATGGTAGGGAAATTCAGATCACTAAATATGACAGAGCGGGACACGAGGCATGCGACTGAAACAGGAGCTCACCGCTGATGCGAAAAGCCAGTCCTACTGTGGCCGGGGCCTGAGGCCTGGCTGTCTGGTTTGTGAACCCACAGTCTCCAAGAGTCTTACTATCTTCTAGCAGCATGTCATCCTGGGAGACACGGAGAGAATGACTGGTTAATAAAATGCACAACAAGGACGGAAAGGATTAGGAGTAACTCAATCAACACTAGGGATAGTGCAATGGATGACAGGACTGTGCAAGCAGACCGTTCAATAATTATTTAATAGTTGAATATAAACATGACTGTGAAATAATGTTTTCATCCGACAACTATTTTTACTATTACTACATTTTGTGATTGCTATTAATATTTTTGTGTGTTTTATTACCATTCATTTATTATTGGTTTCATTTTCTTACATCGGCTTAGATAGCCTTTAACTGTCTACTTTAGAACTATTCCGGTGGAATCGTCCTGAGGGATTAATGAAGTCCTAATCAATCTATCTATCCCAGATACTCAATTCACAACAGCCTATGTAAGCTTTACTATATTTGTGGTTATTCAGAAGCTGGCCATTATTTTTATGCAAGTACTTGTTTCCACGTTTTGTCTTAAAACACTGAATACAGTATTAAACTCACAATGTTTTTTAAAGAATGAAATAATATTAGTTTGTTGTATTTTATCACAAGGTCACAAAGTAAACACAAAGTGAGTTTGAGCAGACTTCTATTGATTTGCTTTTTTCCACATTTATGGATGTCTGCATTATTTTCATTATATATATATATATATAAATAAACAGTGTTATTTTAAAATATTAATACAATTTAAAGAACTTTTAACTATTTTAAAATATTATTTTTCGAATTCAAATTAAATAAAAAAATTCAATTCAATTAAAAAAACAAAAACGTTTATAACATTATAAATGTCTTTAATGTCACTTTTGATCAATTTAATGCATCCTTTGCTAAATAAAAGTAAACATTTCCCTTTTAAAAAAAAAAAAGCTCCATATTTTGTAACGGTGTGAAATTACATGACTCGGAATGCTTTGACTTCTACATTACAGGAATGACCCAACTACATACAACCTTCAGGATACACTAAAACAGCTACAGTACAAAAACAATAGTAATTTTTAACGTCATCATGAGAGGTTTCTTTGCTGACCTTATAAAGTCTCTGATCCTCGGGCGCTCGCTTTAGGATGCCCTCCACAATCCGCTTCAGCTCGTAGACCGTGGTAGACTCCTTGGCATCTGTGAAGATGGTTGTCTTGTGACGTCTGATCATCAAAAAGACATCCTAAAGAAAAACAAGGATTCAGTTCCCCTCCAATCCTCTCATTATCAACACATCTCAAGTGAACCAGTCAACAGTCCTTCACACAACAAAATGACACCTCGATCACCTCGTTTGTTGTAATTTACTGGTAGAACAAACACGGGCTTTTTAAAAATAAAATGACACAGAGAAAGGCAGATGGTGAACAGCTGAAACATGTCAACTACACAGCGCTCTCTACACAAATAAAAGGCGGACAGCTGCAGTTGTATTGACTTTAGTTACTGGCAGCACCGAGGAAATGCAGCGGTTTGTTTACGGCCGTTACGAGGGCCTGGAGATCCAATAATAACCGTAAACGCGGCTATAAACAAAGTATCACTCGCCTAAGTTATCTTTTAAAGATGGACGCGCAAACTGCAGCTCTTAACAACGACAGGACGAAACATGCAGCAACCCATCTAAGCATCTAACATCGGACAGATGAAATGACTAACTTTAGACGATCATGTAAAAAGGCACAGCCCTGAAGAATCAACTGGAGGACCAGCCCGATCCTACATCACGGAGCTGTCATGAAATCAACACCGCGATTAACAGCCCCGTTTCGGCTACGGAGGGTGCGCAGCTCAGATTCAAATAAACCGTATAAAACTGCTCTCCCGCCGGACATCTGAATATTGTCCGACCCGACGGCTCGTCGAGCTCAGTGTGCTCCCAATCTAATGAGTAACACTAGTAAACGGGGCGGATTTAGCAGGGAATGTTAGCAAGGCTGCTAAAAATATTGCGAAACAAAGAGGACTGTGTAAAGGTTGCGTTTTCACTCGTTCGCCTCTCCAACCGGCGGCTGCTTTGCTTATAATCCGCCACGGCTCCGTTTCCAAACTAGAAAACCGATAAACGCGTTCGATCGGGGTTTGATTCCTCACTCACCATTGCTCTACGACTGCTTCGTTGACTTCTTCCACTATCCCACGCTGCACTGCGGAAATCAAAGCGCTCGAGCCAGTCCTCCACAATCCCAGGTGTCTTTGCGCGAGCAGCGTCGACTCTTTTCTGTGCCGGAGACGCACCCTAGCGGCCTCGCGCGTGATTTAATGCATTTATTTTAGCCAACTCTCGTTGCTCTGGCACACACCGAGTTTAATGCACAGATCGGTTTCTGTGAAAATAGATAGAGATAGAATAGAAAGAATGCACAGTAAGCGTATCTTTCACAGTCGTCTTCACTCGGATTGCTTGCTGGACAGATGTTCATTAGAATGGGGCATATTGTAGATGTATCTGGACTGTGTGACCTCCTGATGTGACACTGGATCACAAGTACTATTTGTAGCAATACATTATATTGGTTAAATTAAATAAATATTGGTCAATGATATTAGGATCATGTTCTATGAGATACCATTACTTTCCTACCATAAATATATTCACTTAATTTTTGATCAATGTCCAAACATGAGATGATGCCAAATCTCAATCCCCCCCCAAAAAACCCTTATGATTTTTTTTGTGGTTCTGGGTCACTAATAAAGAAACGAAACACAAAGACGTGGCCTTTTTTGTTTTATTACTATTGCATAACCAGAAATTGACTACAAATACCATGGTTATTGTAGCAAATCTTTGGTTATTTTGTGTCTGCCATATTTCATTTAAAGTAACCATATTTTATTTGTAGTAAAATAATTGGTTAATGAATGTTGATGCAACAATATACAAGGTTTATTTGAAAAAACAATCATCCACACTTCATTTCAGACTACCACAATATCCTGTAGGATTGCCTGCAACTCACAGGAGTATTTGTGGATCTATTAACATTCAATCTGTTTCAATCTGGCTCAATCTGTTTTTTACAAATAACACAAACTTTCTTTTACAGTTAGTACTACTCTCTTTAATACCTTTAATGGTATGTATTCGCAATGCTGCAAACAATTTCAATATGAAAATCACAAATAACATCTCAGTCTGGGTCTCTATAACTTTAACGGCTCGTTATTTTTCATCATTCATCCAAGTTGTCTACCGAGCTTCTTCCTCACTGGACCTTCGGTTTGAAGTCACACACCGGTTACAACAGGCACACTAGCAACAAACAAAACAAAAAAAACACCTGTTGGATTAGTAGCAGCATTTTTTGTTTTAATTAATTATTTTTTTTTAATTGAATGACGAGGAACAATATCTCTATGCATTAATAACAGAAATGTTCATTCACACTTACCTGTCTTTTGTTTTATAAAATGACAATGCAGTCCACGGACTCTCCTGTGTTAACAAAATGAATGATAATGACCACAGATGTGAAGGGAAAGCAAACAGACGGGTAAACTGAGATTTCAATCTGAAGCTATCGTACTCACGGAATATTAGTTTCAGTGCCTCAATTTCTTTTAAAGGGTTTGGTTTCTGGACTTTGAAGGTGTATTTTGCAAGGTCATCTTCACTGAGCTTGATTTGGGAGAAAAAAAGCAAAACACTCAAATTTAATAATATACTTAATGCATACACTCATTCCAAAGTCTGAGGTCATTAGGTTTTAAAAGAAAAATACATTTATGTTTTTATACAGCAATATGAAAATGATTTCTGAAGGATCATGTGACTTAACTGGAGTAGCAGTTGTTGAAAATTCAGGGGATTGAATTACATTTGAAAATACATATTTTTTACTGCATGTTTGAATGGATGGTTACATAATTGCAGTCTTGATGAGTATTAAAAACTTCTTTCAAAAAAACAAAACTGTTCCAACCCCAAACACAACAGTAGTGTAAATGAGTTCGTACATACATGAGCAGAACCACAAAATAAAACTTTCCCGCATTTGTCCATATCTATACAACATGATTCTTGACATAATCATAAGCAATAACACAATGGTTTTGTGCTGCCAGTGTGATCAAGTATGTCGTAATATCACAATACACACCGGCTGAACTCTGGGGGATGTATAAGGTTTAGTCCCCTCACTGCGATGGAGTGACAGAGGTCTGTGTTTGGTTTCTGGATGCACACTGCAGTTGAAGCGCAGCACACTGACAGGCAACTGAACATGCCAACTGTCTGGATACTTCTTTACCAGATTTTCTACCATACTGTAAAGAAACCAAAATAATTCAAAATCTCTTATGTTCTGTAATACTGTGATTATGTCCAACAAGTCTAAACGTACTTAACAATGTGGTATTGTGTGTGAGGTTCAAGCTGCGAAGCCTGGTGATGCCGAGAGACAAGGGAGATGTCCTTTATCATTAGAATATTATTGAGAGCTCTGTTAACCTGGACAGAAGATGGCAAAAAGGTAAAGATACAAATTAAACTGAGACATTTAAAGGTGCAGTATGCAGGACTGACAGCTAGCGTTGAAATGAAGGGATTTTGCTCTGGAACGCACATTTTTGGAATAGAATGACTGGCTACGTAAGAAACAGCTATGTAAACGTAACATGATTCCTAAATATCTTCAAACAAATTATGTTCTTTTTTTGGTTTTAGAAGAGTCAAAACTTACATATAGCACCTTTCAGTACATTTAAACAAATACAAATACAATTTACAAGTCTAAATAATTAACCCTGCACTAATTGCTCAAACATTATCCAGTCAATCATGACGTACCGTTCGGACCTGAAGCCCTCTAGCACCCCAAGGTGTGAGAAATCCCAGAGGAAACCCGTATCGGGAAATGGCATCACACATAAGCAGGGCAATGGAATCAGAATTAGGTTTTTCTGATGGAAAGATTTCAATCCACTTGGTGTAATAATCACAGATGACCACGATGTGGCTATAAGGGCCTTTGCTTTCTGGAAAAGGCCCTGTTACATCTATACTCAGCCATTGCCATCTCTCTGTCACCTAGATGGAAAAATTAAGACAATAGAAAGTTAAAAATGAAGGGTAAAACTATGTCAGACCATCCTTCAAGTGACATAACTATAAAGGCATACCCTAATAAACTGAGTGTTTGGATTTTCAGGTGTTTCAAGAGGTGCATCGTCATAGGCGACATCATTTCCAGGATCCTGCACATACATGTAGAGAATTAAAAAAAACAACAACAACAACAACAACACTAAAACAACATTCGGGAGACTATTTCCAGATATGTAAGGCTTGAGTTTTTACATTTACAGACTGTAATAATGTAAAGGTCTACATACACTAGCATCATCATCAGCTTCATCATCAGTCTCATCATCAGTCTCATCATCACCCTCTGAAAGCTTCATCCAGTGAAAGCTCTGTGAAAACACATTGACTGGTGAATAATGTGCAAGTGTAGAAGATGCTCTGCAAAAGACAAAAATCGACAAACTCTTAACCTGTGGTTTGCAGTAGTCATCGTGGAAGCTGCCAGCGTGCATGGGGCCGAGGCTGGAGCCATCAGAATCCACAGGAACTCGAACAAACTTCCCCTCAAGTCTATCAAACCCATGAATAAGAGACGTTAAGCAGCAAGACAACTATAGGAAATTACTGTAACAAAAACACAGGCTAACAAACACATTACCGTGGTGTTACTGGTGCTGACACTGGGGTTGGTTTTGGTTTGATAGGCACTTCAACTGGCTTACGATTCTGAAAAATACAAAAGGAATGAATTATGGGTTTAGAAATAATAATAATAAAAATAAAAAAAATTCTCATAAAGCTTTAAATCAATGGTTCTCAACAGAACAACCAGAGGACACAGATTTGATTTTCCTGAACCTGTGTAAGAC
The DNA here is from genome assembly GCA_032359435.1 of Enteromius unitaeniatus. Lineage (NCBI taxonomy): Eukaryota > Metazoa > Chordata > Actinopteri > Cypriniformes > Cyprinidae > Enteromius > Enteromius unitaeniatus. The sequence continues at coordinate 2,849,703 of JAUMHI010000039.1, read as the reverse complement.
ATTCTAAAAAATTCCTCCTGAACATCTTATATTTAATATTAATATAGTCAGTTAAAGTTAATATTTCAATAGTAAAAAAAAAAAAAAAAATAGCATTTGCATGTTCACAGTTCTCCAATGTTAGTTAATGATTTCATTACCAATGTTTTATTTATTTAATTTAAATTAGAAGAATAAAATAAAACCATAAAACCCAGTTCAGAAAAGAGTTTGGGAAACAATAGAATCCTTACACAAAACGTTTAGTTTATTATTATTACTACCATTACAACTGCCTGAGCCCAATAATATGCTCAATATTTGCATGACAAAGACTGAAAAGGAAAACCAGCCATTCTGGACTATTTGTAAAACGCCTTGATGTAAAGAACCAGTGCTTTCTGGGAAATTTTCTGGCTAAAATGTTTACTTGCTATGATGGTTTACAACCTCCTATACATACCAGAGATCGTCTCTTGACAGCCGGCACCTGTGTGTGCACAATTAACAATAGAAATCATAGATAGAAAAGAACACATGGATCATAAAATGTTTGCATTGCAAAACTGCTCTGGCTTGCCTTCCACTGCAGATGCTTGGGGAAATTAAAGATAGTGGGGACAGCATTTTTGCGCAGTCGTTTGTGACTGCCCACTTGTTCAAAGCAGTCCTTCTCAAAATGATCCGAGCACAGGACTGAGTTTCCCGTCGGCCACCATTTCTGCCATCTCATCCGACGGAGCCACTCTTTCACTCTCAAGCCGTCAGCTAGCGGGAACCTGCAGGATCACACACACACACACACACACACACACACACACAAGCGTGTTCATGCATGCGTCACAAAACAATGCAGCACACATACGCGTGCATTTATATGAGCATTAACTGTTATATAACATTAGTGAGCTATTTGGGGGGGTTTGTCTGAAACTTTACGATTAGAGATATATAAATGTAACTTACGTGTGAAAAGAAAACTCGCCCCTGTTGTATGCCTCTTTATACTCTCTATCTGAACGTTTCTTGCACTTATACGCTGAACACACTGGCATTTTAATTCGATTTCAATGCAATTTCCAACGTTAAACATGCATCTTATTTTGTATTTCCGGAAACTGTTCTTCTGGTGGGCTTTAATGGCAGATTAAACACGGGGTACCGCCACCTAATGGACACTTGTAATAATCTCCGTTGCGATTGAGCCCCATTTTCATTCTGTCTTCACTCCTCTCCATCCCTGCTTATTTTCCAGCTCTGATCTGAGTATAAACAAACAGTGATAAAGAATGAGGGGGAAACCCCAGTGGTGCTTCAACAGCACACCAGTGCTTCAGTCAAACTTGTGTACATGTTTTATCCTGTATGTCTGATGGGTTTGGACACGAGGCTAAGTAAGATGTCAGATTTTAATTTTTTTTTTTTTTAAAGTTTTTCAGCTAATTTCCAATGTCTGAAGTGTGACGGTGTTGGGTGAATGACTCGTTCACAGCACACAGAGACATGCTGTGGAAAAGAAGCAGTGAATGAATCGTTCAGGTGAACGTGTTCAAAGGAATCGACTCCCTGGAATTGAAACTCCCTACAGCTCCTCAAAAATGCTACACGGCACACACAAACAAACACATTACGATGACAACAGTCTACTAAATGAGTCTGTGTACAGTCATTCAGAGTATGTGCCTGTATTTGGTCGTTATACACACGCTAGTCTGTTAGCAGCTACACAATCTGTTATAAAGTGTGTGTGTGTTGATTAGGGGACTTGCAACACTCAACAAACATCTAACACTTACGTGTGAAAAGAAAAGTCGCCCCTTTTGTATGCCTCTTTATATGATCCATCAGAGCGATTCTTGCACTTATAAGCTGAACAAACGGGCATCTTTCTCACACAATATGTTGCTGCTCCATTCAGTTTCACCAATTTCGTCGCATAGGGCGATAACAGCAGCAGCAAACGGCTGTGACTGTTTTGTATTTCCGGCTGCTGTTATTCACCGAGAGACCCATTACCGCCATCTACTTCACATTATGTGACCCTGCAGCCTGCTTGAAAAGTGTGAAAGGTTTTTGGAAAGACGTCGACTATTTCCTTTATTCGAAAGGAAACGAGAGCACTGTGTATTAATTGTATTTTTATTTTGGTGCAATTTAACATTTTTGTTAAAAAAAAAAGAATACAATCTTTTTTTAACGTGACTCATAAAACATGTTCTATTTTTAAAATATAGTTACATTTAAAGTATAGTATACTATTAATGTACTTATTACATTTGGTTTTAATTATTGTTGATTATTATTTTATTTATTTATTTTAGTTTAAAATAGAAACGGGTCACCTTCTTTCTTCTTATCAATAAGAACTAACAAACCAACAAACTATAAATTACTGTGAAGCCTTTTACCATTAACACTAAGTCAACATGTGCTTGAAACTTTGTCTTTTTGTGTTCAGTAAATCGCTCAATAAACTTTCATCTTAGGCTGTTTGATGTTTCAGAGTGTGCGGATTGAGTTTTTTAATCTTGACTTTGGTTCAAGTCTGTACTGTTTGAAATGTACCTAAAATATGTAATTGTTTAAATAAAATCTATATTTGTTCAATAAACAGGCTAGAAGAAGGGTCGTCTTCCAGTCCAGTCAGCGGCAGCGATGCGCAGGAAGGCGGTTCACCAACATTACAAGAATAAGAGCAGGACACCAGCGCAAACCAGTGCATGACGTCATGGATACTGGATACTGGTTTCAAAACACACGTTTTACCATCAGACGTCTTGAGCTCATTCTTTCATAAGGCAAAGATTACGATTAAATCTAGAAAAACGCTGGAAACACTGGCGTTGTCCTTGCTATTAGCGTAACAAGCAGGGATATATCGAGGTGATATGCAACTTTAAAGATGATGTTTATTAAAGAGGAGATTGATCCTGAGCCCTGCAGAACAGAAAATCAGCACAAAGAAGGTTGGTGTCCATTTTTGATTATTTACTTTTAATTGTTGTGGTGCATCTAATCTGATTTAAAAATAAATGAATAATAATCTCTGAATGATTGGATGTTTGACCAGGACCACTCCTCCTCCTTGGTCTTCCCAAATGTCAGAAATTGATATAGTGACACTCTTATGGAAATATAAGAAAATATGATAATTATCGTGTAAAAAGCAGATTCATTTTTACATTACGTGTCATAAAATCAACACCTCAGGAAAATGTTATGGGGCTTCAAATCAAAAGAAACAAGTTCTGTAAGCGTGGTTTTGGGAGACATAATAAATGCACAGAGACAGAAATTATATTTAAATATTATATATTATTATGAGAATCTTAACTCCCATTACTACACTTCTTTTTTTCATTACATTTTGCCCCTAAAACACATTAATGTGCAAATAAGATTTAGTTTATAGATACAGTGTATATAAAGTTTTACAATTTAAAAATATTTCATGTTCACAGTTTATGACTATTTTACACACATTTTTTCCGAAAGAAAAATGGTATATATCAAATCATTCTGTTATTACAGTTGAGAAAAATCAAATGTTTTTGCCTATGCATGTTAATTCATTCATTCACAGTCCCGATGTCCTCCACTGACGACATATAACATAACTCAGGAATGAATTATAATTATAATTATTAATGCTCTAAACCAGTGCTTCCTGCACGTTTTGTATGCCTCTCTTATCTAGCACGCCTGATTCCACTTGTCAGCTCATTAGAGCAGGGCTCGGGTCTTTAGAAGTTAATCATTCGTTGTTGTCATTTCAGGCCTGGTGGAGGTGAAAGAGGAAAGTCAATTTCTGAGTGAATCAGAGGAGAAACACCAGCATCACAAAACCCATGAGGTCCTCACTAGAGAAAAATCACTGTTTCTCTCCCGAACTGGAAAAAACTCTGAAAGCAGCACTCAGACAGCGGCCAAAAAGCCTTTCACGTGCTCTCTGTGTGGAAAGCAGTGCGCCCACAGAGGACACCTGAACGATCACATGTTAACTCACACCGGAGAGAAGCCCTTCTCCTGCCCTCAGTGCGGTAAGAGATTCTCGCGCAGAAGAAGCCTTGGCGATCACATACTAATTCACGGCGAACAGAAGCGCTTCGTCTGTCCTCAGTGCGGGAAGAGTTACAAACGCAATGAGCACTTTCGGAGTCACTTACTCAGCCACAACGGAGGCAAACCCTTCACCTGCTCGCAGTGCGGAAAGAGTTTCAGTTATAAACGAACCCTTAACGACCACATCAAAATTCACACCGGAGAGTGTCTTCACACGTGCCTTCAGTGCGGAAAGAGTTTCCTCAATAAAGGACACCTTAAGGATCACTTAAAAATCCACACCGGAGAGCGGCCTTTCACCTGCCCTCAGTGCGGAAAGAGCTTCATCAGCAAACAGAATGTTACATCTCACATGAGAATTCACACGGAGGAGAAGCCTTTTAAATGCATTCAGTGCGGAAAGGGTTTTGCGTGGGCAAGCTGTCTGAAGATCCACATGCGCCACTCTCACTCGGAAGAGAGGGGGTTTACCTGCGAGCACTGCCGGAAGACATTCGTTCTGGAGTCTTACCTAAAGAGACACTTGAAAATTCATCAGAACGAGAAACCTTTCGTCTGCTCAGTTTGCGGGAAAAGTTTTCTGTGGCTCCTGTGCTTCAAAGCGCACCAGAAAATACACGAGGGCGTGAAAACTCACGTGTGCTCGGAGTGCGGGAGAGCCTTTGCTACAGCCGACTATTTGATAAAGCACCACAAAATCCATATGGGAGAACGGCCGTTCATGTGCTTGCACTGCGGGAAGAGTTTTACTAAGAAAGCAAACCTGGAAGATCACGTGAGGTTGCATACCGGAGAGAAGCCGTACGCCTGCGCTCAGTGTGAAAGGAGCTTCACCTCAAGAAAAGGTCTGAGCTATCACAGAGAGAGGCATTGTCCTCAGAGCGTCCTGAATTCATGTTCAGGGGAAATCCAGAATCCAGAAGTGTCGCATACGCCTGAAGATTGCGTTTCGCCCGAAAAAGCAATGACATCTACAGCCTGTAGTGGTGAATAAGCTCTTAGTCAGTGTAAATGCACCACAGCAGAACGTTTTGTGCATCTAGTACTTTATTGTAAAAGAATGTTTAAGGGAAGGAACTACAATAGAAAACCGAGGGAGTAAGAGTGGAGTCTGGAAAATGTACATGTTTTATACATGACTGTAAATGGCCTTATGTAGTAGGGTTGGGTCGATAGACGATGGCCGATAGACATCCTCCGCCCCGCTGCGAAAAACACACTTAATCTATGGCGGCAAATCTATGCCATTAATAAGCGAGCGCACCACTGATTCTGGAGAGCGCGGTAAATCATTTCTGCGAGAGGAAAACAGATGTAACTTGCATGCCAAATTGGTCAACATCGCCCAACCCTATTGTGTAGCCCCACCCCTTTTCAGAACTGCGCTAATTGGGAAAAATAGTTCCCATGATCCCATTTCCTAAATACATAAAGATATTAATGTAAAAACATATGGCTTACTATATAGTACAAATAGCTGTATATAATAATAATAATATATTTTATTTGTAACACACCTTTTATTAGCAAAATCTCAAAGTGCTACATTAAAAACAACAAAATGTTAAAAACATCCACAAATCTAAAATATCACAATTACGAAAAATAATATCTCAGCAATTGTATGCTTTCCTAAATAAAAAGTCTTCAAATTTGCTTTAAAAGAGTCCAGGTTCTGTAACTCGCAGCTGAACAGGAAGATGGTTCCAGAGGTATGGGGCAACAGAGCAAAAAGCGCTACCCCCTATAGTACAGAGCCTAGTAGAGGGATCTTGAAGAAGCATGCTACCTGATGATCTGAGGAGACGGTTGGAGGTTTGTAAACTAATCAGATCTTGAAGATATGAAGGATAAGGAGGACACTGGCACAATAAATTTACAATACATACATGTTTTACCTATTAGATTGTTTTATTAATGTCTACTCCAACCCTAAATAAGTGTAAGTGGTCGGTACTTACAGTAATGCAAAAATTATTGTAATTATTGTTGTACAATGTGAAAAAAATATATATATATTATATTGATGTTCGAAAATATGGTGGTATCCAGCCTCTGAAAAGTACAAAGACTTTTTCAGAAGATGGCTGCCGAGTTTTTTCTCTGACACACATACTCTAGTATATTTAGAGAGGGTCAAGCATCAATAGCCTATATTAAAAGAAGCATACTTTCAGTTTAATTTTATTTTTTATGAATTTTATTTCGAGAAAAAAAATCTTGGTCAATAATGTATACAATCCTTGTTGATGATTCAGTTATGCAAATTCAAAGATCTAGCTAGCTGTATAGAAAATAATATACTGTGCATAAAAATTTGAAAGCATGTAAGAAACAAAAAATAAATAAATGAACGCATGCAATTTCAGTTTGACTTTCTTCTTGTATATTTCGATTTTATTCTTTTCACAATTAGATTTTTTGTTCTTATTTTTTTCATTTGTGTTTTTTGTTGTTGCTATAGTCTTTATTGAATTAAATATAAAAAATACAAAGTATTTACAAAATGTGATTCCTGCTCTTTGGCATGCTACACAGAATCGTGTCTGTAAGTGTTTGCTGTAACTGTAATAAAAGCAATTGAATGAAGGGTATGGTGTGTCTGGTTCATGCTAACAGTTGTAGGTGACGGTAGTGTGCTATATGAGTTTGCCAGCTGCTATCAAATAATGAAAAGGAGAATCCTTTTCTACAGAAGAGGAACAAGGGTCAAATCCCACTTTATGATGTTTTTAACTCTAAAAAGCATTTAAATACGTTTATTTCAGGAATATACACCTACTTAGTAGACTTAAGCCCAGAAATAGCCTGTAAAACTCACAAGAGTCAGTTTGATCTGCTACTGTAAAGATGATTTACAGTAAAAAAGACTGAAACTTTTAGAATAAAAATGTGGAACAAGTAGGTTGATGTCCATTCCTTAATCTACTTTGTTGACTATTTTGGTACAAAGTTCACTGGTTTTAGCGGCTCCAGCTATGTACAAAATCACAGGAAATAAATGGATGGAGAAATAAATGACTTCAACCCCAATCGATTTTCAGAATTTTAATTTTTACTTTTAGGCTTGATGGAAGTGAAAGAGAGTAGCCAAGATCTGAAAGACCTGGAGGAGAAACAGCAGCAAAAGAAAGCTCATGATGGAGAAAAATATTGACTTGAAACCATTTTTCATAAAGCAGCACTGAAATGGAGCAGAAGTCAAATGGCCTTACACATGTCCTCAGTGTGGAAACATATTCACATAACAGACACTTTACTGAAGATTCAAGAACTCATACATACCCATGGAAAGAGATTTACAAGTAAAGGAAACTTAAAGGATCACTAAGACACTCTGCAGAGAAGCCCTTTGCTTGCCTCGCTGAGGAAAGAGCTTCAGAAATAATTCTCAAGCTGATTAAAAAAAAAGTGTAATCAGTGTTTCACTCATGAGTTTCAAACATCAGTGATGCTTCTATGACCCAACACAAGAATTTAACTGTGATCACTGCAATAAAATATTTGTTTGGTTTCACAACTAAGAAAAAATCTTACTGTTCCTCTTTATCAAAAGAGTTTGGTGTGTATTGACTCATGAGGATGTGAAAACACGTATGTTGTGAGAGTGAAAAAGTGACAATTAAAAACAATTTTACTTGCCTTCAGGGTGGAACAAAATACACAGGTAAGAAACGACTTGACGAACAAATGTTAATTCACACTGAAAAGGAAACATTAAGGATCACATGAGAAATGACACTGGAGAGAGCCCTTTCACATGCCCTCAGCGTGGAAAGAGATTTCCACATAAAGGAAACTTTAAGAGGCACATAAGTCACAAAGAAAAGGAACATGTCCTCAGTGTGGAGGCAGCTTTAATCTATCATAGATTTATCATCAGGTCTAATCTATCATAGAAGAAGCCATTCTCTCAAAGTGCACAACATTCATGTTCAGCTAGAATAAAGTCTGTGTCATAAGAGCTCAGTTTATTGTGCTGTGACTAAATATATCAAGAGAAATATGGCCATTTTAGCTGGAAGGTTGATTCAAGTTTATTGAATATTTTTCTAAAGCAATGCTACTAATTTCTATGTGCTGATTGTACATTATATAATGCATTATATATAAAACATTCAGAATATTATGGACACATAATAGCAGCCTGCGTTACTCTTGGACTTCGAGAGGAAAGTCTATTGT
>JAUMHI010000039.1:2830113-2841377 GCA_032359435.1 Enteromius unitaeniatus | reverse complement strand
TATAAAACATTCAGAATATTATGGACACATAATAGCAGCCTGCGTTACTCTTGGACTTCGAGAGGAAAGTCTATTGTTTTGTCGTTGCTACCAGCACACCTCACAGTCATAGGAAGTGGAAAAGTGGCAACCGAAAATTCCTTTTTAAATTCGTTTTATAGAGTCCAGTCGTCTCTAAGGAGCAGAACTGCAGTGTTTGGGATGTGGTGAAGGCAATCATCAGATGACCTCAAACAAACCGACTCCGTGCGTACGGGGCAAACGGCCGATGCATCAAAGCACACTGACTCTCGGCGATCAGACTGAATCCATTTACTCTACAACACACGCTGAGGTGAGAGCACGCTACGATCAGCTTAACATTGCACAAGTGCATCTCTTTTCTTCAACAAGGCCTCTCCGTAGAAAAGCGCATTAGGAACGACATGCGTAGAATGTTACACACATATGTAATGCTTAACAATCTTAGCGTTTGAATTCTGTTTCATAAGAGTTTTTCTGGGAGAGGCCTCGACGGTCAAACGCTGGTTTTTCTGTCCCGAGGTGCATGCTATCCCTCTCTGGAGCTCAGCACCTTCCCTCTGTCAGCAGGACAGACACACTCCAGAGACCAACATGACCCGAAGGACATCATACCAGTAAGTCTGAAGTTTTTTGTCTGTTTTTAATGCAGTACCAATTAATGTAATGCATTAATTGAGTACAACTTCAGTACGTGAAAATATACTGACAAATAAACCATCTCAAACTCCCTAATTATTTCTAAGGATGTTGTTTTATGTGTGTGTACAGCGTTATATCCTGCACAGAGCGGGGGTCCAGAATAGAACACAGAACCGTGAGGGCTTCGTGATGAAAGAGGTCACCAACCCTGCTGAGGCCACACCGTACCAGACAACATATCAAACAGTGCACTGCAGCACTTCCAAAAGATGTCAGACAAATGAAGCACGTGGGCAGCCAGACCCCTGGCACAGGCATGATATCATCACAGGTAATTTAGCCACTGCTTGTGCACAATAAAAGAGCATTCAGCAAAACTCACTTTAACAGAGGCAGTTCGTCTTTCAGTATGCAAGTTACTCTCATAAATGACCATGCAAAGAGCTATTTTGACCATTCTGTTATTCCGGGCTACAGGAGAGGAGAAGGCAGCAGCTGGGCCTGCGCAGGTCAGAAGGCAGTCTGGGGAGAGTCTTCTGTGGGCAGCTCGGCGTCGGGAGATGCACAGCGACTCTTTTAGTTTGTACTAAACATGATGGCAATAAACTAATAAAATCTACTCAAAATTGTTAAAGGGCACTTTCTGTGAAAGAAAACAGCAGGTTCAAAATGAGGGTACACACAAGTATGTGTACATAATTTTAAAATTATGTGAAACAATATATGGTTAAGTGTTAAATATGATATACCACTACATCTGTAAAATGTTAATATTTAGCTTAATTTCTTTTTGGAGTTCTGTTTAGCTTTAATTACTCATATCATTACTCATATTGCAGTTCTTTGCAAGGTAAACATTTCTAATTTCTCTCAACTACTAATATTTTCTCCATCTAGTACCATCTGCTTTTTATTTCAGCTTTATCACAAAAATTGTTTTAATAGTTGTCAATAACAATGTTTTGGGGAGACGATCGTTTTGAATCATTTTATTGTTGTGCTGAACACACTCAAACACAAAATGTCAAAGACCAAAAGAACAAAGAGAGAAGACAAACTTAAGACAAGCCAGTGGAAACAAAGAAATACATTGAGAGAAAACAAACATGTTTATACAGCCCAGCAACAGGTGTTGGATTGGGAAGTGGCTAGAGCTAGAGGACCGTAATGAGGTCCACACAGCACTAGTACAGCAGTACGGGTCTAAGCTTCCCTACACAAACACTCCAGTTCTGTTTTTCCAGTGCAATTTTCAGAACAGTGCAGAAATGCATTTTTCCAAGCCATCTGAGGAAGAAGGCTTCTGATGATGGGTTCTGTGCATCTAATTATCTAAAGTAAAGGTTTGGTAGTTGCTTCATCAATTTAAAAATTAATCAGAAGAAATTAAGCGCTCTTTATATTTCGCACAGACGTGACACGTTTACTATGACATGCAAATACACATGGATGTAAAACAGCTGAAATGAACGCAACATTCCAGTGTTGGGAAAAAAAAAAAAAATACAAATAAAAATACTTCCAATGGAAAACAAATGCATAATTTGAAATGAATCCTAAAAACCAAACATACATATGAACCTCACAAGATATCTGCATACATTTAAGCTGTTTACTAGATGTTACTTTTCACTATCAGCTCAGGCTTTACATTGGTCTGTTGAGATCTGACACTGAGCAGGGCAGGTGACAGGTTAACACTTAAATTGATCAGGATTTCACTTGAGCCCAATCGTTCACTCATTCTTCTTCTCCTTCTGTTTAAGTAGTTTGTTGATCTCTCTCTTGGCCATGCCAGCATATTTTGTGATGACGCCATGCTGGTTGAGGCCAGGCAGAAGCAGAAGGAAACTCACTGTGGATACAAAACAGAAAATGAGTGGAAAACCTGCCACAGACACTAATTTAAAGACCGTGTAAAGTCATTTTGAGAATTGTTTGTAAGCCCATTATAAATGTTAGAAATTTGCTGAAACGTGTTACAAAAACTAAGAACTATATGATACCTAATGGTGGAGTTATACTGTTTTACACCATTTTCATGAGCAGGATTTATTGGGCGGGTCTAAATTGGAAGCTCGGTGATGCAATGGAGCCACCTAGCACCGCCCCTCCGGTGAAACTATAAGAGCTGTGTTGGATTTGAAGCAGCACTGACTGCACAGACTGTGTGATATCAGTACAGTGAGAGCTAGAGGCTCATTATGCTTTGAATTGCTCTCGCGGTACTTCAACGTCAAACACTGATCATTCTGCACAGTGCTGCTTCAAGTCAAACACACACATAATAACTAGAGCGCATAAGCATCTGTGGTTTGTCCGTTCAGTCATGAGTTCCAGTCATTACCATTATATACTACAGCCTACAGTTTGCTATCTAGCTATGCCTTCCTTTATGTTATGTGGTTGCTATAATTTACAAAAAAAAACTGAGGTTGGTCTCCTTATTTAAATCAAGCTGCTTGAGGAAGCAGACGTTTGTGAGCAGAGAGGACAGCTTATTTTTTCAAGATTTTGATACTTAGCATTAACATTTGGCTGGTCGGTTAATAACACATTTTTCTGTAGTGTGACTAACTCAAAACGCACATTTCACATCGACTTACCACAGACTAAATTACCGTCCCACATGAGGTGATTTCCCTTCATAGAATATTTCACCTAATTGGTACAAAAAAAATTTAAACTACGCATGCAGGGAGGGTGGAAGCATATTTCTGGAATGAAACCGTAGCTTTCCATGACCTAAATACAACGACCTCTTTGTTGAGCAGCCTAGTGACTCTTTGCATGAGCTAAGCTTTGATAAAGGAGAGCGACTTTACAGTTTGCACACTGTGGCAGGTCATAGATCCACAGATCTTACAGCCGTTTTTCCTGTTAGTAAACTGTAATGCATTTGTGATGTAAGAGGCAGGATGTGATCAGTACATTGCTTGAATGTTTTACGGTAGCCTTTCATCACAGGGGACTTCTTTAAGCAGTTTGCTTAACTTTGGTAAACATTTAGCCGACATAAACAGCATACATACCGAGCAGGTAGGTGAGGAAGAGGTTATGAACTTGTTGTCCAATCCAGGCCACAGCCAGCAGACTGCTGATGACGGAGAAGAAATACTGTTGACAAGTAAAACAAATGTGTTATTAGTACACAGAGGAGGAGCCTCTTTTTACAGAAGGTAACATACACAAACTGTTTGGTTTAAACAACATGTGATCGATAATTGTATATTTACAGATCACTTTCAACCACTGAGAAAGCAAGTGACTGCCTTCGTTCATCTTCGGAACACAAATTAAGATATTGTCAATGAAATCTGAGAACTTTGAGCTGTGTAGACAACAACACAACTGACAAACAAAGTCAATATAACATCAGTGGTTCATGTAGCTATGAGAATACTTTGAGTGCAAACAAAAATAACTCAATTCAGCAATTTCTTTTCTTCCGTTTAAGTCTCCGCTGCCATCCACAAGAGTACCATGATGTATGCGACCAAAAATATCTTCATTTGTGTTCCAAAAAAAGAATGAAGGTCAAAATGAACAAGAAATTCATGACAGAATTGTCATTTTTGGGTGAGCTATTACTTTATGCATGGGTCATTAAATGCGTTTAAAATGTGGATTCATTAAGGGGGAAAACGACAACAGTTTTATATTGGAATATTCACATTTGTGAAATTGAGCAAAACAACAGGCTAAACCGGTAGCACACCTCTCCCACCTTTCCCGGAAGTGCACATTCCATCACATCCACCCGCAAGGGCTGCCTCCCAAGGGAAACGTAACTCACAAGTTTGAACCCTTTCAGTCTCTAAACCGTGTACTATATACACACGTTCCCCTAACTGGCTTTACTGACTCCAGACAAAAAACAAACAAAGGCAACACGGAGAACACTGGTGTTGCCACACGTATCTAAAATTGACCAAAGTTAACTTAGCACATTTGCAGTTGTACAGATATTAGAGAAAAATAGCAGTCTTGCCCAAGTGGTATTGCTAAACTACATAAAGATATAAATGTCACGCAAAAAAGTGTGTATATATGTATAAAGACACACAAGGTCATCTTGACCTCTTGAATTTTGGTCATATAACTGCATTCTAACGATCTACAATGCATTTTTGTCAGGATTATGAGCATTACATGAAAATGTTCTCTAAGGGGCTCAAGTGCTCTTTAATTATGTATAAGTAGAGCTGTGCCATAGGGCTAGGCTCATGTTTGTTTGTTCTTACTGCTGAGCAACAGTGATAAAGCCAACTTAGTGGTGTGAAATGGCAGCTTGCTTTGTGTGTGAAATGCTTATGAGTCACTAGTGAACTCGAAGACATAAAACAAGGAAGGTACTGTCAAAAGAGCATACCATTTTTGGCTTTTCTTCCTTCAGGGCAAACAGACGTTTCCACCAGCCAAACACACGGCGCTGAGTCTTCACAAGGTTCCCACAGATCTCATGGAAACGCTGCTGCTGTTCTGTGGTCCTGCGCAGGAACAAAATAGCGCTCAGGAAACATGCACAATAAACAAACGTCTTTAAGAGGAACACAAACACATCAAATGTTCACTCGTAAATAAAGAGGGAAAGTGTTTTCATTTCTGCTTAGCAATTGCATTTTATTTCTGGGCATGGAGCATGACCATATTGAAAGCTTAAAGCTTGAAGCCACAGGAAGCTGCCAGATACTAAAATAAATGACAGGAGTCTGATCTCGATCTTGCTCTGCAGAATGTTATGTGCATAGCAAGACCTCTCACTGAGGAGTGGAGATCTGCTGAGTCAAACTAACACTGTGTCTGACACTAGACACTCAGCAGCAACTGCAACCTGTCACTCAGACACCAGAGACCCCCGCTCCTGATCAGCAAGGGAAGTTGCCAGGAGATCATACATGCTGTGCAAATACCTATGTGTCTTCCCAGAAGATCTGAAGTGCTCTGAAGAGAAACATGCTATTTATTTAACCTCGCTAATAGATGAAAAGATTACTTTACAGTAGAGCTCAATGATTCTGGATAAAATAAGTATCACTATTCTTTTTTTTTTTGTGGCTCAGAATAAAGATCACAATCAATCAATCACGAATCGAGACTTTTAACAATCAATTGTGCGGTTTTACTTTAGAGCCTGCGACCGGAAGCTGAACTTGCTTCACTCACCATTTGTTGGAACCAAAAACACGAGGAGCAAGAGTGGGCACCAGGTAATCAGCCAGGCACAGGATCATGACAGTGCAGGACAGACCAGTGAGCACAGAGGGGTCCAAGAAGTAGACCAGCCTGTAAAAAAAAAACAAAACTCTTGCATTAATTACATTTATTGATTACTGTGACTGTAAATTATCACAATAACACGTGATAATGTTCATAGTGACACACGATTAGTTCATAGCACAGGATGTTTCTGAAAGTAAGAGGACGACAAATAAAAAAGGAACTAATTTTTCTTTAAAAGACATCACTATTAAGGACTTTTCTTTTAACCTTGTTTTTTAAAGCTGAAGCATTTTAGGATGCTTCCACACTTGCTCTTTTGCTTTACATCTTCTACAAATGTTAAATCTTAAAACATAATGTTAAAGTTACTACTGCATCCCTCTGAAGAAGAAAAAAAAAAAAGCGAATGATATATCGTTTATTTATAGTTAATTTCAAGGCTCTAACGTACTGTCTTTACAAAAGAACTTCCTCATTGTTTATTTAATTCTTACAAATAAGCCGTTAAAAACTGAAAAAAAACAAAACAATCAAATGTACAACAAATGTAAAAATAATTTGTTTATAATTTCCACACAGGACAGACTTGGTGTTGTTTACAAACAAAAGGAAATATATCGGTATTGACATCTGTCAAAATGAGTTGAAAAATATTGGCATATTGGATCTGCATCTCTATTATGGCGCTTTTCCACTGCGTGGTACGACTCGGCTCAGTTCGTGCTTCCACTGCAGTTTAGTACCGCTTTAGAGTGGGCGGGATTATTCATGTGTCGTTATAGTTGTGCCGCCTCTACTGCCGTGACATCATCGTAAACGCGCCACAAACAAACACAACAATGGAGCATATCAACGGAATGCTGTTCTTCATTCTCGGCATGTGGATGTTTTTAACAGCAAGACATCTGCGCTTCCTCAACAGACCACGAAACAGCCATTTTTCGTTAATAACAAAACAGTTGCGTCCGATCCTTCGCTGGCTGTGCTGATTCAAATCTAGCGGGTCTGTTGCGTCTCGTGTCGCAAATTCAGTGACGCAGTAATGGCGATTTTCTCTGGCCAATCAGTGACCAGCAGTTTACACGTCACATTTTGTTAACGGTTCGGCTCGCTCAGAACCTCGGCTGAAGTGCTACTAAAAAAAAAAAAAAAAGACCAGGTACTGTTCCCAGTAGAAAACCCCCAAAAGTGAGCTATGTACCAAGTGTACTATGCAGTGGAAAAGCGCCATTAGCAACATTATTCTAAACTCAAAAATAGTATTCTGTTCCTCCAGAACGTAAATTGCTGTTTATAAGCAATAATCAAACTGGCATTCATGACATCATTCTGAATATCTGATAGATCAGATTACAACATCATAATAGATAATTATAAAGGGCATGTGTTTCCATGGTGTAACAACCTATATATTTAGAGGCAAGTGAGAGAAAGAGTGTTAATAGAAAGAGGAGAAAAAAACAAACAACCACCACATTAAATTCTTCAAGGACTTCAGCTTTAAGCGTGTAACCGTATCTGATTAACTGAAGTGAATGATTAGGCCTTTAGCCAAGAAGTGGCTCTAATGCACTCAGTGAAGAGCAGACTCACATGAATAGGATTGTAGTGGCACCCACTAACACTGCTGGGTACCACGGCTTCTCCCAGCGCAGGACCTGATCTCCAGCCAGGATCACCTCTCCCCATCCTTGCAGCTGCTCTTCCAGCTGACTCGTCTCTTGAGCCTAGAGAAGTGCTTTCAGTCAGTTACAGGGTCAAAACAATGACAGATGACAGGGCATTATCGGAAGCTGTGCAACGGGAGTGTCATGAATTCATGGGATGGGCATCCAGCAGGAATGTCAAGAATGTAAAGAACACTAACAATCTCTCAGAGATATCTTTTAGTTGCCAACGTACACAAAAACAAAAGGGGACAGCGTAAATGGCTTTAAAGAGCGACTGTGAAATCTTACGTTCAAACCAGCAGGCCACGTTTAAAGGGTCTGTCCAGCTACTTCCTTTATTTGCGATACATCACGTAAAATATAAGTTAGGAAGTTGCAGTATTAAAGCGCACCGTCAAAGGCTAAAGCAAAAAACGTTAAGCAGAGCTCACGGCGGCATTACAACTCACGTTAATCTCTGAAAAATGCAGACTAGGATGTAAAGACGCTCGTCGAGCTCATCTCCAGCAACACGTTTGAACTAACAAACACTTATCAAAAGCAAATGCTTGTTAAAAACAAATGTATATTAAAAACGTAAGTGAACAAACAAGCATTATCAACATTTAGTAAGACGCTGGACACACGGAGTAATCCGTTTCGTTAGCGCTCAGTTAAATTAGCTTGCTAACATCTTATCACGCACTTCACATCCGTGGCCTATACCTTCCTTACGGTGCATTCACAAGATCAACATTTATGACATTAAAGACACGTTAAGCTTTAATAGTGTCCTGTCGTGCCTCTGTTTAGTCCGTGTAAAATTGTGAGCGCTGTGTAAGTCCGCGTAGCATATTGCTAAAGACAATCATAAGCTATTACATTGTGACCGCACGCGAGCCGCCTGAAAGACGAACATTAACAGGCCACTCACCAACAGATTCGCACTTTTATTATCGCCCTCAGCCATGGTTTATTTGGGTGTATTTCAGGACTGCTGTTGCTCGGAGTGCGCCTCCCCTGTACTGCGGCAGTCTGTCAGCCGACCGTTATACTCAGGATGTTTTTATCTGAAACTCGTCGGGACACGGGGCTCACGGGAAATGTAGTTCACTGGTTAGAACTCTAACGCAACTGGGGAAATGCTTAAATTGGTTGGAAATGTACAACTCAAGCAGCGGCCTTAGAAATGATCTGGTTTGGAATCGAGCCAAAAGTTGATTTGTAAGTAAAATTATAAAATCACAAAACAACTTGGGTAACAGGGTTCAATGGCTGAGCTTAAAAATGTATTAAACTACAAAATGTGTACATTTGAGAAAACAAAATTGAACAAGATTTCTTTTCTTCAAAACTATGTAAAGGAAAGGGTCTACATAATGGTAGTTCACGACTAGTTTTGTAATGGTTGACAGTTAGGTGAAAACTTAATTTTATTAAGTTAATAATGCTTATAGTTTAAAACTATTTTGCAGTTGTAATGTGGTTTTCACTACAATTGAACATTTCAATATAGTTTCAAGATCGTGTTTTATTTAAAAACAATCAAGGTCTTACCCAAGCTCTCATTTTCTGTTGAAGTAAACAAAAACTACACCTGCTTATAATTGGATAAAAATGTGTGGTGCTCAAGAACAAATAGGTTTTCAACATTGGGTGACTCTTATAACGTCAGCTTAAGGAATGTACCCACACTTGTAATTATGAACGGGGGCCACAGCACTGCATAATGAAGCCTAGCTCCTGAACAAGGTTACATTGCAGAACAAAATGTATAGCGTTGCTGTGGAAAGTCTAATAGCTAAACATTTAAAGCTAAAAATGTATTTCAGTATGAAAAAAAATAATAATAAAAAAAATCAGACCACCAATGGAACAAAAAATGCTAATGCTTTAATGAAGATCCAAGAGATTTAATTATAGTTTTATTTGACCAACAATGTGGAGTAAAACCATTAAGAGACAACAATTGTTAACCATCACCACATCACTATTCCATTACTTATTTCTCCCACTAAAAATGTAAAACTAGGTCAAGATCAGTAAAACGCAAGCTTTAATGAGGACAAGTATCAGAGATGATACACATCCACAGGCAAGTCAAAAAAAGGAGCAATCTAGACTAAATCCATAGCAAAGAAGGAAAGGGAGAAAGAATCTACAATACACAAACAAGATCAGAGATGCATACGAAGAAAAAAAGCATTTATAAACTGATTTGCACATCTCACCGTATTGAGCCTGGGTCATACTCAAGGATCAAATCAAAGAGACCTCAGACCGAGCACTTGCCAACTCCAAGCACATCATTCATTGTGCCAAACATTCAGAAAAACTTGACAGTAAATGTTCCCAAAGCCACTTTGCAATTTGCCTTTGAATTGTGAAATCTGTGCAGTACATTGGTGAAGGTGTAAAAAGTTTTTTTTTGCAGCGTTTCCTATATATACTTGAGGGGAAAAGGTCTTTTTTGTGGTTTAGAACGAACTCTAAAGGTCTGCCAAAGGCCTTCTGGCTTCCAACGGAGTCCTTTGAGACTTCTGGTCACTCAGCCCTCCACACCCGCTCCAGCATGACACAGCTCAGCCAGCCGCAAGTCACGCCCGACCCCAAGCCATCCAAAAACAGAGGACCCCCTCCAAGACCGGATCACCCTTTCCCTTCACTCTCGCACAAATGCAGTCTAGAAACCCGTTAATTACCGCAGACCTTTGATCTAAGAGTGGGTAAACTGTCTCCTGCAAATTTTCCCTGTGGCAAATCCTAGTTGTTTTGATAGTTGACAGACATTTATTTTGTTGTTGTTGTTGTTGATACAGGGGTTGGTTGGGGGGGTAGTTCAAGCAACATGTGTGCCTTGCCCCCCCCACCCCGCCTCCCCATCTTGGTGAGCTCCCCACACATCTCGGGGAGACAGATGCAGACCCATTTCGTTGTGTTTGCTGGATCGCCGGGTGTAGCTGTGCTACGGGGATCCGGTGTGGGCCCGAGGGAGGGTCTCTACAACCCCCCCCTTTTCCTGCATGGTGCTCTGTGGCTCCATTGCCCCAGACCCAGTGGATTTCGGTGGATTTCTACCCTCGCTGGACGAAAGTGATCTACAAGGATCCCGTTCACACCCATGCTGTCCATCCCTCGTACAACTGTGCCAGGTTGTCCAAGTTTGTTGCCTCTTTGATGACATAATCCACCTTGAAGAGAGCAAAAGACGTGGATTAAAAAAGCACACAAGAGCAGCAGTAAAGGTTGTCCAGATAAAAGAGGGAAGCTCACCTGCTCAGTGACGCTCATTCTCCTGTTAGGGTCCACATCTCTCCCTTCCAGTTTGGCCTTCACCCTCTTCCACACGCTAACAGCGTAGGAATTCCTCTCTTGCACAGCTAAAGGAAAAATTGCTGATAAGTGATCTTAGCAAAGATTCTAGTTGATAAAGCATTACATAATATGTTTACATTAAAAGGCACCATTTACTTTTAGAAGACATTATCTAAACAAGCCCTTGTCAGTACAAACAGTCATTTAAACATGAAAAAGTTTAAACTGGCAAAACATGTACATCGGTGAAGTGCTTTTTATACTCAATGTTCCTTGTAGGTCAAACATGTAGATCTAAAGATGGCAAAATGAATAATTTCTTTACATCTCTGTGTAAACCTGATAATCACTCTTTGTGTGTTAAACACAATCTACTAAATACAGACTTTATTTTAATAAACATTATATTATTAT
>JAUMHI010000039.1:2818624-2830013 GCA_032359435.1 Enteromius unitaeniatus | reverse complement strand
ACCTGATAATCACTCTTTGTGTGTTAAACACAATCTACTAAATACAGACTTTATTTTAATAAACATTATATTATTATCATCATCATCATCATCATCTATGTAATCAGCAGCAAAAGTCACTCCACAAAAGTCATGGGTGCACAATAATTATGAAATCTATGATGCATCCTATTTACAAATGATTGTGAATAAGTGTAGGACTAACCGTGGTAAAATGTTATACAATTCTCTTTCATCAAAATCAATGATGAAAAAAAAATATATATATACACATTTCTAAATAAACAACAACAAAAAATGCATAGCACAGTAATGAAGGCAGCAACATATGATAAATAGGAAAGAGCAAGCAAGAGACTATTTCTAAATCTTTCATTGCACAGAAAAGTATTATAATACGAAAGGCTCCAATACAGAGCATTACAAAATGCTTATGCGCATCCTGTGCACAGAATGATGTGCTTGAAGCAACACATGGTCACAGTGCAGGCTGCGCAGAGTGCATAGAAAAGTTAAAAGCGAAAGAGATATTGATGTGTGGTGTATTAAATCTGTGCAATGCTTTATTGAGCCTTTTCTTTTAGCAGTTTTAAACATTCCTGTAAGCTCTTGATGAGAGTTTCATTGTTTTTTGTGCCCTTTGTGGGGCTCCATAACAACACAATAGTAAACGCACAAAATGGCATTTGGATCAGTCTCGGCTGACCCGCAGAAAATGACTGTATCGGACCTGATACCGATCCTGAGTAGATCGATGCATCCTTAACTATAAGGGTTTTTCCTGTATTTGAGTTTAAATAAATTTAGCCTAGTCAAGAGAAACACATTTTAAAATCATGAAAAAAATATTCCAGTGGAAAACTTTTTTAGCAATTCTGTATTTTATCAGTTAATATTAAATGTTAAAAAATATGTTAACTTGATGAATAGTGCCTTTTAATACTCATCTGTGAAATGAATCACATACTGGTCAAACTCACACAGGTATGTATAATTTCAACATTTTTAATGACATTTGCATCACAACAAACCTCTCCCAGTTTTGGGATCCCGCACGGCTCTTTTGGGGCTTGGGGCCAGTCCTTTACTGTTGATCATCAGAGTGCTGGGGGGAGTGTCCACCGGGGTCCCAAAGTTTCGAGGAAGAGCTTTGCGCGCATTCTGAGACATGCTGTCAGGCTGGGTCTTCACTCCACTGCAGCGCACTGCTACAGTAACAGAGAGAGAGAGAGAGAAAGAGATCAAACTCAAATCAACTACAGAAAAAAAACACCACAGTGAAAGAACCAAAGCTACATCCTCAACTTACCAGCAGCAAAGCTGGTCTGGACTGTGGAAGTGGGACTTGCACAATCACTTCCCCTCTCAGTGACAAGAGGAGAGGCGAAGCTCACCAAGCCATTGTAGATGCTAAGGACAAAAAAAAGAATAATAATAATAGTAACCAAAAATCCTTAAAGACTTTGTTAATCTTAAATTGTTGTAAGTGGTGTTAGAAATCCAGCACAAGTTCACCTCTGGCTCTGAACTTTTAGCTCCTTCAGGGTGGCAGGGATCTCCTGCAGCAGCTCCACCTGCTCTTGGCTGCGTGGTTGGCCTGTAGCTTGCACTACAGTAAAAAGCACTATCTGCACGTTATCCTGCCATGCTTTGTATTCTGACAGGAACTGACGCACACTACCCTCATAAGTCACTTCCTCTCCCTCCACAAGGGCATTTTCCTCATCCTGCCAAATTGAAAAGAGTGCACACAAAAGATATTCATTCTTTAACATTCAAAAGCCACTTTCTGTCAGTGGTTAGAGGTGGCCAATGAACTAAACATGTCAACTATTCTGCATCAGCGGCATATATACCTTTGCCATGGCGCGCAGGAGGTGCTTTACATCAGCAAGTTGGCGGTTATGATTGGACAGGGTGCCTTTAATGGAGTCCACTAGCAGCTGCAGGGTTTCGGTCACTCTCTCCAGCTGCTGCTCTCTTTCCTCCTGCATGGCTCTCTGACTGGACATCTCCTGGGTGAGGTGATTCTGTGCGTACACAAGCCACTCAGGCCCACCAATGGACAGCTCCATGGCAGGACTCTGCAAATATACAATTCGATGCAGTTTAGAGACGGATGACAACAAAAAGATTATGGTGAAATGGTTTACCAGATTCAGAAGTAGTTCAAGTAACTTGCAGAAATGCACCAATATTATAATTCTACAATATTGTGATAAATACATTTAAAATAAAATGCCAGAAACTACAATACATTCAGGCATTTTGAACTTTAGTATAAAATATAAATAAATTAATATAAAAGAGATTCACTGTTTTTTTTAACTAATAAGAAGAAACGTATATAAACTAAATTAACTAAAAATAACTATGAACTAACAAAAATAAACAATCTTACTTATCTTAATCTAAATTAATTCCAGCAAGACTCACCAGTCTATGCAGCAGCTGAAGTTCCGAAGAGGAAACGGAGGTGCTGAATTGGGCAGCGTAGGAGCAGGTGGCCTGGCATCGTTTCACAAGTTCAAAAAGCGTAGCATCCATGTTCAAGGCTTCTGGGGTGCGGGTTCGCAGACCTTCGAAATTGAGAATGGTGCTGCAGAGAAAAGTAACCTGGTTTGCACGCTGACTCTCCTTCATCACCAAGGCACGGCGTTCGGCTATAGTGGCCTCAAAGTCCTGCAGCACTGGGGCAAGTGCAGGGTTTGCACCACCAGCCCACTTCAGCCTCTGCTCTATGCTGCCCTCTAGACTTGCCAACTTCTCCTGCAACACAAAACGCAACACGTTTAAATTTAAAGGTTTCTACTTCACTTTGACATGTTCTCAAAAACGTACAATAGCTTTAACCTGGACCGTGCCAATAGAGGCTTCATCCTGACTGAGTTTGTAGAGCTTCTTCTTCATGTTGCTCAGAATGATGGAGCGAGGTGGGGGACTGACAGTCATGGGCTGAGTCCTTGCACCGAGAATGTCCTCATGCTGCCACTGATAAGAGAGCAGAAGATGAAGGTCACTTTACTGTTGCTTGGTAAATTTATATTGGCAATTTCAGTTAAATTCTACTCGTTTTTAGATTATAATTTGACCAACAAAAAGCCACTTGGTTTGAAAGTAATTTGTTACTTCTCTATGCTACTGACAATGTGTGTGCAAAAAAATTTAAATAAACCAAACAACTGTCTAGTATGCAGTTTCACTAGAACTTGCAAAATTAGCACCAGATCTTACCTGGAACATGGCGATGTGAAGCTGAGTCCTCTGAAGGCTGACCTTACAGGCTTCAATGCTGACTTCTAGACGTCGCACCAGGTCCAGTTTTTTCCAGGCCGTGTCGTAGGAGCTGGCCAGCACGGTAGCCCTGTTGAGCAGCAGCTGGGATATGCGTCCTGCCTGCACCCCTTGCTCTACTGCTTTCTTGCACAGGTCATCCAGAGAAACCTTCCCCTCAGCGCCAAAGTCCTTGGCCTCCACCTGGGCGATGAGATCCATGCCGAGGGCACTGAGAGCACTGCAGATAGTCAGGCCTAGAGCCTGGGTGGGGAGCCCCATTAGCATCTGCCTTACAAAATCAGCTGTGAAGGCTTTGATGGGCCGCATCATCTGGTCCTCGCTCACTACAGTGGAGCCTCGGTACATGGGTTTCACTATGGGTACTGGGCCATTTGAGGGCGGAGGCTCATCAGTGGGTGTAGAACAAGTTCCTGTTAGAAAAAAAAAAAAAGAAAAAAAAAGAAAAAATGACATGGTTGTCTAAAAAAGCCAGATTCTGCACAGTGACATACTAGTGTGTGCTATTTTGCATGGTGCTATATATATATTTTATACATAATACATTGAGAAACTGCCAAGTAGATTTTTTACCAGATAGCGTCTGTGCAAATGATCCACACAGACGGAAGAAGTCCTGAATAGTCTGGAGTCTCTTCAGGAAGAAAATCTCCTCCAAGACCTGTCTGGTCTGCACATTATCAAAGAAATGGACCTGTGTAGCTCTGGACTCCCGGATCACATCCACCTTTCTCCAGGCAGCAGGCACATCCATAGAGTTCAGCTGGATGGTAGAACAGGATTCATTTAGACACTCTAATCTAATAAACACATCTCAGTCATATGACCAGCTAGGGACAAAAACAGAAGAAAAACCTGATCACCCCCCTAGTCATATGCTCTTTATCTCTTTCCACTTGAGTTATTTGTGGCCACAATTGATTGTTTTCCATGGAACACCATTTAATATGAATACACAACAGCAGAACAAAAACAAGAAATTAAATAAGACAAAAACACAAAATATTAAATACATTATTATATTATAAATATAAATAATAAATATCTTATAACTAGCTTCCTTTTTCCTCAGCTTTTTTTTCTTTAGTGGAAACCCACAGAAAGATTCTCATTACAAATTTGGGAAAAAATACACATCACACTGTCATATACCATAAATTGTAAAAATGTTCCCGAGTTAAAATTTCATTTACCGAACATTTGGTGAATCCTTAATCATAGCTATAGTATTGTACTGTAAATGTACTAATCCATACGCAATTTAACTTCTCAGACAAGGAAGAAAAACTGATATCTGCATTCTTTCATACATAGTACAGGTTTACAGAACATCTGACCTTTACAACAGACTCAGGTGGTCAACATCCAAACATGAATTATAATACTTTACAAATCAGTATTTATACCTTGTCAATCAGAAGTCCAAAAGCAGTCTCCAGTTGTGCAAACATGCCATCAAAAGCTACCAACAACATCTGACCGGCACTCATCTTGGGTGTTTCCTGCACAGAGCTCTCCATGCTGCGTGGCTGGATCAGTTCTGAGTACTGGGCTCGCAGAACCCTGACATAAAAAAAAAAGAAGACACAACGTTCAGTCCATCCAAAAACATTAACATCACTTACTGCTTAGTAAATATTTCTATTGTACATGTTACCTGGTGATATCCAGATAGTGGTCATCTGGATCCTCCTCCAGGCCCATGGCGGTGTTACGAAGGTGAGCCTGCAGAACCTCCCCCAGTCCCTGCAGTGAAACCCCATCTGCACACTGATCGATAAGTGCATCCAGCTCTGCTAGCATGGCCTCTAATGTATTTTCTCCCTTCAGCATGCAGCGTAGAGCTTCTGGGAAGATGATCTGACGGAAGTTTGTGTTGAGCTCCTTAGAAGATTAATAAAAAAAATAAAATGTTTAAGGGGGAGAAAACATCACTGAAACCACAGAAGACCATTAACGCTGAGAACATTACCTGAAGGCAGGTGTAGACGCCATTGGCCAGGTAGACCACTTGCGAAGTCTCTGCAAGGCTGAGGATGTCCAGGTCATGTGATAGAAGCTGGCACTGCTGCAACAGTTGCACAAGACACGTGATGTTTCCGCTCATACTGCAGAGCTCTTCCAGGAACCAGGCACCATCACGGGACGTCAGCTCCACCAACTGCTCTCCAGCACTGGCTGCAGCTCCCTCCATCACCAGGTTACGCCTGCAAAGCACAGAAACGCCAAATTATTAAATCCTGGGATCACTGGGAAAAAACAGTTTCAGCATAAAGGACCAGAAAACAAATGAGGCTTTTACAACTCTTGTAGCTTTTTTTTTTTTAAAGCCACAGATTCAGACCTTGTCAGAGCACAGAGAGCAGAGACGATGATGCCGGCCAGACTGAAGGACCCAAGCTCAGCGTCCTCGTGCAGGAAGACTTTGATGCAGCGCTCAATTTCCTGCAGCTGCTCCTCACAAACAGGAACACCAGCGCCCTCTGTCTTCAGACGCTCTACCTGCCGCAGCAGCCGAGTGTTGGTTTCTGCTGCGTGGTGCTGCAGCGCCATCTCGATGCTGGACAGGAACTGACATGTGGCAGGAGGAGGCTGGGGTGCAAACTGCATTTCATACCTGAAAGAAGGGAGGATTTTATGATAACCAATTAATTCAAAAACATGGAAGAGTTTAGTTTAGTTAATTATTACAATTAATTAATTAAGACTTGATGACCTTAATATACACACAATACTTCAGCAAAAACACATTACATAACCAAACTGAGTGACTATTATTTATAGTGGTGGGCCATTACTCCGAGACTCTTACCACGCAATTTAAAAAAAGACCTCTTAAAAATGTTAAGTTGGACCATATATTGATAAAAAAGCAGCTAAAAATCATTAACTGGAGACAATCAGTAGCTGCACTTACTGGTGATAGATGGTCTGGCAGTGATTGACGGTCATGTCACACACCAGTTCCTCCATCCACTGCTTCCATGTGTGAACTCTGTGCCTGAGCAGCACCACACACGGGTACAGTAAGGCCACAGTGGCGTAGCTGTGCAGGTGCTCGAGACAGCCACGCAGCTGAGAGCGTCGCTGCTGTAACAGAGCGCTCACCTCCGCCTCTAGTGCCTCACACTGGCTAATTAGGTGTGCCTGGCCTGCATTCTGCAAGAAAGATGTTGCTGGCACATAGCTGGGTGGACCTGCAGTTTAAACAGACCAAAGGAACGAATTAGAAACTTGCAAGTGCTCCCTTTGCTTCTCATTAAACTTCAGATCATGTTCTGTAAAAGAAACCCAAAATAATCTGCACCTAAATCAATAGGGCTGCTGATCTCCTGGAGGAGACTGGCAAGCTGGGTGGCCTCTAGACTGGCAAAGGCAGCTTGATACTGAGAGATGCACTGATCCAGATCTGACAACTTTCCCTGAATGGCATCCTGTACAGTTCTCTGCCTGGACTGCAACTGAGTGTGCTCAGAGTATCTGAAAAGGGACGGGAGAATGAATGACAGTGAGAATTTAGAATCCGTCTAATCAAATCTACACTATAAAATAATTAAGCCATAATTGTGATCTGCTGAACAAGACACTTTGGTCGTCTCATCTGCTGACCTGTGCTCCAGGGAGTGGATGGGATGATCTGCTCTGGTGTCGGCTCCCTCCAGGAACTCCATCTCTTCCAGCAGCTTGCCCTGCACTTTTTCCACTTGTGTGAGCAACTCCTGCAGGTTTAGATACTCATCCACCGCCTCCTCCACCTGCGGCAACACTCCGACCATCTCATCACGGTTCTTGAACCAGTTTACCTTTAAAAAAATAAAATACAAAAAATTGCCAACCAATGTCATGCATCACGAGTGTTGAGAAATTCATTATTTTAGCACCTCCCATTTAAGAAGCCAATGCACATTTCAGTACCAGTTGTACTTCATATTCTCACCTTAATCTCAGCCACACGGGAAGAGAAGAGGCTACGGGTGATGTCTCGCTCCATCTCTCTCTTACTCTGCTTGTTCTCTGCTTGCTGACCACCACCTCCATACACAGCCCCTGCAAAGCCCACTTCGCCCCCTGCTGTCCAGTCCACCAGAGGGTCATAGACAAATGCCTCTAAAAGGGTCAAAAGGGTCTCTCTACCACGTCGCATTATCTGGACGACCTGAAAGGAAAGGACACCATTTAAATTTGTATGCATGTACTAAATTAAACATTAAATGAATCAGTTCCATCTATGAGTCATCCCATTCTCACCTGTTCACAGGACAGTCTAAAGATGCCCTCCACCCCTGTGACCCCCAAAGCAGTCTCAATGTTGTGCGTCATACGGAAAGGAACCTTCTCTGGTACTCTCAAGCTTTTTCCTGTTAGGATGATGAGGTATTTAAATGTCTATGCCAATGAATTATGTTTAGACTCTTTCTCAAGTGAAAAAGCACTCACCCTTCTCAAAACAGACGTTGTAGTCAATGTGGACTACCTCGCCTGTTGTCATATCAATCAGTACGTTGTCAAGGTGACGATCTCCCAATCCAATGATGTATCCCACCATTGACATGACAGCAGTGGATCTGGCATAAGACTAAATGAGATGCATGAGATTGATTAATTATAGAGCAAGGCCTTTATTCTAACATGTTGTGGAATATAGGTAGGACATGTAAACAGTGGCTCTTCCCACCTGAGTCACGCTCCACCACTCACTGGGGGTGGTACAGGAGCACCAGAGCTCTTTTGCCAAGAGGTTAGGAGGTGTAGCCTCCATCAGCTCCCGGAGAACATCTCTCATGACACTCAACGGCCAGTCACGGCGCGACACATCGAGACTGAGCCCAACAGCCTTTAAGGCAGGACTGATCTTACTGTAATAGAGCTCACTGGGCCGTGGAACCATGGGAAGATTCTGAGGTTGCTGGAAGGAGTCCTGTGCCTAAAAAAAAACAAAGAAACAAAAGAGCACAAGATTTGTTCAAGATCTATTAAAATCTTCCATCGCCGAAGATGATGTGAAGCCAGTCAATAGGGCAAATCAACTGAAAAATATATATTTTTTTATATATATATTTTTAATTCAAATTAATTTTTATGTAACACATGGTCTTGGTTAAGTACAAAAACCATGTAAAACCATGTTATGTAAAATACTTTTTCAGAAGCATTCTATGCTAATTTTCACTCTCACCTTCTGGGCTTGTACCACAGCCTCGCGTTGCTGCCAGCGTTTGTACAGGCCAAATAGTGGAGTGGCTCCATCCACCCACTGGATGAGGCCTGATCTGGTGCCCAGCGGTGTGACAGAATAATGACGGGCATGAAACCTTGGACTCTCCTGCTGATTCACTTTTGTGAACATGGTGTTGACGATAGACAAGAACTGCATGATCCTCTCATCCAAATGCAAGTCCTCCAATCCTAAAACATCAAGATAAATGGTTTACATGAGCAAATGGCATAATTCACACAAAAAAAATAAAAATCATTCACTTTCCCTTGCATCATTTACTAAACTGCAAAAATTATATGGATTGTTTTTTTTATAGTTTTGGTGGAAAAACTTGTTATTCTTCACAACATGCATAAAAGTAAAAGTCTTTCAGATTTGAAACTACATGAGGGTGAGTTTTTAGAATTGCTTTTAGCCATGTTAAAATTTTGTACCTTTGAACAGGTAAGGGTAATTTCTCCCATCAGAGCCTAGAAAGTAGAGCTTCTTGGGTTTGGTTTTAGTTGGCAGGATGGTGATGGTATTGCCTACGCTCTGGATGTTGACTGCATCTGTAGCAGACACCTCCCCTGGCAGCGCCATCTCTGTGTTGGTCATGGCAGTCAGGCGGGGGCTAATCTCATCCAGTCGTAGGAGGTAACTTGCCCGTTTTTGAGCCCTTTGCTGCAAGCTCAGCATGATCTGTGACAAGATGGAGTAGAATTACAAAAGGTAAAATGTACAGCATGCATATCAGCATTTCACTTACACACTGCCCTTACCTGTTTGAAGGGCACCCAGCTGCTGGCAGGATTGGCTGGATTAAGAGGGCTCCTCAGTCTCTCTAGAGCATTGTGGATGGTCTCTCCATAGGTCTCCTGAAACCATGCCTCGTGAGGAGTCTCTGCCGGAGCAGCCGTGATGCTGCGTACGTGATCCAGTGCAAAAACCACAGGCTTCATCAGAGCAGAGTGCTTCTCTCTCATAATAGCCACTTTCTCATCCCTAAACCACAAGAGATTTACAATTTAAATGATTTTCCAAGAGGCATAAAGAACTCGCTAATACAGGTTTCTCTTTCTATATTGATTTCCAGGGTCGTGACTTACTTGCGCAGCGTGTTGTTGTTCTGAACCCTTTTCACCTCGTCCTCCAGCTGTTGAATCCTGCGCAGAACATGCATGTGTTGCTGCTGCAAGACCCCCAGCCAGAGCTCGTCCCAGAGCAGAGTGACCCTCCTCAGCTCGCCCACCAACAACTGCACCTGCACACACAAGGACCAACAAAACAACTCTTAAACACAATGGATTGACACAACCAGACACTTACAAAACAGCACAGTCTTTTCTGTAATACCTGTTGCACCATGGTGGGGTTGGCAGAAGACAGCTTGTCTACGATCTTGCTGTAGCAGTCCTGCATCATGGCTTGGTCCTCGCTAGAATACATCACCATCTCTTCCCCGCGACTGCTCTCTTGAGAAGTCGGCCCGCTGCCTGTCTCGCTCTCTTCTCCACAAAGAGCCTCTCCCTGCATGTTCCCAAGAAGGGTTGGCAGGGACGACGGCAACTTGTTACCTGGCAGAGAGGAAAACATACAATTTTTTTTCACCAAATAGGAACGTTTATGAGATCACTAAACCTAGAACGATTGTTTAACGTCTCCATCAAAGCATAAAGAGCATTTTCCAATTTTCTTCAATGAAAATAAAAGCAAGCAGAGTGACAAGACCCTGACAATTGCTTGTATTTCTGGTTGCCAAGAGTTAAAAAAACAAAACATTCAACTTTGTGTAAAGGCCATGACAAGGTCTAAGGTCAACCAAAGTCAGGCTGTTGTTACACAAGAGCCCAGCTACAAAGAGCTCAAGCACCTATAGTTTTAAAAAAGCATCTGGTATTTTCATCTTTCTAAGAATCCTCTCATAGCCAGGATGTCTTGAAAAATACAGTATGTACCTGCAGCCTGAGCCTCTCCACCAAGAGAGATAGATCCCACAATGGCAGGGTAGAGGATAAGGTGGGGTGAATCTTGGGCGACTCTGCACAGCAGGCTGCAGATGCTCTGGCGGATGTAAGCCTCAGGATGATTTAGTCTGGAGAATAACTGAGGGATGATACCTAGAGAGAAAACAGATATTAATATTACATGAATAGAAATAACTATGTGAAGAGGAAGGAGTTCATTACTGTATTGATGTTCAAGTTCTTACCTCTCCAGGGAGCAGTGGGGGTGGATGCCAGGCCGTGTTCCAGACCCTCTCTTAATTCCCCAGCATGCTTCACAAGCAAGCGCAGCAGACGGAGGGTTGCCATGACAATGACATCATCGCTGCTCTGTTTGCTGCTCTGGTTGGTCAGGAGCAGCTTGGGGTCATCTTCATCTATGGGTACCTAATGGTTAAGACACCAAGAAATGTAAATGGTTTCTGTTTTAGAAATGTGTCCAATCACAGCATAAACATTAGAGGAGGAATCCTCTGACCTGCCCAGCATTGAGTTTAAGGAAGGTGAAGTATGCTCTGCAGGAGACCCTGTACAGGCTGAAGATTCGATCAACCACTCTCCTCCACACCCCGATCAGTCCATCGGTCACAGTGTCCTCCACCTCAGACAGCCACGGACAGGCACTCAATAGCTGTCGGCCAATCACATCCACCATGTCGTCCTCCTCATTCTCTTCATTCTGCAAGGCCATGTCCTCATCCTGCAGGAACACAATGACAAATGAATACACAAAACCAGAAATATTCCCATCCCACATCGCAGATAAATGAACATCAGCATTAACCTGGAGGTAGAAATCAACACGTTTATATAGACCAGGAAAAATAAAATATCTTTGATCATTTAAGTACAGTTGAAATTGATCAAAAGTGGCATTACACAGCATTAACGG
>JAUMHI010000039.1:2800251-2818524 GCA_032359435.1 Enteromius unitaeniatus | reverse complement strand
TCGATTCATATATGAACCAATATATATTCTATTCAGGATTGTCCTGCATTTCATTTCTCATGAAAGACAAGTTACTGCAAATTTTGTAAAGTCCTCACCACTGCTGGTGTGTTTTGGGCTTGAGGTGTTGGAGCCAGTCAGTTTTAACAGGGAGCGATCAAAGCCTTTAATGGAGCAGTCCATCCCTGTCACGGCACACAGCTGCTCTTGGTACTCTAACGCTGCTTTCTCAAACCTTGGGAACAATGCAGCATCAACATTTCATGAGAACAGAGCGACTAGACAAATTTACACGGTGTAAAGTAGGTTGATTATTTTCGGAACACAAAACACTTACTTTCCCTCAGCCTGCAGTGCCACTGATCCCAGCCAGCCCAGGCTCTTGCCAGTGTTGGCCAGACTCCAGGCTGCCAGACCTTGTATGGCTTCAGGGCATCGCAGCTCACACAACGCCTCCACTAACATGGTGATTGGCACCTCCATTTCCGGCCCCTACAGGGCAAAGCACAGAGCAAAAACAATGAAATAAAGCTTTCAGATACCAAAGCCCTAATGGTGTAGAGCCAGCGCCTTACAATAACTAAAACCTCAAAAAGGAGCAATGTTGGGAAGACAATGGAGTAGTTCAAAGCCTTCAACCAATTTCAGTCATTTTTTTGCTAAATTTGCAAAGAGTTCAATGCATCAATGACAGACATTTAGAATCTGATCTGTATTTCATCTTAATGTATATTTTCATTAAACTATCTGTTGCAGCCTCTTTTGAACAACACAAGTCTTACCTGTGCACTACTGTTCTTGATCTCAGTGAGCAGGTCAAAGCCATGACGAACCGTGGCTGCTGGCTGACCTGAGAGAAGGCCCACCCTCATTAGTGCCAAACGAATTCTGGTTAGCCAGTCCTGGCACGTCTGCCTGTTTGTGTAGAAAAATGTTCTGATGCCCTAAATAAAGGAGCAAAGTCGAATTTAAAAATAAGGCCAAAGATAAAAACACGGAATTTCAAAGGTAACTCCATTAAAAGTTGTTGGAAGGATAAAGCTAGCATTTCATAGTGATAACATGAGGGCTAGTTGTGTTTATACAGAGGACAGACCTTGGGTGGTGCAGTGAGAGCGCTAGCACAGCCTTCATAAGCATTGTACATGAGTTTCTCCAGGTTTTCCAGGAACTGCAGAAGCAGAGCCAGACGGAGCTGATTGGTGTGGTGTCCCTCATCACTCTCTCCTCCACTCCACTGACTCAACTCCTGCTCCGTGTTCAGACTGTGAGCCGCGAGGCTGCGGATCATACCTACACCAGCACAGAGATAAAATATTGATTCGTAAAAGCACAACAAACAACAGTTTGGGATCATTAAGTTGTGAAATTAATACTTTTATTAAGATTACTGATTCAGGTTCTACACAGTTCTTCCAAATTCATAGAAATTTCTGTTCAGTTAGCACCAAATATTTGAGTTGATGACTGTAATTTGACTAGCTTATACAGTTGTTGTAATTTGTGTTGATTTTATGTTTTGTTTCCTTTTTTCAATATTATAC
The DNA here is from genome assembly GCA_032359435.1 of Enteromius unitaeniatus. NCBI lineage: Eukaryota > Metazoa > Chordata > Actinopteri > Cypriniformes > Cyprinidae > Enteromius > Enteromius unitaeniatus. Next base: position 2,816,980 of record JAUMHI010000039.1, on the reverse strand, counting down.
ATTAATTTTTTTACTTAATTTATTTTGGGCTACCAAAAACTGAAGAGTGCCTGCCCGAAGGGCTACCAGGGATTTTGAAATTTTGCAGGCCCTGTAGTCATAAATGTAGGTAGAAGTAAACGTATAGTGTCAAAACTTAAATCAAGCAACCTATTACTTTAATAAATCTTGGAATTTTTTGAAATCCTCAATAGACAACTCACTAACCCTCTATAGTCTGGAAAGTATCCTGGGCTCGTCCCAGAGGGGTCCGGAGTTTAGAGAGAACAGTGAACTGAGCAGCCTCCCAAACCGCCCACTGCCACAGCACTGCCTCGGTCTTCAGCAGGGCACGGGGTACCATGGCGCAGTCTTTTTTCTCCAGCCGCTGACAGCTGTGGTACAGCCGCTCCAACCAGGGCTCCTTACTGCGCATAAAACAATCAATATCTAAGAAACAACTCCAGAGACTCATTCCCTTAAAAATTGATCAAACACATTTTGATTCAAATGAACAAAGGTGTCCTTGCGTTCTCACCAAGGTAAGAATAAAGATATTCTACTCACCCCCCACGGTGGACAGTGCCATATAGAATAAACCCAATGAGGTCAGAGAAATCCTGTGGGTGGAATGTGTTGCTAGGCACTTTGCTCATGTGTCGGCGAATGGCCAGAGAAATCTCCTTAATTTCAGAGTGTCTACGGGCACTGCTAGGAGACAAGCCGACAATTACCATCACATCAACTACAGCTGGAGGTAAACCTACAAGGAAGGTTTTATTGCTCCCCTCTGGTTTCTATTGTGTGAATTCAAGACAGGTGAAAAGGAGTCGTGCAAACCTCAATGCAACGTGCATGGGAACAGATCTCAGCAATTTCCCAAAGGCCTGCCGGACTCGGACTGCTGAGTGGACTAGCTGAACTCTGCACACGTCCACGCACCTGCACAGAGAAAGCAGACAGAATCAGTGCTGATCAAACAAGATGGGTTTTTTTTTTACCTCCGCCCCCAAGTGCAGGAGGAAGCGCTACAGCACTAATGAATGTTCCTGCAGGAAGACAGCGTCTAATAAGCAGAGGATGTGCGATTACCTCTGGAGAAGCTCTGTGGTCAAGGAAGATGACACAACCTGAAGACTGTTGCATGCCTGCAGACATATGGTGGGGTCTTCATTCAAGGCTGCATAGAGGAAAACCAACATGTTAAAAATCCATTCACTTGGTCAGCAGTTTATTATTCTAACCCATTATTTGTTAATCTGGACAATGATTTTGTCTTTATAACGTTTCAATTTTTGACTAAACTAAAACTACAGAAATAACAACAGGGATATTAACTTACAATTTGCCAGTAAGCCTTTGCAAAATCTGATGAAGGATGGGAGTGAAAACAGAGGGGAGTAGGTTTCAGATTTCTTCATCATCAGAGACACCTCTAATGACCAGGTGAGTAAAAGCCGCCTAAAAAGACAAAAAAAAGTCAAAGAGAATTACTAATAGTGGAGGCTGAGACCATAATAAAAATTAGTAATAAAACATCTGATTTACATTTTAAAGTAAAGTTTTAGGATTCGGAGGTGAAAAGAAAACAAACACTACAAATAGATTAAATGATATTTATGTTAATAAATTTTTCAATTCATATGAAGATTTTTAATTCAACTTTTACATTAAACTATCATGGTCCTAAATTTGAATATTGAAAACACTTCTTTTTAGCACTTTTGGAACCCACTGCATATTCCCTAATTTCCGAAAATGTTCAACTAAATACTGAACTGTTGCCATATGCAAACACGTAAGGAATTAAAAAGAAAGGTGCAATTACATCTGTCACTGTTTAAGTGATTGTAGGAGCTGAAAGAGCAAGGGGTTCAGATTAATTAACCACAACAGGCCTCATTAAAGACAGGCAGTGTGAGCTCTGTACCTCGCCTCAGGGTTGAGATGATCCTTGCTGAGCAGCATACCCAGCAAATTAAGAAGCGTGCTGAAATGCCTTTTGGTTGCTGTGGTAACTGTGCTGATGACAGCACCGTCGAAAAGAGAGGGAGACGAAGAGCTCAGGCTGCTTGAGATAAAGTGATCATGCCTTGAGAGAAAGAGAAATGCAGCAGTCTATCAGTTATCACGCAGTTATCAGAGAGAGGCTCAAATCAAGTGAATGACAGTGTTTTTTGACAGTTTTATACACACTGCAAAAAATACAATATCATATCAAAACCATTTAGCGCTGCATAATTCATGAAACCACACTGCCACTTGTTAATCTGCGTATTTCTCACACTATTCGCCAAATACATTTGTGAGACCGCACAATCTTTTTCTATTTCAATATATTTTTCTAAAGTAATGTCATTTGAAATGGTCACATATTGACTTGGTGCTCAACAAACATTTCTTATTATCACCGTACATATATTTGTGGTAACAGTAATGCTTCAAAAGCACAGAATTTATTTGAAATAGAACAGTGTAATCAACAGTGTGTAAAAATATGAAATAATTATACATGGCCAGGAAAACACTAGGATTGTGGAAACCTTGTAGCATCATCAGGTAAGTACAGTTGTTGTTGGATTGTTACCTGGTGCAGTGAGAATAAAGAGTGTAGAGCACAGCATACTGGACAGCAGGGTGATGAACTGACAAATCAGAGTGAACTACAACCAGATTCTGACTGAGCAGGGCGAACACAGTAGGTGACAGAGCCCACATCTGTAACAGAAAAAAATAAGCGTTATTACACTCTTCTCTTTTACACAATTTCTTGTATGACTGCAAAAAAATGCTGACCCCAATGAGGGAGTTCTTGGTGTTGCCAATGGTGGTGAGTGCACTGAGGTTGAAGATAAGTATAAATTCTGCTCTCTCTGGGCTAAACTTCTGCTGGCTAAAGGCTGGATGTTGTATGTTAGGACAGGCAGCAGGCAAACCAAGAGGACTGAGCAAACTGTTCAGCGCACAACTCATCTCGCCCAAGACCAGTTTATAAGCTGCCTCCAGGGTAGGGATGTTCTTTAGGCTCAGCACAGCATGATACACTCCATGCGCTGCTGCCATCACCTGCGACACAAACAAAAAACAGCGTTAACTCACAGAAGTTATATTTATTTTTTAATAAATATAATTTAGAACAATTGAGGTTACTGATCGTACCTCTCTTTCTCTGTGGAAACGCAGCTCCAAGAGTTGGGAATTTGGGGCCAGCAACTTCTCCACAAAAGCAGCCGGGATGTTGGTGTTTATCTGGTCAACAATCTACACACACAAAAAAAAAAACGTATGAAAAAGCATTTCAAAAAACAAAAATAAAAGTGACAAGGCCCACACAAATCCCACAAGTTGTACTCCAGTCTGTTGATTATTGGATTAATGAAGTCAAGTCCTACCAGTGTAAGCAGCGTGAGGACTGACATGCTGTATTCTGGACCGCAGCAGTGGCAGCTGCCCAGCTGGTCTAGGCCATAAGAGATTACTGCATCAATCAGCTGGTTGCCCAAGTCCATGCTCACCAGCAGGACACACACGCACTCATTTCCTGCTGTCAGCACAGCCTCAGAGAAGAACACCTGCTTAGCTGTGGTGACACAGGCTAAAACACGGTTCAAAACCTGCAAGCGAGAAAATGCAAACAATTTACTTCAGACCAGTAAAGAATTGTTTGTGCGTTTGTTGATCTATCAACAACAGTTTATCTTAGAGGATCTATTTGTATTGCAATAACACATATTTGAAGCAGAGGTCATGCATGTTGGATACTAACATCAGTGACGTATGCTTCTGTGATCGGAGGCCCTCTGATAGGGTTGAATCGTTCTCCGATGCTGTGCACAACTGTGCTAAAAACTCTCAACAGGGCTGCCAGTTTTGGCAGGGATACTGTGGGAGGGGGAATGTCCTCGTCTCCTGATTCCCCAGATACAACATGGCTCAAATCCTATAAAGCAAAAAGCATTAGAACCTCAGAAATCCCTTAATAAACAGACAAACAGAAACCAAATTAAAACCATTTGTTACCTCAGCATACGCCTCCATATCTTCCAAAAACTGACCCAATAATGTAGTTGAAAAGGCCAAATCTGCGACCCAAAACTGCTCCAGACTCTGTAACCAGCCTAAAAATACATATTGAGACAGGTTAGACAGGTTATTTCCCGAAAAAGGGAAATGAAACTAAATATAAAACAAATCGTACCAGACACTTGTTGAGTAAGAGACTGTTTCTGTGTGTGGTCTATATGCCAACCTACTAAGATATCCACTGTGTCCTGAAAAACAAAAGCACGAGATAATTTACACGTTCTTTCATTTCAGATTTGCAGATTTGAAATTTGCGCTGCTTACTCTGAAGTTGGTGCTGAATATGTGTGGATAACACCGGGCCACAAGTAAAATACATTTTACACTTTGGCACAACAGCTCTGGTGTGTCCAAGTTCTCCAAGATAGACTGAAGGCTGCTCATCACCAACTGAATGAAAAAATGGTAAAACATTTCAGCCACAGAAAAAGATCATATAGAAAGATTTAGCAAAGGAGCTGAATAAATACCTGCATTACAGATGAAAAAGCCTTCTTCTCCCCTGCCGTTTCAAGTGCCCTGTGCACTGCCACCAGGTACAGAAGCTTCACCTCATCCTTTGTGGACACACTGAACTTGAGGAACATCCACTTGAAGATCCGCTCGGCTTCGTAACTGAGGGCGGCACAGAGCAATCCCAGGCAGCATGCAGCCTCCTGCCTGAGCTCCTGCAGGAGCTTACTACTGTAAGGCCAAACAGAAACACGTCACAAGGGGCTGGATAAAGACCAGTTGACTGTACACTATAAACAAATAGACAGATAATAAAGATGATTTAAGTTGAATTTAGGCCAGATCTTCATTGCACAATTATCATGCCCAAAATAACCCAGGATAACAACAGTCCTAACCAAATGACACGCTTGTGTCTTTCTCTAAACCAAAAGTAGGCTTCCACCTGATAATTACTACCTAGCATTATGTCTCAAAGTGTGGAGCTGAATGAAGACTGCAAAGGGTGTTATTTGGGACAATGTATTATTGCGATATCTATTGACATTAAAGAAAGGCCATATTCAATTCCATATTTAACTTTGCTTATTAGACAGGGGTTTTATCGGCTGGAGAGATACACTTGTATTCAAAATACAATGCATGTTTCAGAATCAAAACTCGATTGTGGTGTTTTTATATCATTATATATCTATAAGGAAGCCCGACTGTCTTCAGAATATTTTGGTGTCTGATAGAGCAGCGTTTGTAAACGGAGAGCTGCTTTGTGTACAGTGTTACAAAGGAAACCTAATAACTACCACCACAACAGCGTGTCCCGTTGGCAGAGAATGAATTTGCATATATGCCACCACACAAGGTACCAGTCTGTGGGAAACACTGAAAAGCATACACGTGGTGTTGATTGGCATATCCTGTCTTTTTATACAAAAATTCCCATATTCGGGATATGGTAAAATGTAATGATGGCTGGTTAGATTGTCTATGACTAGGAACTCAGTAAGATGTTCATAACACTTCATTAAATGAAGTGCTAAATATACTCAATGGAGTGAATTGTGATAACCCCCCCATTGTGTTAAAAATAGTTTGTCCAGTCATACCTCTCATTTAAAATGTCATTCAGGGTGCTCAAAATGGAATCCAACTGTTTCACTAGGACCTGTAATGTACGAATACAAACAGCAGATTAAAAACGGTTTAATTCTATAGTCACAAAAAACTCCTTTTGAGCATGTCAGACCGTACCACTTTATTTTCAGAGTGCACAATGAACTCCCTCATTTGTTTCATAGTGGCCAGTCTGCGTTCCCGGTCATCTTCCCGTGACACTCTCCGCAAAAGATTGGCCAGACGGGACTCCTCAGAGTGAGCCAACGGTCGGTCTGGGACATGAAAGAGAAAGCGATGCTAGTAAATAAATGAATTCAACCACCCCACTTAAGAACCAAGGCAATTAATTCCAAACAAGCCATGTATGAGCACTGAACGTATGTGAATGTACCCTGTGATTTCCTCATGTCCTTTGTAGCTAAAGCACGGTTTCCATGCTGAAAAGTGGTTATATCAGTAGTCACATCATTGATTCTCAACTCTTGCCCCAGCGACTTCCAACCATAAGTATTTTCAGAGAGGCCTCCATCAGCGTCATATCCACCTAGAAACCAAGAATACTGTCAGTTCCCTTCTCTAAAGGAATAACATTTACACTCTTAAAATCCTATAAAAACACCACAACAGGCATTAAAAGAAACCACACGCTGGAAAATTGTGTCACTAACATAGGTTCTATTTTTGTAAGCAGAGCACAAAAACAAATATAAATGGTATAATCTAAATGTGATGCAAATAACCAATAGAATTATATTCACAAAAAATAAAAAACATAATTGGGGATTTATTTGCACAGGGAACCTCTGGGACCTTCCAAAAAACAAAAACACTCTCTGACGTGACTTTCTCTTTCTATTTCTAAAAAAGGAAACTTAACCAATGTGACACATAGATGAGGAATCAAATATTCCGCCAGAAACCGGACCAGCAGAACGACACACGGTATTGATGTTGAAAATAAAGCAGGTGAAATACACTGGCGGACATAATCCAGCTAATTAAAGCCAGGCTAAAGAAAGGACCAGATGAAGCAAACACCTCCTTCTTTGAGTATGTCTGTGGCAGTGAAGGCGTCATGGTGCAGTGGTGGGGTGCCAGGCTGGTCGGAGTGCAGGATGTCAAAAAGAACTTCTGAACCACGGTCTCTGGAGACACTGCTCTTCACACCGTCCTGGCTGACTGACAAACTTTCACCTCTGAAAAACATTTGATACGCCATCAGTGGCTACAGCAATTTATGTCCATATTCAGGTTGATATCTGCATGCAAAAGCATAACCAGAGGTGACCCCCCCTTTTTTTTTTTTTTTTTTTTACTGTTTGGCAAAACTGAATTTACAGCATCATTACTCCAGTCTACAGTATCACAAGATTTTTTTTTTAAACATACATTAAGATTTCACTGCCACTTTTAATCAATTTAACACATTTTACTAAATATTTTTATATTTAGAATATCTTACTGACCTCAAACCAAATATCCATTCATGTGCAAAAGTAACACACTGCCAGTTCAATGAACAATAAATAATACCTGTTATCTACCAAATGATGTTACTAAAAAAACTGACATTTTCTGAGCCACCATGTCATGCTAAATCCATAAGCCTTTCTTCTATGGAACAGCAAACAGTAAATTGGATCAGTTCACATTGCAAATGGATCATTCAGACAAAAGAAGTGGATAAGTTGATATGCTGATAAGTCCACTGATCTCAGATAGCACTAATCATGTCCACTTTTTTGTTGGCCAATCTGACATAATCGCTCATTCACTTTTATTTTGGAAAAAAATGGGGCTAGGATATTCTTTAAAAAAAAAAAATCTATTTAAAAAATTTGCAATTCAAATAAGAAAGCAAGCCATACAGGTTTGAAACATGTGAACTAACTGAACGAGACAACTTAACCTTTTTTAATTTTAATAACAACAACATTTTAAACTCCAACAGTTCACCAAGATAAAAAGTTGATCATTTACCTCACCTGCAAAAAACGTTCAATATAACTTCTCTAACATGGCAGAAAGCCTTAACATTAAATCGACAAAGACACGAAACCATAAGCACAATTCACAAATCTATTCATAAACATTGCATCTGCATCCGGGACTTATGGATAATGAGTCGTCATTTGACAGTTCATCTGAGATTTTATTTCTCCACATGGTTTCAAATAATGCAACTTCTCTGAAAACTGTAACTGGTCATCCTCAATACAAGGATCAAGTACTTCGTTTAAAGTCACTGAATGGACACTGACTGATCTGATTAGGAGACACTATTAAATGAAACATTTTTTACTTTCAAAGTTCAAAGTACTCGCTGCCAATTCCCAAACTCTCCAGACAAACACAGGCACGCTCGGCTGACTTCCACCAAGCTTCACCTGGCCCGTCCAGTTGAAACTACGAAAAAGTCCCAATTAAATCGGTTTAAAAATAGCAAATATTAAATAAAACTGTAAGGTTTGAAACTAGGAATCCGCATCGCAGTAACGTAAGCGACACAGCGACAATTATGGAGCGGGTTAGCAAAGAGACACGAGCGTCGCGATTGATTTGAGCTTCACAGGAGTAGCTTAAACAGTATGAAATCAGTACGAGACGAATACTATCCCGTACGTCTAAGTTAACACAAATCGACTTAATAACTTCATCGCAAATGTTGAAATATTAACCTTGTGCAGCTTGTGGCTAAACGTCAGACCACATGCGTGTTTTCCCCTCAGAACCCGCAAATGAACGCCACGACACATCGACGTGTTTGCCCAAGCACACACTTCCCTGCCGTTACACTCACATTTCCACTCGGTCTACGAGCCGAAGCTGGCGAACAAGCACAAACATCGCCGGCGTCCGCCGATTGTTTGTGAATTAGCTCATGCTAACATCTGCTAACCAGCCTGAAATAATGACCATGCGCGCGTGACACTTGTCGGTTTAACCATTCCCGCAGACCGGAGCTCAAGCTCATTATCGTGCGACGTGATCCGAGACGCACGCTTTAAAAAAAAAGCCTCTACACGAGGAGGCAGCCCGCTGCCGCGCTTCATAAAGAGGCGCAGAAGAGCACCGCCGCGCCGAAGCCTCGGTCTGTAGTGCAGCGCTGGGCCGTGTGGTGCGCTACTGACCTGGGCTGCCAGTCATTCCAGTTTCGCTGCAGTTTGTGGGCGCTGCTCAGCCGAGACCCGAGGGCTTTGCGGCTCATTACCTTCGCGAAGACAGCATGACCCGTCTAACACGGGAGGAGTCCGCAAACAAACCCTAATTTCACCGTTCAGTTTATGTCCTTGCACAGGTTTGAAATGCACTGAGTGTGTTTGAAAGTGAGAGGCAGCGGCCTGACCCTCCCATCTGTTTCTCTACTCTTTCCTTCGCTGCGGTTCACACGGAGACTGCCCCATCTGTCGGTGGCTACAAATAACTGCAGCTCTATTGTTATTAGTGCAAATGCCGAGGCGTTATACATTTCCCATGGTGCCTGCACGCACAAAGGCAGAGCCGTGGACTTACTTAAAATAACTCCGACGTTGTTCGTTCACTTGAAGCTTGGCATGGGAAGTGGCAACTGTAGGTTGAGCAGGAAACAGTCATTTAAATATATATTTTTTTTGTTATTTAAATGTGAGATTCACCTAAACTTCACTTGAGCAGAAAATAGAAACATCTGTTGAGATGGCCATTCACCGCGTGGTTGCCTAGTGACAACAAGATGGGCTTGAAATGGAGAAAAACGAAGAACGGCTTCAAGCACAGAAAAGAAAACAATGCAAGACAGCATTTCAGTGCTGTTTACCTGAAAACCACCGTGTAAAAGTTTCCCATTCGCCATTAGATTCAGAGAGGCATAGGCTATTATGTTTGGGTTTATATAGTTATTGACGGCTGTGCTCACAACACAATTCCTATATACTGTCAAACAAACTAAACGTTTTTTAAATCAAGATAGGCTATATGAACATGATAATGCAATTGATGTTTAGTCTTGTTTTCTGTTAGGTCAAAATCAAGCGATTTTAGGCTTACAACAAGAAAAAAAAAATAAACTTGTTTCCCACTTGAATTAAGTTTATTTTGTTTTGAGCATAAACATTTTCATTTATTCATTGTAGAAATCATTTATTTCTCATGTCAATGCATTTTGGTTAAAGAATGTGTAGCTGTTTATTAACTATTATCTATCTTTAACTATAATAACTTTAACTAACTAATATATTATTTATATTAATAACTTTATTGACTATAATATTACATATTTGGTTGATACTTGCTTGATGTTTTAGATTTTAAATGGTTATTGGAATACTCTGCCAACTGATTTAAGGAGAAGTACATTTTTTGTTTTACATTTAAGGATACATTTGTTTTAATGATAGGCTACTGCCATTATTATGCTTAGTAGTGCTATTGTTTGTAATTGTAAATGCTATTGTATGTTTATATAATATATCTTACCTGTGTTTCAGATTTTTAGGTTGCCTTTTTAATCTGCAAGGGGCATCAGATGCAAATTCTCTGGCTTATTTACAGTATGTTGCATTTGATTAATGAGCACTGTGCCTGTTAAATCAAAATAAATAAAATAAATAAACCAAAAAAAGTCCAACCCCATTGAAGTTTGCAGCATGAGTGCCTGGTGTACATGTTTCTGATGTATTGTTTACAATGGGTGTGTGATCATGTCAACATTAACTGATTTTAATCGTATGCAAAAAAGCATTTACTTTCTTTATCAAGCCAACTTTAAAAATTGTCTTGTGATAATTGTTATATAATATTAACATTAATAAGAACCAATTGTGTTTGGTATAGTTTAAGGCTATTATTTGAGGACCAAGTTTTATTTGCCTGTCCATTCACCACACCCACATTGCATAATAATACCACAAGATGGTAGCAAGGAGCTAAAGAAGAATTCATCAGCATTTTTCTCATCAATTTTTCTCATCAGAATTCATCAATTTTTTTCCCTTCCATTTTTCCATCATGCCTTGCAGTAATATCCAGTAACACTCAAGCCATTGCCCTTGTTCCAGCAATTAGAAAGAGATGGTGCACTGAAAACGACCCATTCACTTTCACAGAGCCTAGCTGTGCTATTATGCTTTTTGTGGCACCCTTTCCCACCTCATTGCATGGATTTGAAGTTGCTAAGCAACAATGTGCACAATAAACACTGTTGCAGTACACAGAGATGACAGCTGGTAACTTAAGGAGATTAACTGTTTTGCACCCTTTGAGTTAACTATGACTGTTAATTAAGACTATATACTGCAAGCCATTATTGGCCACATTTTCATGTTTTGTTGAGGGGAAAAAAGCCTAAGCACTGCAGAAAGCATAATTTTATGGAAATTGCTCAATGGAGGTCAGCAAAAAGCTCTTATAATTAACAATACATGCAGCTGTTCGACTGTCACGCAACAGGCAGTGCTGAACATCACAGCTGTTGCTGATCTAATGTGTACTACACCATCTGCACTACACCTGAGGGATTACAAGCACTGTAGGAAAATGTAAGAAAAGGTAACCAGAGACAATTTTGCGGAATGAATCATCCCTTTTCAATGTAAAATGAACAACATACAAGAACGTATTTTTGCGAATACTACCAAAAAAACAGAGGTGCTATGTTTCATCTCATGTCTGCACATCAGCTGGCTTTGAACTGACTCAAAATCAATACCAGACTCAGAAAAGATATTTTTAGCTAGCTCACACATCTCAGTTCATCTTCCTCGATCAGATCGTGGGTACGCCCAATGATGCACGGGAAATGTCTGAACTACTTTCTCCATTGTTGGCTTGGGTGAAAGCTCAGTGATCCAGGGAATGAATTTAGGAATGTGGCTCTATGAAGACGGTTTTGAAAAACGCTAATGCCAGTCATGTGGCCATGTACACACTATAAAGTTTCAGAGGTGACAGTTGCATTTAAATATTACAAAAAATGTACTGTTTTCAAGTTACAACCAAACTGAAGACTGCTATTTTTGGTATCCACTATTTCTGACCAAATTAAAATTACAACAATCAAAGATTTTTGAACTAAGTCAATATTATTTATCGGAAAGCTTATTTCGAAGCATCTTTGGGGATGTTCTTTGTAGAATTCAGTTGAAGTAGGTGTGCACAGAACTGGATTACAAAGTGAATTGACAACCAAATTTTGGTGCGGTGTGAACATGGCTACTTTACAGTGAAATAGTCCTACATGTAAATGATAATAAAAGTTAAAAAGGTTCTTTAAAGCCTCTCCTTCCTGTATTGTACTGCATGTTAGATATAAGTCTACACCTGGCAGGATGCAGCAACAGGACATACAGAACGACTTATTTAGAGACCATATTTAGCAGCAATCCTATCTGAAAATCTTAAAAGGAGTCCTTCTTCAGTATAAGAATGAGCCATATCGCCGCGCTCCTGCCCTTAGCTCTTATAGGCAGCAGCCCTCACAAAGATAAGAGGAACTCTGTGCCTTTAATAGCATGGGCTCTGTAGGCCATGAGATAAAGCAGACATGCTATCAAACGCAAGACGGTGTCAGGGGAGACTAATGGAACTAAGCAAGTAGTGTGAAGTAGGTGTTCAATAACTCTGCAGAGAAGCTGGACGCCATGATATTTCCAACAAATTATTACCAAATGAAATGTTTCCATAGATTTAAAAAGTTAAACCATTTAACAGTAATTTATTTGCTTTGTTTTAGTGGCAAACAGTGCTGGGGAAAGATACTTTTAAAGGTAACGCGCTAAAATATTGTATTACTCCATAAAACGTAACAAATTATGTTACTTAGTTACTTTTCATGTAACTTTTACATCATACTTTTCTTTTACATTACTTTTGAGTTATATGTAATTAAAAAGTAATGCGTTATTTTACTAGTTACTTTAAAAAAGTAATCTGATTACATAACTCGAGTTACTTTATTTACATATTTAACTTATAACTTACCCCAACACTAGTGCCAAAATGTTGGCCATACTGTGATGTTTGGGGATTCAATTTCACAAGTTAAAAGCTAATGAGGACTCACAGGTCAGTTGTGTTTGATTTTTGCAATAATACGAATAAGATGCTTTCCATCTGGTGATGTAAAACTATGTAAAAGTTTAAATTGCAAAAGGATATATATGGTATGATATGATATTTTACCAAAGATAATACAGATAACACTGAGACTTTAATTAGACTGATATTTTATTTACTAAATTAAGTTCCATTTTAATAAATTCAATTATTTAATTCAACTGAATCTGAAATCAAAACAGTTCTGTTGAATATTAAAATAGATAAGGCATTCAGTCATTTTTGTGGTAGTTTATGTAATTTATTTCATATAGCGTCATTTGCTCCAGTCTCAGTGTCACATGATTTTTCAGAAATCATTCATACCGATTTGGTGCTATAGAAAGTTCCAAATAACAGCATTAATTTGAAACAGACATTTTTATGACATTGTAAATGTCCTAACTGTCACTTCTGATTTATTTAATGCATCCTTTCTGTGTAAAATATTAATTTATTTAAAAAATATAAAAGTCTTACTGACCCCTAACTTTCGAAGGATAGTGTATGTAGTAAATCGTCTGCACAGGGAGCATTACATTAGGGTAATATATCAGTTTTAGGCCCTTTGGTTCTTTCTTTTTTTCCCTTTCTTACACAGTCTGATGTCAGTGTTTTGGACTTGACCAAGTAGGAAGAGTCCAACAAAGAGGCAGGGGTAGAGGCTTACACACCCTCTAATCTCCCCAACACTCCACACTGTCCTGCAGCGCACATGCTCACAAACACACACACACACACACACACACACTCCAGATCTCAATCTTCTCTTTTGCACTAAACATGCTTTGTTGGGAATTGTGTTTAGCCCTACTGATCACCGTCTTCCCATTGTGGGCTCTGCCTTCAACAAACATCAAGATCACACAAGGTGAGTGCCACCAGAACCAAAGACAAGGATACAGTGCAGACACAGTTAATATGCTTTAATTTGCTTCTTTACAAATAGACAGTCTCAGGCTAAACCAGAGATGCTAGATGCTTCTGTTTATAATGCATAGCTTCAAATATCTTGCAGACAGTGTGCCCAGTGAATGAGGATATGATATTAATGCTATACTTGCGATGCTTTATTGATTTACAAGAGCTCAGACTTACAGTGAAACCATCTTTAAAGGTTAAGTATGACTCAGATTTGAAAGGCAAGAAAGGTTTTGTAACAAATTATGCTGGAGAATAAATGCCAACTAAATAATTAAATTGGTTTCCTTAACCTTGCAATTCATGTGTCGTTTAATTACAAATCATTTTTCTTACATTTAGCTGACTTCAATTATTGTAATAACGTTAGATTTATTTGTACTGTAAGATTAATCATTTTTTGGGTGGAAAGTGTAACCAGTATTTGTTTTTGTTGCATAACAGAATTTCTTTAGCTCTTGGACAGTTCAAACGAAATTGAAAGCAGACTGGTGCTGTGGAAAGAAAACAATGACATTATATTTTGAAATCAGCTAAATACTCTCCAGATGCTGTTTCAGATAACGTAATAATATATGTTTATGGTGTTTGTAAGTGTCTGTCCTATTATGGGCTCATGTACGCCACTGAACTGCTAAATAAAAACGGATTTAATGTCATTACCGTCTGCTTCAGCGCTGCCTCTGCAACTGTCAGACTCAAACCAGCCTGTGACATGTCCGCTCTTCTGGACTGAGTTTGAAGGTTACTGTTACCGCTTCTTCCCATTGAACCGCACCTGGGCCGAGGCAGATCTGTACTGTGCCGAGTTCTCAAACGGACACAAATCTGCCAAACTTACCTCCATCCACAGGTATGGACTCGTCACTGACAGACAATGCTGCCATTTGTCTTACAGTAAAGCTTCTATTAAAATATTTATTTTCTAATAACATTTTTTTTTTCACAGCTGGGAGGAAAATGTGTTTGTGTACGATCTTGTGAACAGCCGTGTACCAGGAATTCCAACAGATATTTGGATTGGCCTTCATGATAGAAGACAGGTAAATATTAAAAGCGACACAAAATTCTGATTTTTCAATGATTCACTGATGTTTTATAGTCTGAAGCGCTCATGATTCCTAGTAATGGATTAAAACATTAACAGCTATGTGATTGACATAGCTTGTGTGTGTTGCAAAAGGTTAAGCCCAGTATGTAAATCCTGCCACTAATAATCCAATGAATGGAAAATATAGTTTATCTGAGTGACGTTTAATCATTTCCAGACAGTGATGAACCAACAGCAACAAGTTGAGGTAGATCGTTTATGGATGATGTTGTAACAAATGATCCAGAAAGCACCAAAGCTGTGAACTGAAGATTTTAGTTATCACTTCAGGGTCAAGGGACAAGGAGCAAGCAAATGTGATAGTGTTGTTAATTAAAGTTTGTCGGCAGGAGGGCACTATGGAGTGGACAGACGGGTCACCCTATGAATACAGTTACTGGGATGGAAATCAACCAGATGATGGCATCCATCGAATCCCTCAGGAGGAAGATTGTGTGGAGATCTGGTACCGACAAAACAGTGGTGAGTTCACATTTTTCTGAATCACATAACACATAGTTTAGGTAATTTAGTCCAGTTAAAGGGTTAATCCACCACAAAAATGTTGTCATTAATTAATTGACATCATTGACATCATGTTGTCCCAAAACCAAAAAAGCCTTGTTTGGCTTCAGAACACAATTTAAGAAATTTTTGCTGAAAACTGGGAGGCTTGTTCCATTGACTGCCAAACAATTGCAGACAAGGTGCAGAAAAATATGAAAGACATCTTCTGAATGCTCCATCTGCCATCAGTGGTTCAACTATAATATTATGAAGCTACAAGAATACAAAAAGAAAACATAAATAATGACTTCATTTAAAGATTTGTTACCGTAGCATCACCATAGTGCCATTTTGTAGATCATTCGGTGTACGCACATCATGTACGCAGTTCTGTGACACAATGGAAAGATACGTCTTGTGTATTTATGTTTTCATTTGTACAAACAGTGTATCTTGCTATGGTGGCTAACCTTAAGTCGTTAGATTTCTTTTCATTTTCTTTTTAGGGTGGGGTAACCCTTTAAGATAACTAACATTAAATACTATGTTTTTAAAATAAGTGTTTAAGCTCACCAAGGCTGCAGTTTATATTTAATTAATACAGTAAAAACAGAATAAGTATTATTTTTCCATTTTAATATATTTTTAAATGTAATTTAACAGTGTGATGGAAAAAAAATATTTTCAGCCACTCTTCGGTATTACAGTAATCTTTCTTACATACTGATTTATTGCTCGAAAAACATATAATTATCAATGTTAAGTACAGTCAAGGTGCTAAAGATTCTTGTGGAACCAGTAAAAATGTAAGAGATATAAGAGATACATAGATGATTGACAACCCCACTAAATATGTCAGGACAGCACAAAATGAAGAAACTGTTTGCATCTTTCTATCTTTTGCAGCACTGAGGTCTTGGAATGACAACAATTGTGATAAGGCCTTTCCATTCGTCTGTAAGATTCCTACACTGGAAAACTAACCTCAGACCTAAGATAGTTTATCCAGTTGTTAATAGTCTACACTGACACCCCAACATCACTCAATCACAGTGTAGCAACTCATCTCCATTTCTGCAGTGATGATGACGGGCTCTTTCCAGGCACTTCATTTACATTCATCTCCCCTTCACTCCAATTCCTTGACCCCATTGTCCTCCCATCACTGTTGTATATACAGTGGGTACCGAAAGTATTCAGACCCACTTAGATTTTTTACTCTTTGTTATATTTCAGCCATTTGCTAAAATTATTGAAGTTCTCATTAATGCACACACAGCACCCCATATTGACAGAAAAACACAGAATTGTGGACATTTTTGCAGATTTATTAAAAAAGAAAAACTGAAATATCACATGGTCCTGAGTATTCAGACCCTTTGCTCAGTATTTAGTAGAAGCACTCTTTTGATTGAATGGTTTTGACAATTGGAAATGACATGCATTGTGAGCTGTAAGGTCTTATATAGACAGGTGTGTGGCTTTTCTAATCAAGTCCAATCAGTATAATCA
>JAUMHI010000039.1:2784420-2800151 GCA_032359435.1 Enteromius unitaeniatus | reverse complement strand
ATTCGTCGGTCTCGACGTGACGTCTCCGTTCCCTTCTTCAGGGAACGAGGGTTACAATACGTAACCAAGACGATCTGTCTTTCTCTGGCTCAGAAAGTGGACACTAAAAGAGGAGCAATGTCCTCACGCAGTGCAGCACTCTTACGCTGGCACATTCGGTAAACAATGTGTCCGATCAATAAGGAATGATTCTGGCAAGAGCTGCCTCAGCACAAAACCCAGAAAACACAGCAGAATTATTCGATTTGAAGGAATTGACAGCTCTTTTCAAGAGAGCTTCATAATATTCTCTCTCTTTATTTCTTTATTGCATTTTCTTACATTTGCTTCATCACTAAAACTGATGCGGTCCTATAAAGATTTTAGTAGCTATCTCTGCTGAAATTCAGAGTTGATTTAGCTAAACTTAATCAATCCGGTTCACAGTCTTTTCACTGTTTTCCTTTTGCTTTTTACTTTTTTGGCTATTTACCAAATAAATGCACTTTTAAAGATTTTAAGAATATAATATCAGAATCAGACATATTCCATATTTAATAAACCTTGATATTCATACATTTCTATTTAAGCCCAGAGAAGAGTATCTGCAGATTGCGCTTAAGTAAAGTGAATTCAGCAGCAGCTGGTCAAACCAGCGCTCCACCTCTACCCATTACACATCAGTGCCACAACCTTATGTGTCCCTCTACAGCCACCATACCACAGCCCAAAGATCCATATGGCCTTGACCTCAGGGAATCCCCTCTGCCAGGACCTTTACAGGGTGTTTGTGTGGACCAACGAAATCAGACAGCTACACACACTCATGCAAACACCGGCCAACATTTCAATGGGACAGGTGGTGATATGTGCCTGGCTAATCAATCCAGCCATTTACTCAAGCAACACAAACATAGTATCTCCAATCCAAAACCTAGAGAGCAGCTCACCGTCTACATAAGCAGCTGCTTTGTAAGGCAAATTCTCAAAGGCAGAGATTCCACACAAATAGTTCCACACATGTATGACTCAAGCCGATTTCAATAGATTCTGACCAAAGTACTTTTTTAAGGAAAGTCAGTTCTCTCAGCGGCAATATTTGCAATTCCTCCTCACAGCAATTTCAGGCATGCAAAAGACCAACCTATCCTCTTGAGTAGGTAAATACTTTAATCTTTAAGCAAAAACTGCTTGCCAAACTAACATTTAAACAGCATATTTTGAATAAGCAACTAATTATTTCATAAAATGAACACACAATTTAAACATAAAACCAAAATGTAGTATTGTCTTAGGGCAACTTTGATAAAATGTTAAATACTGTGTATATATATATATATATATATACTGTATATCCATCATATATATATATATACATCATCATACATACAAATCACTATCTGTATCTTTGCAATATTGGTTGAAAAATGTGTTTTCGATTCATTTACCTTCTTGAATACATATTTTTTCACGTGTTCATAAAGATAAATGCAGTGATATTTTAAAATGTGGCTGAAATTTGGTATAAAAAGAGGCCTTTCAAAAATGAAAATTCTTTGACTTTATTTACTGTATGGAACACAAAAACAGATTACAAAAAACAAAAACAAAAAAACATATTAGTGGTCCGGTCGGTTGGGTCCTTTGTTGTTTTGAAACCCATTGACTTTCTCTGTACAATCTTCTGAATATCTTTTTTTGTGTTTCACAGCATAAAGAAAGTTGAACATGCTTGGAATGCCATGAACTACTGTGGGTGGCCTGTTAAAATTCCCTTTCATACAAAATACAAAAAAAAGGATTTACCAGAATGTGTAAATGCAACATGCTGCACAGCGTATGTACATTTTACTTACACAAAAGAAGCAAAGTGAATTCATTCCCGACCCTTCCCCTTCCAGAAACCCTCTTCCCTTTACAGTATATTTCTTATCAGTATTGCCAATGAGTGCAAGCCACATTGTGTGGGAGGGACACACATACACACTCCAACTCCGCCGCACACACACTGGTGTTGATTATAATAGTGTATCGGGGTTTGCTCTAACACCTCTGCCTACGGAGCTCTCCCTCGAGTCTGCAAAAACCTTTCAAACAGAACTCTTAATTAGATGGAACAGAGGTCATCTAGAACCAGAACACAAGGACACACAAATACACTCCCACACAAACACTTCTTCCTTCCTTCTTTTTCTCTAATAAATAACATAGACATTAGCATTTGTCAGAAGCTGAACTTTCTGTCTGATAATGAACTGGGGAATAAAAACCTATCGACCTATCACATTCATTGCTTTTAAAAAGCATTCACATTTCACAGCTTGATGTGAGATCCAGGCAGTACATATTCATGCGTTCACCACCAGCTCAAATGCTCATTCACCAGACAGATTATAGGAATCCTCAGCAATTTCCCCAACGCTGTTGTGAGGTACTTGAACAAATCCACACATATTAAATCCATCCGTGTCTCAATCTTTTCCCATCACGCTCAGGTGAGCGAGAACAGTTGTCATAAATTGGAAGCCAATCTGAATGTGTCAACGCTTGCGTGTTTTCATGCATCCACATGCTTATGTGTTGGTGGATAGCTGGTGCTTCCTGTTTAATGAGGGAGATTTAACCTTTGCAGACATTGCGGATTTTAAGTGTCAGAGTCAGAAAAGGAGACTGTCACCAAATTTAAACTCTCTCATAACATGATTTGTCTTTAATACCTGGAGAAAGCTATCCATTAGCGTTCCAATACATCTCAATAGCAGTTGCTTGGCTGGTGCAAGACTTATTCAGTATGGCAAGTCTTTGCCATTTTTTTGAGCCAATCAACTAAGATGTTGCTTGCATAAATCGTTTTGTATAGTTTAAGATGTTTTTGGATGTAGATGGTGTAGTTGCAGCATCTGCCAACCATCAAGATCTATGCAGAGCTTGCTAACTACTAAATCTCAGCCAAATGTGTCAGACAGACATTGTTTTCTATTACTAATGCCCCTTGTTCGTTGTCTCTCTCTTTCTCATGTAGGTGCGAGCCAGCGCAATCGCTCAAGATGCTGATCAGAACTATGACTACGCCTCAAACAGTGTGATTCTGCATCTAGACGCTGGCGATGAAGTCTACATCAAACTGGATGGTGGCAAAGCCCACGGGGGCAACAACAACAAATACAGCACATTCTCTGGCTTCATTCTTTACGCCGACTGAATACGTGAGCGCAGAGGAAAAGCAGTCGGAAAGAAAAAAATATATAGCGAGCGTAAAGTGGAAGTGAAGGAAGGAGCATTTAACATCCCAGCGCTTTATTTTACCAGGATCTCTCCATCGCTTCAGCACACATTCTTACAGAAAGAGACTCGGTGGAACAAAGGGTTCAGTAGCATCTCTTCGAATCACCTTATTGATCGATTAAAGACAACGAAATAAAGTGATAAGAAAGTGACGGTTTTCTCTTTCAGTGCTGAAAGGGCATTTTTGGTCTTTCTTGCTTTAAGACTCCAAGAGTGACTGGCAGAGATCTTTAACCTCACCCTCATGTGCTTTTCCTCAGTAAAACTCCCACAGATATCTAATGTTAAAAATATCCCTGACAACCTGTGGAAAAAAAGTATGTTGCTTTTGAAGGAAATGTGGATCTGATGACAACTTAATGTATTAATATAATGCTTGTGTCCGATTTCTCCTTACCTCTACATTGGACACAGCACCCCCTGTTGGCTATCGTTGGTAACTGGTTTCCATCTGCATTCTTTTCGTATGTGTTGTACTCTGTTGGGACAGCAGTAGCTGATGAGCGTTGTGAATGAATGTTATTTCTTTCAAGCACTTGATACTCAATTTAGACGATTGATACTCCTACGACTCCTTTCCTCCCCTGTCAATTAGCACTCGACCCTAATCTCGCTCCTCTCAGTCACCTCCTGCCCCTCCAGAAACACCAGATGACTTCTAATAGTTGAAAGTCTTTTTTATGAACAAGACGGCTTAAAGGATGATTATGTTTGCTTTAGTTTTAGTAGACTTACTGTAGAATGAATGGAGAGCATGGGATGGGCGGATAAAAAGGATATTTTTCTGAAGCTAAATTGAAAAAAGTACAAAAAAATTAGAATAAAAGCTTAACAGAAAAGAGTCTGGTAAACAAATGGTGGTATTTTGAATTATAAAAACCAACTAGCCACAGTATTACTACTTTATAGCGATTAATATTTCTAAGCGGCAAAATTCAGACATCAGAAGTGTTTGCTTAAAAAAAGCGAGGGATTTTGAAGAGGGCTGGAGGATGAGTTGAGGTGCTGTTGAGGGGCTTCACTTGTTACTCAATCATTCCTGCTAACAAATGCAACAACATGCAGTGCCAAAATTTACACTGTAATATTTTATTCCAGTGGGACGAATGAATGTGAGAAAATGAGGTTTATTTGTAAGTGTGTGAGAGAGTGTGTGTGTGTGTGTGTATCTGTACCAACACCAGAGCATGAACTATATTTCGTCTTCGCCACATTATTGGTTTGAGAAATGTTCTATGCTTTAGCCGGTCAAAGATGTGATATAGAGCTAATGAGATTGCATCAGACACGTTTAGCTAAGCCTCCACAGAGA
Source organism: Enteromius unitaeniatus (assembly GCA_032359435.1). Taxonomy (NCBI): domain Eukaryota; kingdom Metazoa; phylum Chordata; class Actinopteri; order Cypriniformes; family Cyprinidae; genus Enteromius; species Enteromius unitaeniatus. The sequence goes on along the minus strand of JAUMHI010000039.1, from coordinate 2,795,575 downwards.
AGATATAAAAGAAACAATAAAGCTGTAAATTAAATAAATCTATGCTATGTTTGTCAGTCCTACTCTATCTTTTGGAAATGTTGAATAAATTTAAATAACAAATGAGATTTTTGGAGTCATTTGTGCTGTAATGATTTTTTTTGTTCAATGCGAGAAAACAGTTTTTGGGAAACAGAAATGCATTTGCATAAATCTTCCAATTTATCTAATACCTCACATAATAGGCTATTTAAAACATGCTTTAGTGATTCAAATTACATCAGAATAAATAGGAAGGCAGCAAAGATTCACGTTTATGCCTCTGCTTCTTTTCCATCCACTGCTTTTTCTTCCTCCCATCTCTCTATTTTTATCTCGTACCTGTCACCTGGCCTGACTCACAAAAGCACATAGGGAAAAAAACACAGCTGTAGACTTAACAAAAGCTTTCATTAAGCGTGCCTCATTGCTTGATTCACGTTGTCACCTCTGTTGCATCTCAGGACACTTGTTTCCAGAGGACACATTCAAACAGCCAGGACTGGTGTTCAGAGCAGTCACTCCCACTGAGACAGAAGAAGGAGAGAAAGAGAGAGATGTTGGCAGATATTTGCAAAATACATCACATCAAGTGATAGTCTGCGAGGGATTTAACTGAAGGTGCAGCTTTGCTCATAAGCTGATGGCAACTGCAAGATGTTTACCTTTAAAAAAAAAAAGATAAAAGGCATCATAAAAAAGTGCAGTTTTATATTCCACAAGACAACTGATTGCAAAGATAGCATCTTGTTCAAAATTTTACATGCAAGAGTTTTTGTTTAGTCCTGAGTCTACTGTTCTTAAGAAAAATCCTCCATTCGGTATTTTTTTCACTGAATGTTTTCATATAATCGCTATTTGATGCTGAGATCTAGGTTTGCCACTTTGCAAAGTTTTTAGATGCGCATTAGGAGGATATAAACAAAGCTTTAAAAAGAAAAAAGTTATCTTGAGGTACAGTAAAAATATATATTGAGCTTCTACAGGGTAATACTATTTATTATCATGATTTCATGAAAATAGTTTCTATAATTTAATTGAAAAAATTATATTGTCACATCTGTTTCAAATCTGAACATCTAGGGGAGTGTTTGACAGAAGCAGTGTAAATCATGAAATCTTTTCATTAAAGTAGTTCATGATGCAGACTGAGATTGCAAATCCCCCAACCACATAATCTCAATTCCTATGTTTAGTTCCAACAATTATTTGATTTTTTTCTACAACTGACATTGTTGTCTTGTTTCTTTCAGTTTCCCCGCTCTGAGAGTCTTTTCTCATTCTAAACTCTCTTCACTGAACATCAGCACAGATATCTGACAATATCATGGGTCAGAAGACCCTTTTATTCTCCCTCCATTTTTCTCTCTCTGAATGAAGCGGCGCTATTCACACACACCATGTACTTGAGCACCTCTAGGGAGCTGCTGGAAAACAAGATAAAACAACAGCAACAGACATCCTGTGCTCCTCTCTTCCTTCATGAGCTCTAACCTTCCAGAGCTTCGACACCTCCAGACTATTGTCCTGGGATCTGTCCTGCTCCAAACTGCCATCAAAGAGCTTCTGAGTTTAGTCTGATCACAGAGCAGTTTAAAGACTGTGAGATAGACAGCAATCCAGCTCAGAGGAATTCAGCACCTGTTTGACAGGAACTGAAGCATTCACTGATGTCCTGCAGCTTGCACACAGGAAGTTATGCTGTATGAAAACAGGTTACTTTCAGTTTTACACAATATTCTAATAATAGCTCAATAACAGTTCCAACAATTATTGTTTCAGGACTTTTTTATTACATTAAAATTTTAACTTAAAATGCCATTAATTAATATAATTAGTTAGTTGTAATGTCATTATACAGTGTATTTCTAAACAAGAAGAAATATTCATGACACTTTAAAAATTGAACTTTTAAAAAACAGAAATAATATTTTCAGTTAGTTTCCCTAACATTTGCAAAAACAAGACCTTCTCAGAACATAGTATAATATCATTCATGAATAAATCATTAACAAACTTAATGCTTAACATATCATCATTTAATACATATTCACATAATAAGAAATTAGAAATAAGAGATATGCTTGTTAATATTTATTAATACTTATTAAACATTATCTGATGCTTAACATTATTTAAGGAGAATGGAAATGCTTACATATATCATTAAACATTTAATGAATCTGATTTTGCACTTTTTAAAACAATCTTCAAATAATTTTGATAAATAATTAACAAACAGCTTAATGCTTAAAGAAACACTCCACGTTTTTGGAAATAGGCTCATTCTCCAATTCCCCCAGAGTTAATAAATTGAGTTTTAGCATAAATCATTGAATCCAATTATAAAAGTAGCATCATGTTCAAAAATGACCAAAGTGTTCACTATTTTCCCTATTTAAAACTTGACTCTTCTGTAGTTATATTGTGTACTATTGTGTTACTGGCTGAAAATGAAAAGTTGCGATTTTCTGGACTGATATAGGAACTAAATGCCGTAACATGGCACAGAAAGCATAGCGATATCATGCAGTGTCTGTGGAAAATAGTCCCCAGCCTGCAAGACACGCTCCCTGTGCAAGCAAGAGGGTCCGGCTGTTTTCATGTGCTATGTGATATCACTGCATCTGCTGCAGCCATGGTACGGCAGCAAAGTTCCTTGATTATTACGCCGGAATGAGAATATAGTTCCAAAAATGGTAAAACTCAACTTACTAACTCTGGGGGAGTTGAAGAATGAGCCTATTTCCAAAAAAAGTGGAGTGGTACTTTCAAATGTTTTAATTCATATGCACCTGCACTTTTTAAAAATTAAAAAAACTCATTACATTTTATTAAAATTAAGTTTATTTGCTAATTTCTGAATGCTAATTTCAGTTCACTTATTGACGCTCAACACTCAATTTCTAAGTTGAAATTATTTGTAAATATTAAATGGCATATGGTTTATTACATAGAAATGTGAGGTTGTATAATAATTATTTTTGCTAACTAAATAATATTATGTTTATTTATTGTTGTATGAATGTTGCAGTTGATCAATCAGAATTAATTATTCCAGTGAGCTGGACTGTGGAACACAAACCCTGCATAATATGGAAAATCCAGCAGATCTTCAGTGAAGAAGCTCAGGTTGGAAAGCCATGACCTATGACAAAAAACAAACAACAACAATGGTCTCAAACAATCCTGCAGCCTAGAGGGAACTTCTTATGTACTTAGACTGATTCTCACAAGTGCAAATCTTCAGGCATCCTTTCATATGAACAGATGGAGGTTTATCTCTGGGAGATAAACTAAGGGCCAATGAGGCATACAAAAGGGGAAATGATAATTGCGTGTGCGCATGTGTGATAGGAGAGGTGTTGTCGTGTCTGTATGAGTGTGTATGTTTTGTTTAAAGTCCACTGCATCACTGAGGGAGACTCACAGAGCCATCTGCCCAATTAGGCAATGCACTCACCGCAACTCACTTCTTCAATTACCACACTGATCTCAAACACACACACACACACACACACCTGCACAGGGCCAATAGGAGAGGGAACATCATCCACAAATATATTTGTGTGTACTCCAGCAGAGACACACATACACTGGTGACTTTCTTCAGAGTTTCTGACTCAAAGGTCAAAGCCACACAAGTCGAAGGCTCCTTAATGTCGAGAAGTCACTGGTATCCATGATGATAGCTGAAGTTTGGTCATCAATTTCTTGCAAGCTGAAAAGGCCACATTGCCCTGAAATGCTGGATAGTTAAAGATCTACTTTTTAATGTGTATGTACGTCTGTGTGTGTGGGGGTGGGGTGGAGCTCAACTCCTGATATTAAACCCTTTTAAATACATTTTCAAGGAAATTTGCACTTTTAAAGTTCAGTGTATTTAATATGCTAAAGTAACTTTCCAACTGCTGGCAAAGGTAAATATTAATGCAATCTTTGTGTAATATTAGGAAACTGTATTTATAGAGCTTAGATATTAACTGACATTTCACAAGAGAGAACCTTATGACAATAAACAGCTGATTGGCCAAGACTCTGCATTACATCATTCTCAAATATTCCTATTCCTAATCGAATCTTGTTCTTCTTCAAAACAGTTTTGGGGCATAATATTTTTGTGGAACCATTATTTTTTTTCTTTTTAGACACTGAAGAAAGTTCAAAAGAACAGCATTTATTTGGAAAAGAAATATTTTGTAACATTATAAATGTCCTATAAATAACATTATATACTCAACTCAAGCAGATACTGCGTGTTGAGTGTGTAGGGGAGCAGTGAACACTGTAGACAGAAACACGGCTTGGGTGATGAAAACTCTAACAATGCACTCTACTGGAAACCTGAACGCAAGAGAGACAGATAAACAGAGAGAGAGAGAGAGAGACCTGGTGCTGTGACTATGAGTGTCATACATCCGCTCCACACACCTCCTGAACCCAATGTGATTATGGCACATCCCTCTGCAAACACAAATGCTGATAACCACACAGAGCAGAAGTGTTTGCCTCTGGCTTCTTGACAGATGGGTCATCACAAAAGCATTTGTCTGTATTTGGGCACCACCAAGCAAGGCATCATGGATCACAGTGGCACTGCACAAACATGCTTGCGGCTACTAGGAGAGAGATGGGTGAAGGGGTATTAATAATTTGTTTTAATTGATAGTCAAATGTGTTGATTATCATGCAGGATCCAAAATGTATTTTTAATAAAATACACCTAATCCATCTTTTTTTATTATGAAGCTACTGTGCCAAAACAAAAACCTACTGTGAGTTGAACTAGATTCAATTTAACACAGAAGCCAGGTTTATGCTCTCGATGCAACCGAAGCTCATTGGGAAAATGTACATTTGAAATTAACACTAGTGATTAGAGTAAAACATCACAAAATTTTATTCCTGTTCACACAAATTATGATTAGCATATTACCAATGAATGGATTTTTATCAGATCTTTGCACAACACTGTTATCACCCCCTCAAAACACCTTTACCATAGAGCATGATTTGTAAAATAATACATTTTAACATTTATATTCCATACCCATCTCCATATGGCTTTTACAACTTAGTAAACATGCTCGGTAGCGCACCTGGTACAGCAGTACACTTAATGATATGGGTCCAGTGAAACACGATTTGACAAAAGACCTCAAAGCCAAGTATAAAAATGTTAAAATTGCTTGGTTACCTCAGCAAATGCATGCCTAACTACCATTGGTTGGGTTTAGTATGGGCAGTGCAGTATTTTAGCATCAACCTTTTAGTACCACTCACAAGCCCCTAGATTCCCGAACTGCTGTGATAAGTGCATCAACCAACATTATAAAACGCCAGTCATGTTTATATGTTTTGGAGAAAACTGAACATGCTTTTTAGTGCTACTCAAAGGATATTTCACTCTGAAACAGTTACAAAACATACAAAAAGCAATGTTAAAGGCATCACAGGAGCATATTTTTCATGAGCCTGGATTTCTGTTATTTGTGTCCAAAATCCATTTCTCTATAACCTAGTGTTAATTTGATTCATTGGCTCTTTTGTGTTTCATTATCGTATCTGTGTTCAGGCAACAGAGAACAGTAACCCCACACAAAGGCATAATATTCAGTTTGACCCTACTTTGATTTGATTTGACATTACTAGAGTGCAAGCAATTATGGACATTTGCCTGTTTGCAGCGTTTCTGGCTGGCTGCAAAGGGACAAGACCGATGTCTTTACCCTGCCGCTCGGCCGCGCACACTCATAATGGAGGTCAACATCAAATACGGCCTCTCAGCATCCGTGCCTAATGAAAACAAGTGTGCGCGCGAGTGTTTGAAGTGCGTGAAAGCCCTATCACATGCCATAATCCAAACACATTCTGAATTCCGCATGCACTGCCAACAGACTTAAGCAGAGTGCACACAATACACTGAAGGAGAAAAGGGCAGCCTCTGACTTTGATAAAGGCCAGCCTTATCTCGCTCTCTGCTTCTCTTTCTCTCGCCTTCTCATTCACGTTTGTACATGTTGCCCTTAATCTTGCTGTTACACAATGGCATCCAAAGACCCATTTGATAATGCTTGATGGCAGTTTAATGCCAAGGAGATCATACAAAAATATGTATGAATTTCTTCTAAGGGCTGTGTTTAAAGTTATTATGTAATAATCATGAAGATTTCAGAATGAGACAAAAAAAAAAGGAGAAGAAGAAAGAGTTGGCTGTTAACAAGCCACTGCTGGTAGATGCTGTAACTACACCATGTGGTTCCAAAAATCATCTTTTTCGATTAACAGATTTTCATAATTAGCAGTATATTCTGACTAAATACTTTTACAATTTAAGTAAAGCTAATTTTTCAGCATCTTTACTCCAGTCTTCAGAATCACATGATTCTTCAGAAATAATTCTAAAACACTTATTTGCTGTTTATTAATATCAATGATCAAAACAGTAATCAATTAAAAAATGGATCATGATGGTAAATAAATATCATTTGACAACACTAATTATTGTCAAATATAAATTATATAACCTGCTAAATGCAACTAGGCATAAAAATATAATAAACATTAATATTATGAATTTTAGAAAAGCAACAATGAAATGTCTGTTGTGACAGTGTTCACTTGAATTTGACTATTATATTATACATTCAAAGTTTTTCCGGTGCCTGATTGTTTTTCAAGGATACCTTACCATTACAACCATATTAATAATTTAATGCAATATAATATAATATAATGAAATTCTATTCTGAGAGAATGCATGTCAGTGGCCGTGGAGTAAAGTGTTGACCTCCTCTAAGAACATGTAACTGTCCATCCACTCTGTGCTGGCTTTAGCCCCAGGATAAGGCTGAATCACATTAGTGTTTGCCAGCAGAAATGCTGAGTTGGGCATTTGACTGACCCACTGACTGACTCCAACACACACACACAACACAACTTCCATGATGGCTCACAAACGCACACACTCACAGCTGGTGTCAGATTTAACACCTTTTAATGACCTTTGTGGCATGGTTTGTTGTGGAATCCTAACACAGTGTGCTCTGGAATCAATGCATGACTTGTCAGTCTGACACTAAATATTGCTCTAGTACTTTCTTTTTACCTTTCTTTGTACCGGTGCACAAAGGCCAAGGACGTGTCTCATAAAGGTCAGTTTCAGTACCAGTCTGAAGACCATAACTTATTCTTCTGCAGCTGCAGACATCTGCTATAGCATATTGATACCGCCAAACTACTAGCTCAGCTTAGTCTCCAAATTGTAGCATTCAAAGCTTTATATATATTTATCGGTACTGAAACCATAATAATAACAACAACACTGCAGACTAGAGACTTTCAGCACCATGGACAGCAACAAAACTGAATTGCTCACTATGTGTCTAACATTGAATCCATCCATCAGGCAAGCTCAGAAAAAAGACATCATGTACAGTTAGAGTAAAAGAAACAGCAGCAGTTCTGTGACTGTGTTAGTGTGCGAGTGTGTGTTTGCACTCATTAAAAGTAGAGAGGGGCTCCTCATGCATCAGTGTCCATACCAGAAGTGAGTGAGTCAGTCAGAGCAGCACAGCAATTTTAATGCATGCATTTCTTGTGTAAATCACAGTCCTACACACACACACACACGTTCATTTTTATGAAAAGTAGGGACATTCCATGGCTTAATGTTTTTTATACTGTACAGACTGTACCTGTACCCCAACCATACACCTAACCCTACCCCTTACAGGAAAATTAGTACATTTTAAGATTTTCAGAAAACTCTATTCTGTGTTATTTATAAGCGTTTTGAAAAGTGGGGACATGGGGTAATGTCCTGAAAAGTAATCTTCTCCTTGAGATACCTACAGTGGATACGTAAAGTATTCAGACCCACTTAAATTTTTTACTCTTTGTTATATTGCAGCCATTTGCTAAAATCATTTAAGTAAAAAAAAAATGTTCTCATTAATGTACACACAGCGCCCCATATTGACAGAATTTTTGACATTTTTGTTTTATTAAAAAAGAAAATACTAAAATACCACATGGTTCAGTATTTAGTAGAAGCACCCTTTTGATCGAATACAGCCATGAGTATTTTTGGTAAAACTGCAACATTTTTTTCACACCTGGATTTGGGAATCCTCTGCATTCCTCCTTGTAGATCTGTCAGGTTGGATGGTAAACATTGGTGGACAGCCATTTTAAGTCTCTCCAGAGATACTCAATTGGGTTTAAGTCAGGGCTCTCGCTGGGCCATTCAAGAATGGTCAAGGAGTGAAGCCACTCCTTTGTTATTTTAGCTGTGTGCTTAGGGTCATTGTCTTGTTGGAAGGTAAACCTTCATCCCAGTCTGAGGTCCTGAGCACTCTGGAAAAGGTTTTGGTCCAGTATATCTCTGTACTTGGCCGCATTCATTTTCCCCTCAAATGCAACCAGTCATCCTGTCCCTGCAGCTGAAAAACACCCCCACAGCATAATGCTGCCACCACCATGCTTCACTGTTAGGACTGTATTGGACAGTGAATGAGCAGAGCCTGGTATTCTCCACACATATCGCTTAGATCTTGGTCTCATCAGACCAGAAAATCTTATTTTCACAATCTCACAATCTTGGAGTCTTTCAGGTGTTTTTTTAGCAAACTCCATGCAGGCTTTCATGTGTCTTGCACTGAGGAGAGGCTTCTGTCAGGTCACTCTGCCATAAAGCCCTGACTGGTGGAGGGCTGCAGTGATGGTTGACTTTCTACAACTTTCTCCCGACTGCATCTCTGGAGCTCAGCCACAGTGATCTTTGGGTTCTTCTTTACCTTTTTCACCAAAGCTCTTCTCCCCGGATAGCTCAGTTTGGCCGGATGGCCAGCTCTGGACAGCCAGCTCTGGACAGCCATCTCTGGTCCCAAACGTCTTCCATTTAAGGATTATGGAGCCCACTGTGCTCTTAGGAACCTTAAGTGCAGCAGAAATTTTTTTGTAACCTTGGCTGGATCTGTGCCTTGCCACAATTCTGTCTCTGAGCTCTTCAGGCAGTTCATTTGACCTCATGATTCTCATTTGCTCTGACATGCATTGTGAGCTGTAAGATCTTAGACAGGTGTGTGGCTTTCAAGTCCAATCAGTAAAATCAAACACAGCAAGACTCACATGAAGGTGTAGAACCATCTCAAGGATGATCAGAAGAAATAAAAAAGGACCTAAATTAAATATAAGAGTGTCACAGCAAAGGGTCTGAATACTTAGGACCATGTGATAAAATCTATTTACAAATAATGTACTTAATTTACAATACTTTACAAGAAATTACAAAGAAACAGCAATGAACACATTGAATTAAAAATGGGATTTTGAAATTGTTTTTTGTGTAAAATATACTTACATAAGTATATTTTACAGTGTAGAACGACTTCCGTTTCGATCTATTAGCAATCAAAGCACTACATAATTTAATATAAATTGTAACTGGAAATTTAGCTGAAAATTAAATGGTTTATTTTATATTAAAATAAGAAGTGTTTTTTGATTGTTTGTTTGTTTTTTTCTGTTTCAAGCAGCATTGGAAGAGAATAGTGGACAGATTGTTGTCTTGAGTGTGTGGTGATGGTTACTTTTATTTGTTGTTCTGATAGTTTGTGTGTGTGTGTGTGTGTGTGTGTGTATAGGGCCTGATGACGGTCAGAGTGCTGTTTTAGCCAGAGGTTGCTTTAATGGCAGCAGTGATCTGGAGCTAATGGCAGCAGCTCTGAGAATGGAGCGGTGATGTGAGCCGTAGACATGCTCTGTCACAGGTGAGGAACGCGGCTACTGCCGTCAAGCTCCAAAGAAAAGCCCCTGTGTCTGTCACTGAAAAGTCAATTTACCTGCTACGTCTGATCATGTGGGATTAGACGAGAGGAATGAGACCCAGAGCTATAGAGGGGGAGAGAAAGCAGGGGAAAAAAGCCATTAAGTCTTACAGGGGCCCGAGGTCCACTTTAGTTTAATAGTTTTTTACCCTTGACTTTGTTACACACACACACACACACACACACATCCACATAGATGCACTTACTTTATTCTGTACCCCAAGTGTGTTCATGGTTCTGTTCCATTTTCCAGTCCTTTCCCCATCTTTTAAACACACATACATATAGAGTCACATATACACAGAGCTTTACTGGCAGGAAGGGATATGACTGATTAAAATGTGCATAATTATCAGACGGCTTGCTTTGGGTCTCAGATCTCAGTGGGATCAGAAATTCAGAATCTGTTATAGACCAGACATGCATCTTAACCTCTGTGTGTGTGTGTGTGTGTGGGTCAGTTTTTGCCTATAGTGTGGGTGGAAAATGTTGGATCAATAAGCATGCACAAAAATGTGCTTATGAACATCTTAAACTGTAAAAAGGTTGTATGAGGGTTGGATTAGTTCTGGGGCTCTCAACCCTTTTCTTACCTTTCTCACCTTCTTGAAATTGAAAGAACGCTGGGTCTCATTCACTTATATCAATTGTTTGTATTTACATGCACTGGAGAGCTTATTTCTAATAAAAACTCATGCGTGCATGTACAAATTTTCTTCTTAATGTTGTTCTAATGTTAATGAATTTGGAGTATACTAAATGAGCGGCTGTGTGCCAGAGGTTACTCGTTTACATAAAATACGCCCTAACCATCTCCATATAAGGTCTTTCTGAACAAAGTTTCTTTAACAGCCTGTCATCACTCTCAGGCAGTAGATGACACTCTATGAAGATGTCCTTTTGCCTCAAATCATGTGCAGCAAGATCTTCAAGCAATGGCAAGTATGCCATCCTTAAGACCTGTTTGAACAATTAATTCTGTTTTATATTGTTTTAGTTGTTCCCACATTTTATTTCCAGAAAATGATCAGTGAAGCATGGTTTTTTTCACGTTCATGCACAAACGTGTCCAGATGAACGGTTATTTAGTAAGACCCACTGACTCAAACACAGAGTGTACAGTGGGTACGGAAAGTATTCAGACCCCCTACATTTTTTATTCTTTGTTTAATTGCAGCCATTTGCTAAAATCATTTAAGTTTTTCATCATTTAATTTTTTTCCTCATTAATGTACACACAGCACCCCATATTGACAGAAAAACACGGAATTGTTGACATTTTTGCAGATTTATTAAAAAAGAAAAAC
>JAUMHI010000039.1:2773604-2784320 GCA_032359435.1 Enteromius unitaeniatus | reverse complement strand
GGAAGGAGAGAACAAGTGGGAGGGAAAACAACCAACGGACACACAGACAGTCCCACAAAACTCTTACGGACGTAACACCTTTGAAATAATAGAAACCATTTGGCAAAATGATATGGAACTGTAATGTGGTCAAAGAGCAGCCTGGAACTACGTTTGCATTAAAAATAATTGCACGCCTTAAAAAGTTCCTCAGCCAATCAGATTCAAGCATTCAGCAGCCCCATAGTATCAATAGTAGTCATGATACTCGCCCCAAGAACATGGATATTAATAAATTTTCTTAAAATGCATTGCAACTTTTCAAGTTCAAGTTCATACATCTATTACATACAATCTATTAAAAAGACAAAGAACCATCACAAACACTTAATTCTGTAGTGCAAGATGTGGGTAATATGTGCTCCAAAAACATGTACATTTATTTTCTTAATATGTATTATTACTCAACATACAAATTCATTCATATGAATTTAGATTTAGAAGATGAAAGGTAGATAGATAGACCTTGCATACTACTTGTGATGGATAGTACGTAACTTGGGATTCAGTCTTTGACTTTCTCTGTTTTTTAGGATGCGGGGGTCACACCAGTACACATTTAAACAGTGTGTGCGCGCATATACTTGAGTGAGTGTTAAAGTGAGGTATTTATGTAAAAATAGCAGTAAATGTGGGTTATGTCCTGGGAGGGGTCCTTCTCACAGACTGGATGGACAAGCTCTCAGCTGTCAGTCTGTTTCTCTTTGCTCTGAAGTTAACATTTCTGCAGGGAAGAACTGCTAGAAGCACCGTCTCCTCACATCTCTCACTCTCTCATAGGCATTATAAACAAGCAAAGCAAGTGTGCCAGAAAGCACAATACATTAAACACTCTAGACACCAGATTGGAGGCCAGACACAGTAATGGACATCCATGTAACTACCACACCCATAGTCAGATGACCTGGCATCCACACGCACAGTCTTAAAGGAAAGCCGAAGTCTCAGGACTATCATTGCTCTTCTTTCATGCAGTGTCTCCTTCTTCATGCCTTTCTTTTTTTGGCGAAGACATCTGTCTAAGAAAAGGCTGGGCTTCGCTGGAGACCTGGCTCCCGCTCGCTCTCTCGGCAACCGTTGCCATGGAAAGGAGCCGAAATGGGGCAGATAAGAGTTGAATGAGAAAGCTGATGTTCCAGCGAAGTCCTCATGTGGGAGGGGTCTCTGGGACCACTCTCGTCACAAACGTCAAGCTCTTTTGATGCATGACAGAAAGCGAAAACGGAAGAAAGATACGAAAGAAAAAGACAGAAAGAGAGAGTGGGGATGGAGAGAGAGTCAGGCTATGGGAAAACAGTTGTGAAAGTGGGAAAAGTATGCTTTTGGTACGAGAGACAGAGTTGTGGGAAGAACAATCTCAAAGAAAGAGAACCGTCCAAAGAGACAGGACTGCTACAAGTAAGGAAGAAGATGGAGGGTGTCAAGGTGCTCATACAATCACTGTTCAAATAAAGAGCGAGAGGCAAAGCTTTTAATAAAGAGACATGAGACGGCAAGTTTTAGCGGGTCAAATCTCTTGTCCTTGGCTTCGTACAGTAATAAAATTGTCTTGATTCCAGTGAGAATCTGTCAGACATATCATCATCTGTCTAGCACTGAAACTCTAAATTAAGTTTCAAATCACAGATTTTCCTTTACCAATTGGTTTCCATATATCAAAGATCAAACCGTTTTTTCTAAAACAATTTGATAAAAAAAAAAAAAAAAAAAGGTAAAAATTCAAGTAACAGGCTGTTAAATATTAAATTTTATTTAACATTCATAATTAAAGTTAGAAAATTAGGATTTGAAAATTAGGCGAACAGGAAATGTACTTTTATATTAAGTGGCCTTAACTATGCAACTACATTTAAATTAATAATTTGGTATGTTTTTTTTAAAAATACCTATGTATGTAGTTACATCTGTAATTAATTTATGTAATAACATTTATAATTACACTGTTGACCCATCTCTAACACCTTAACCCACCCTTAAACCTACCCATACCACCAAACCTGTCCAGCTCTTACCCTTATCTCACCTCAACAGCAGCAAGTGTTTTGCAATGCAATACGAACAAGACCATACGCACATTATACTTATTTTCTGATGTAAGTAAATAGCTGTTAAGACCACCTAATATAAAGTGTGACCTAATAACTGCACCCCAAAGGATGCACTATGCATTTATACACAGTGTATGGAGTACCAGGAGTGCTCAAAAATACAAGAAATGTAATACAGTGGGAAAGGAAAGTATTCAGACCCCCTTAAATTTTTCACTCTTTGTTATATTGCAGCTATTTGCTAAAATTATTTAAGTACATTGTTTCCTCATTAATGTACACACAGCACCCCATATTGACAGAAAAACAGAATTGTTGACATTTTTGCAGATTTATTAAAAAAGAAAAACTGAAATATCACATGGTCCTAAGTATATTGCTGTGACACTCATATATTTATCTCAGGTGCTGTCCATTTCTTCTAATCATCCTTGAGATGGTTCTACACCTTCATTTGAGTTCAGCTGTGTTTGATTATACTAATTGAACTTGATTAGGAAAGCCACACACCTGTCTATACAATCTGTCTCACAATGCTCACAGTGGCATTCCTCCATAACAGTGTGCACTATACTCAAGCAAGAAGTGTATGCATTTTATATGGTTGTTTTGTTATTAATAATTTGAGTCGTATAGCCCCTCCCCCTTCGCAACATAATTTTTGGGGGGTTATTTATGCATCAATGGGGTATTTAAAGTGCATTTTTTCCCTTTTTATAATTTTAATTGTGAACACACTATGCTATTTATGCTACAAAACATCATAGAATAGTGCACAAGTACATGATTTGGGATGCAACTATTTATTATATAAAGATTAAGTCTAAACAATTTGATTAAATAATTTGCTGATCATTTATTCAATTTAATAAACCATCCTAATCAATAAACTATCCATAAAAATGACCCTAAGGACAGTACATTTGAATTGAATATAACACTGATTTCATACTGGTGAAAAGGTGTAGTGTGAACTATCAGAGGACAGAGGAATGAAATATGGAGATAAGCAGACGAAGACAGTTAAATAAATAAAGTCAGGGGCTTCTATGACTCTCTAAGTCCCTTACACTCATCAGAGGGGGGTTATCATTCCTCCATCTTGCATCCTTTGTTCAGTGATATGGCTCTGTCAGGCGCAGATTTCTTTTGGGCACAGGACTCAATGGGTGGATGAAATCTGCTGCTTGTTGACGGGATTTCACAATAATGGTGGCCAGTACACACACACGCACACACATATTTGTCTAAAGAAAGAAACACATTCACATTTATGCACATGACTGAACAAAACAAAACCTGGGGACTTCTTGCTGACAAATACATACTAACCACATGACTGAGCTAAGACTCACAAAAAACTAGTCATAGCAGATGATGACTTGTATAAAAAAGGAAAAATAATAACTCTAACTCACCCAAACGTGCTGTATAACTAGTCCAACATAATTTGATAAAACTTAAATACTGCCCTTTTAATGGAAATAACAAATGATAAATGAAGAACAATAAAATAATTAGAAGTAATAAGCAATAATTAGCAACAATAATCATAATAATAATAATACATTTCTAAAGGTTAAAATGTATTCACAGACTAAAATTTTTCTATTCATAAAATAAAAAAAAAACTAAAAAACTTGTTTTATTTAAAATGTATAGAACTTTGAACAAAAACATTAAAGGTGCTCTATGCAATGTTGCAGGATTTTAGCTCGATTTAATTTTCATCTCAAACCGTATGCATAACCCCTCGATCGTCTTGCTGTCTGCCCTCTGAACACACTGGGAAAAAACATGGTCTGAAAGACAACACAGAGGCTGCAATACCGAAAACAAACACTATGGGTACAGGATGTTCATCACAACAGAAACAAACTTTGGCCAACCAATCAGCAAGAAGAGGTGGGATTTAACACAAATTTTGCCGATTAGTTGGCTGAAGTTTGTTTTTGTTGTAATGAACATCCTGTACCCATAGTGTTTGTTTCGTTATTACAGCTTCTGTGTTGTCTTTCGAGACCGGGTTTTTTCCCCAGTGTATTTAGAGGGCATTTCAAATAGTAATCGTTTTAAAAAATTTAATATTTTTTCACAATATTACTTTTTATACTTTATCTGAGTGAAAAAACCACTAAAACTGAAGTGGAAATTTTGAAGGGTAGTGCGTACCCTTCGGCAGGGTACAGAAATAGCCTCTGACCTGTTAGCACACATGACAATAGTTAGAATTCAAAGTAATATGAAAAATGAAAGAGGAGAAAAGGAAATAAATATTGAAGAGGAGTCAGGTTTATGTCAGAGGGAGTCTAGCCGTGCTGTCGGGTGTGTGATGAAGAGGTTTGAGGGCGGGGTCAAAGGTCAACAGGAGTGGGGATTGGGATGAATGACTGATGGTGGGGTCAAGCAGGGCAGAGTGACATAAGTGTCAAAACATGAGGGACAGATGGGAACAGAGAAAGAGAGACAAATTAATCACTCTGATCTGACAAAGACAAAAGAGCCCTCTTGAACAGTTTGTGGAGAATGATAACACACACACACACACACACACACACAACTCCGCCTCTCCCCCGACATCCATCTATCCATCCATCTATCTGTAGTTTTTTAGTTGGGTGAAAGATGATTTCATATCCTGAAATGATGACTCTCTCTGATCTGTGGCCTGACGCAGTCTCAGCTCTCATTTGTATTGATCACAGAGCAAAATTACAATGAAATGCGCTGAATAACACATCCTTATTTTAGCATTCTCTTTTCTTCTCCATAAAACACACTTTACCTCTTATTACATTATCCAGATCTCTCAAACACACACACAGATTTACAGGCATACACTCAGATCTGATATAAGCATGAGGCCCCCAAGTGGACAGACAGTAGGAAGAGAGGAAAAAATAGAAATAGGAGCCAAGGGAGAAAAAAAGAGAGTGAATTAGAAAGAGGAAGAAAAGGATATGAGGGAGAAAATACAGTGGATTAGAAAGGAAATACATTAGATTTATTTGTAAACAGATAAAGCAGGACGTTAAAGATTAGTTCAGCCACAAAAATGACTGTTCTGTTGTCATTTACTCACAGTCATGTCAACTCTATGATGAAGACATTTTAAAGAATATACTATATAATATACGCAGATACTGCAGCTTTCAAGCTTGAAAAAATAATGAACTTGAGAAACGGATCAGTACAGATCATTCAGAATCAAACTGAATCAACTGCTTTATTGAAAAGGTCTGACTCAAAAAGTATAATTTATTATATCTGAAGCAGATATTTATGGATTTCCAGATATGTCATGTGAGGTGAAAAAATAAGATATTGTGGCCACAAATTAAGAGTGTGTTCCTTTACTTAGTTTTCTCAATTGTGGCTGTGTTGTACTACTTAGTTCCCTTGATTTAATTTAGAAAAATTGTATTATTTAAAACAACATGAGGGGATGAATAATACATTTTGTAATGAACAAGAGAGAAGATCTTTGGTAGATTCCAGAATTTTAGTTTGTTTCAAAGGATCCATGTTTAAAAAAAGACACAAACGTTTATGGTGATTTTTCTTTTGTCAGTTCTCACTTGCTTTCATTTTAAAAACATTTGCCAAAAACAAAATAAGACAAAATCTAAATAAAATATTTTTCCACTGAGGACACTATACTAGATAAAACGAGAGAGAATGCATTTTGTAATTTTAATTACAACTACCGATTTAATAAGCAAGGCGAGAAAGGACAAGAAAAAATGAAGCTGAAACCATTCAAATGTATGAGTATGTGTGTGTGTGTGTGTGTGTGTGTGTGTGTGTGTCTCATTAACTGTCAGGAGAGGATTGGTGGGACATGATGGCCAGGAGGCTGTTGTCACATCTGAGAATGTGACATAGGAGAAAAATGGCCTACAAGGAAGACGTGGAGCTATCCCACAAGACACTGGAGCACTCTGTATGCGCTGGTCTCCTGTATGCCCTAAATCCCAATCTCTCTCGTTCCCTCTGTCTTGGCAAGTTATTTCATCATGAATAATCAAACACTGTTCCTTCCACCCCTCTCTCCCCATACTTTCTTCTTGCTTTATTCATTGGCTAGAGGCTGGTCCATCTTGTGCTGTTCACTATAATTTCAGCTTGTTGGTTCTTAGACTCCAAAAGGTCATCATTCATGCTTATGAAACTGATTACTAGAGGGAAGAAAGAGAGAAAATAGACAAACGAGGAGGAAAAAGAGCGTGTTTGTTCTGAACTCCTTCCTATTGCTATTTAACTCTGGCTCGCATCGACCAATAGGAAATCAATGCCTTGTGCTGGGCTCACCAATATAGCGGACAAACTAAGGGATAGCATAAATGCACATACACACACAACAAAAAGGATCCAGATACTGTAGGTTATGTATATCCATAATACACAATGCACAAATGATTTCTCATTTGGAAAAGCCCTCAAAAAAGACCTTCCTCCACACACCCTCTGTTCTCATCATTTATTTATATATATCTTTATTATTCCTTCAAGTGCTTCTCTTTCTCTCCAAGCTCTGCATCATGTAAATCCTCCTTTGCTCAATCAAACACAAACAAACCGGTATGTGACTAGGGACGTGGCACAGGCACTGAATTTGAGCAAGATTGCTTCATTGTCTGCTTGCACGGTTCCCCTCCCCATGGACAACGCCGCTCCGCCGTTCGACCGAAGCCATTTACAATAAAAACAGACTGGGACAAATCCAATGAAATCCGACAAGCAAGTTTAGAGAGAGCGGAGAGTTAGAGAGGCAGGTTACAGGTTGATTTGATCGGTGCGGGCTATTGGTATTGTCAGCTCAGCTTTTAAAGAACAAAAACAGATTGAGAGTTGGAGCTGATTAAAGGAAAACGTGTGATATCTTTTAAATAGAGACAAAAATGTAATCAGTTTTCAACATGCTTATGTGGGTCAATGAAAACAATAAAGAAAAGGATCAATGTTTTGATGCTAAGAATAGTCTAACATGTGTTTAGTTTGTGTTCATATTGGTTTTCATATGGCTTCCAAATTTGAAGCATTTAGAAGTAATTTACACTAAAATAAAATAAAAAATAAATCCTTTTAAATTATCTAAATAAAAAAGTAATGTATTTTAAAACTGTATTTTTTCATTTTTCACTTTTTTTTCCTTTTTTTTATCTTCATAATATTTTTTTTTAAAGTACAGCATTTTTTTGTACAGTTTTTATACCGTTTTTAACAAAAGATCAAATTTGAAAAAATGTATTCAAAAGGTCATTTTCATTACAAAAGAGGTGTTTTTAATAATACTTCACACTTCCTCATGATGCGAACAGAATAGCGTGTTTGGCTTGCTATCCAGGGGAGCGAGCCGGGAGCTCGGCAGACTCCGAGCCCTAGGAGTTTTAACCCTTGGCTGCGAGGGCAGAGCTTAGCGTCCGGCTCAAAATTTGTTTATCAACATAACCAATTTGTACCAAAAAAAAAAAAAAAACGTCACTGACCAAATGTACAAATGAAATTCTGTGATAACACTGAAGGCTTCTGAATGGTGTAAGATTTACTAGTGTTACGCAACATCGATGCTGCAGAATCTGATTTGTTTGTTGAGGGTGATCCCTGCACCAGCTCTATCTGTACTCATTCTGGCTAGTGGGCACCTCTTCACCCTCTTTAGCTGTTGTGTGAGGATACCACTCTATCTAGATCAGTCAACTGCAACACCTCCCAGTGCTACATGTTAATGTCCAGAGCGATCATGTCAAGCCTGCAGACATTTTTGTAAAACAGCTGTGGGTGGCCAGCAGTTGTTTTGGCAAGTTCACAAGAGAGTAACCACCCATCTAGAGCCGATTTATCGAAGCTTGCGTTGTCTTAGTGCTGAGAAAGCAGTTGATGGGGGACTTGGGGACTTGTCTTCCCGTCGGCCAAATGCAATGGAGACAGTGCAGGTGGAATGTGTTTAGTTTGCTTGATATTTTCTGTTTGTGTCCCACTGGGACAATGTGGGCGAAGGATGCAGATGTGCTACGCTCTTGCCTTGGTCTTGAGTGGCTACTATTTAATTTATATAAATGTAAACAAATCCAACATTAAGTGATGAATAAAAACCTTTTTTTTAACACAATTAATTACCAGTAACAGATGTTTTTAAGTTTTTAATGCTCACTATCCTGACCGCTCAATGTTTCTATGCAAGACTGCTTTTCATTCAGGTGAAGCATCAACTATTTAAAACACGGGAAAAAAACACCATATGAGCCCTTGGCATTATCCTCTGAACCAGCATTACATCTTTTTATATTTCATTAATCAGGTTTATTCTAGGAATAGTACAAGCTATTTCACACCACACCGGCAGACGCTGACCAAACAGAAACATTCATCAGGTTTGACTCTCATCTGGTGATTATCTGTGTTGTGAATTAACATTAAGAGTCTGTTTTCACAAGAGTGTAATATGTGGTATACATGAATGATTCACTCTTATGAACTTTGAACCTGGAACTTGGATCTTTCAGTGAGTCAGCTGATCAACAAAACTGGATGATTTGTTCATGATTCAGACTGATCCAGTTCTCAAGTTCAACTCACTGACTCAACAGTCTATATCTACAAGTAACAACTCACTTAAAATATCAGCATGGTTCCATAAAAAACATTCCATTTTGAAAAAAGGTTCTTTATGGTAGAAAAAGGTTCTTTAGATTTTTCTTTCTTTTAAGAACTCTTCACTAACTCTTGCACACTGAGTCAGAAATTTTTATTTGTTTGTTTTTTACATTCCTCATCCCTTCCTATCAAAATGCTTGTTACAGATGCTAAAATGCAGATAATCGAACCTGATCTGAATTTTTTTAATGACAGACCAAAGTTTCAGTGTCAGCGTGTAAACATGATTGACATAATGAACTCTGCTATGACCTTAAACTAACAATATCTGATGAGGCTGCGTAAACTATACCAGACTTCTCATTTTTGGGTGAGCTATTCCTGTAACTCTACAATTCTCTCAATGGTTTGTGGTCCTTAAAATAGCATGGCAAGGTTTGTGCCAGCACCGATATTGAGAGGACACAGGAGTGGACACAAGGGTAAATTAAGATCCATTCCCTGGCCACACCAGCGTGAATGGAAGTAGATAGGTGACATGTTCCGAGGTCGGCTTCCATTAGCCAGGTCTGCCGCTACAGATAGAGAGAGATCAGAGCAGCGAGGGACCAGGATCAAACTCATTCACCCAATGTCTGAAACGCTTTATCCCACATCCACAAGCGGATGGTAGCAGAGCGTGGTACTATAGTTTCTTAAGACCCTAATGCTCTGTTCTTGTAGGGCAGTATACAGAGGATGCACACTTACACATGGGTAAGTCTCACAAAGCATGTTAAAAAAACATCTGCGTCATATTTAACCCCAAAATCATAAGAGAAAAAAAAAACAGCACATAAATTAGGAAAATGAAGAATATGTGCTCTAGAACCATTAAGCTATTTTGCATTTTGGCACTATTTTACCCCCTAGTTATCATTACCGTAATGCATCCGGACCTTTCAATATTTCCCTTCTAGTATTTTTTTTTTGTATTAATATGCATTACATTACGGTACTGAGAATATGTTAGACATTTCAATAGACATTTTCTTTAAGCAAAATGTAATGTCTTATTTCCGTCTTTGATTGAGCGTAATATAATCTGAACATTTTCTTGATAGTCTCCCACACAAAAGAAAGAGCACAACTCTTGTTTTTAAGTCTTGAGGGTGTTTAGGCTGTTGTTTAGCATGAATTTGAATAACCATGTCAATGTCAGACTCTTATATAAATGCATCTTTTTCAGATCATGCATACGCACATTTATACAGCCATTTGAGCATACCTGCTTAACACACGCACACACTGAGATGATTATTAATGTGCAGAGCCAAGGGTGAACGGCAAAGATTAAAAACACATAGAGACAGTAATGATGGGAAAGATAGATTGGCGGAGATTGCAAGCAATCAGACATAAATTACAAGGCAATACCACAGTATGATAAGCATCGTCTATTTTAATCAGCCTCAACTGACATCGATACCCACTGAGACCTGCCCAATCAGAGCGAGAAAGTTGCGAAAAGAAAAATATATCAGAGAGTGTGTGTGAGTCCAGTAAAGTGGGGCTGTCACACTCATCACATCACTGTCAAGGGTACTGTTCTGACCCCTTTTTCCCCTCAAATCCACACGCACCAAAACCTTTCAGTGTAAGCAAGATTTTCCTGACACTACACTCACAGGGATTTTCACTGAACGCCCCTCCTGACCCCCCTGGAGGGACACATCTCCAACTCTGTTTATACAAAGCCACGACTGCCAGACCACAACAAATGATTATTCAGGATTCAGTTGATATTCTCTGCCCGGGAACATCTGGCCTTTAAATACATTTGAGAAGCGTATGTCTATACAAATGTAAACATATTACACAAGATCTAGTAAATTACAGACCGATCTCAAATCTCAATCTCCTTTTTCTGTCAAAGATACTAGAAAAGGTAGTATCCTCACAATTATTTTCCTTGTTGGTATCTGTGAGGATTTCCAGTCAGGATTTAGACCGTATCATAGTACTGAGACTGCTCTAATTAGAGTTACTAATG
>JAUMHI010000039.1:2762231-2773504 GCA_032359435.1 Enteromius unitaeniatus | reverse complement strand
GTTTTCATGAGCTGTATGCCAAAATCATCAATATTAAAACAACAAAAAGGCTTGAACTACTTCAGTTGTGTGTAATGTATCTAAAATATATGAAGGTCTAATGTTTATCAGTACATTACAGAAAATAATGAACTGTATCACAATATGCTAATTTTTTTAGAAGGACCTGTATATGGTAACATTTTAGAAAAAGGTTCATTAGTTAACATGAACTAAGAATGAACTATACTTTTACAGTATTTTATTAAATTATTTTCATTAGTTAATGCACTGTAAATTAACATGAACTATCAATGAATTACTGTATTTTTATTAACAAAGATTAATAAAGAGCGTTATAAATGTGGCGTTCATTGTTCATTCATGTTAATTAATACATTAACTAATGTTAACAAATGACACCTTACTGTAAAGTGTTACCATATATAAGGGTGTTTCTTCAACTAGGTGCACTTTTAGCCTTGTAAAGTTGAAAAAAAAAAACTTGTTCAAAACTTGTTTCATAACACAGTCTCATAAGTTTCAATAATTTGTCTAGTTTTAAGTTCTGTAAGAGTACAGTAGAAATTGTTAATATTTAACATTTTTCCAACCTGTAATGAACAAATGTCAAATGTCACCACATCTCAATATACAATATAAAAAAATATAATAACTTATGCCACTTAGGAATTGTCCAAGATCATTTTTGTAACTAGTTTTACCAGTTTTTCCACAATGTACAATAATTATTTATTTGTCAATGGAATAAATTAACTGCCCTAAGGACCAAATGCTGAACTGTACACCTGTCACACTATGAAAGTTAATAGTGTTTTTAGAAAATAAATAACTTGAATTGTTATATTAAGGAAGAGCATGATCTCATAAATTGGGGAAACATTTTAATTTGTGATGAGAACTTTTTTATTTAATTTGTGTGGTGGTGGAAATAACAATGCTTTAACATGGATGCAGATAAACAGATCCAGAGATATTTATTAGATAAAGTCTTAAAGGGTTACTCAATCCAAAAATTACATTTTATCATGTCATTAATCATGTCATAAATCACCTACCCCCATGTCCTTTCAAACCAGTAAATGCTTTGTTAATCTTTGGAGATTTTTTTCAATCGTAATACTATGAAGATACAAGTACAAGTACAACAGTACGTTTGTACGGGAAGAAAAAAATAAGGAGTTTATTTAACAATTTGGCATGTAAAGGCTCTGTATCGCCATTTTGTAGATCATCTGGTGAACGCACATAACGTATGCAGTGCACCATGTACTTTCACTGTAAGGCCAGCTGTAATTGATGCGGTTTGGTGTGTTTTGCGTCACGGCTAACATGGAGGGCCATCATTACGACCCTCTAATAAATATCTGCAGGGGTGACTGTGGTTGCCTCAGCCCCGGTAACTGGGGGAATGACTGTCCCAGACCAAACATTCAACAAGTGAGGTGAAAAGTTCAAAGAGGAAAATCTGTTAATGTACGAAGAGCTTTTTCCATAGAGATGTCCAGTTGTTCTCTCTTCAAATCTGCCTCATTTTTTGTGTTAGTCAGTGTATTCTGTTTATTGGCGCGCTTGGTTTCGATCTCTCTGTGGTTTGAGAGGCGTTAAACAGCTGATTCATGTCTCCAGTGTAATGAGGCAGGAGCGAAGAGCAGAATCCTAATGCTCTTTCCACCGACTGATCATCAGCCAAGACAAAGCCACAACCAGACTCTGAGACTACACCAATCTGCCAACCTCTGTTTGTGAGCGCTTGCGCTTGTTTATGTGTGTGCGAGTCGATTGTGAATCCTACTGTGTGTGACAAAGTCTGAGGAATACAAATTTAAATGATGTGGCAATCATGACTAACTCAACAACTAGCAAGTCCGGGACACAAGCTAATTCTGCCAGAACTTCCAGCCAGGTGCTCTGCTTAGAAGCTGACAGTACAGAAGCTTCAAACAGTGTTTCGTTGTGTATCTTCTTTTATGTTCAACAAAAAAAAAACCCACTCATATAGGTTTGGAACGATATGAGGGTAAGTAAATGATGACATCATTTTCATTTTGGAGCAAACATATTCCTTTACAACTTTTTTGCTAAACAACACTTAAAATAAATAAATAGAGAAAACGAAAGGACAGCATTTTCATTAAATGAAAATGTGTTTGGTAAAACTAAATTAAAATACAATAATAAAAACTAAACTAAAAACAAATCAAATAATTATAGGTTGTTTTTGTATTGCATGTGCTTATAGCCTGGCTTCATTACACATCGGAAATCAAGCACCGAACAAGATTTCAATACTACTAGTATTATGTATCCATTTCGGCAGCCTTAAAAACCTGAAACCAAAATAACTACATTAACCAGGTAACACTAGCTACCAGTCATACTGAACCTGCTACATTACAACATTATAAACATGACAGTATGTATGTAATATCTACGGTATTATTTAAATTAAAATCACTGGACTACAAAAGGCTTGACAGCGTTTTTTGAAAGAAATGCATTACTTCTTGGGCATATCTAGTTTAACTACATATACGAGACAAACAGTGAAGAAATAGCTAAGATCTTAGACCTCCCATAAGTCACTTCTTCATTCCTGCCTGAACATAATGTTTCGCTTTGCGCTATATTTCACTGCCCAGAGAGAAGAAGGGGAGGAAGCGCTATAAATTCAGTCACTCTTTTCCTTGGTGCCACAATGGTGTGTATTCAAAGAGAAAAGCAGTTAGTACTGTGACTGGCTTAGACTGACTCTGAACAGACAAAGACAGATGGTGAGAAACACACTGTTAGCAAGAAGCATGAACAAACACATGTAACATACATTCCAGAAATAAAAACAAGCACGCTTTACATTAAATATGTGTTTTGTGCATATTATTTTATTTGAAAATATTTGATACACTGGACTTTGCACTGCAAGTCTCACGTCAAGATACATAACCATAATCATATATTGTGTATCTAACCTATTGGCTCGTATTCTTTTGCTTATCCCAGGGTTCTCAACTAGACTTAACTCTGACATTTCTCTGAGACATTGCTCAATCTTTGTACAATACTGATTCTTAGCTGCCAAAACAAAAGCTAGCAGCTGTTTGAGATCATATCTGAGCCATTCAACTGTTTTTGAGGAGGCCAAAATACTTTCAAAACACTAGAAAAGGAGGACAACTGGTCCTGCGGTCAGTGTGGGTGTGCCCGTATGACGGACACCTGTCACTCAAACCCTGAGCTAAACAAAGTCGTCAAGCTGAGTGGAAATTCACCCCTAGCATCCACCTACGCTTTCACTTGAGCAATACCCATTATACATTTTGAGTGAAAGCATAGTGCCTCTACACACTTCTCTTAGATCCTCGTATTTATGACTGTTCTCACGTACTTCGTTTCAGCATAAAAACACTTACTGTATTCCGAATAATTCTGAATGATCCTGACCTTCAGGGGTTTGGGGTCAGTAAGAATTTTTGTGTGTCTTTAAATAAGACTCTTGAGCTCACAAAAGGCTGCATCTGATCAAAAATACACCAAAAACAGTAATGTTGCACCCACTTATTTCCATCTAAAAGGAACGGATTCGATTTTAATTACTACACTGGCAACACTTCATGTTTTAGTGTCACATAAAATACATATGTTAAATCATTTATTTAACGCTGATTTACTTGTATGCTCAAAAAACATACTTTATGCTGAAAACATTTATGAGCCTGGACCACAAAACCAGTCATAAGAGATTCAAAATTGAGATTTATACATCAACTGAAAGCAAACAATTAAGCTAAAATATGCATTGAAAGATCAGGTTTTAAAATATTTGAATTGTAAAAAATATCTACATGGAACATGATCGTTGCTTAATGTCCTAATGATTTTTGGCATGAAAGAAAATCAGTAATTTTGACCCATACAATGTATTTTTGGCTGTTGCTACAACTATACCCCAGCGACTTAAGACTGGTTTTGTGGTCCAGAGTCACATTTTTGTTGCTTAACATTTTTGTGGAATCCTTGATACAAGAATCTTTGATGACTAGAAAGTAAAAAAAAAACAAATTTCTTTGTTTGTTGTCTTTGACAGTCTTGCATCCTTGCTAAATAAACATTATTTCTCTCACAAAAAACTTACTGAACCCAAACCATGAATGGTAGTGTACATCAACCCTAATAACATTTTCCTTCTCTTAACATAAAAGCTAAATCTTTCTTTCCCACCTCACATCCTTTTTTTGTTTTCCCCAACACTGCAACTGAATACATAAAGGCAAATATCTGTGCAAGTCCTTCCTAAGTGGCAGCACATGTGATTATCTGTGTGTACGTGCATTTCTGAGAACGATTCAAGGCTCTGGTCACTTCCTGTGACAACCTGCGTCAAAATCCTGTCTGCATGCGATTCTCCCCGATATCCTCGGGTGAAAAAGCAGACACGCAATAAACACTTAATAACAGGAGTATACAGAAGACTTGTGACTTGCACAGATCAGGCACGGCATAAGATTGCCAGAGCTCAATTTCCAGCCAGTAATAAACACATGTAAAATCATGTTGTAGTCTCCGCAAAACCAGCTGCTGTAACGATTCCTGTTTCTAACTCATCTTCTGTTCCTAAAAGCATAACTCGGTTCAGAGACACTATATAAAAATAGATTTATACACATACATATATATATTCATATATATATATATACTCGTATATAAAAATGGCTGACCATTGGGACATAAATAAAAGTGAAAAAGGCTTCACATTCTGTGTAACAAATGAACAATTTGGTATATTCGACATTCATATTCAAAAGTGCATCTAATCCAAATAGGTCCAATGTACTGCCATAAGACACTTAAGGCACAACGCTTTCTAAATACATTTTCTTTGGCAGGGCTGGAGAGACAACTAATATACAACCGAATGTGCTCTCAATATCTTGTCACACTCAAAATAACCGCTAACACACACCTTACGAGGTTCCCAATTGAACATCTCATCAACACTACAGGAATACTATAGATTAGCTGCATCTTAAGTACTGCACTGCTGCTCTCTACAGGACACTATAAGGCACTACTGCGGTACAAAACTATGTAATACACTACAACCACTATAACTTCATGCCCAGACCCTCGGCATCTGACCTCAGTCAAAAAAACGAGAATAAGCTGCTTTCTGTAACAGACTAAAACAACCAAAGAAGTGCGATTCTTTGAAGATTAATCAATATATACGATTAATCATGAATGCAAACCATTTGGGACTGACATGCATATGACCCTCAACAAACCGGGACACAATTATTCCATTTCCTTTAACACTAAGTGCCTGGAGTCAATAAAAACACTGACTTCACTACTCTACTGTGGACTGGATAAAACATTCATTAGGAGACTGAAAAACTCATTCAGGGGTCAGGAAGACTGACCCTGTTGGCTTTAGAAGGCACATTTGGCAGTTGTTGTAAGAAACAGTCCGGTTTGAAGCAGCTCAGGGGCTCAAACTGTATCATGTTTGTTGCATCTGCTCATCTTGGGACTCCATCAATCTGTTTATTTATGTAATATAAAGAGCATGTGCATCACGGAAGTCCTGTATCGCCCTCTGCTGTCCCAAAGACATCACATTAGAGAATAAACCATATAATCCTGGTGACACCCCGGATCGGGTGCTGGCGGGTCACGTGCTGTCGAAATACAGATTGCCTTTGAAGCTGAGCTTATCACTCTTTAACAAGGAAAAATTGAGGGTTTTTAACCCGTGGAAGCAGCTAGGTGGACACCTCAGCACAAAATCTGGGAGAAGGGATGTCTGAGCAGCTCCTCTGCACTCGGCCGGAACTTGGCCTCCACGAAGATGCAGCGGAGGAAGTCCCGAGTGTGCTCGGAGATGTGAGAGGGCAGCTGGGGGTTGGTGGGCTGAGTGGCAATCTTAAATATGGCTGCCATGGCCTCGAATTCAGCCCATGGGGGCTTTTCTGTCAACATCTCCACCACCGTGCAGCCTAGACTCCTGTTCACAGAAAAAGGAAAAACAAGGACCTGTTAAGTTAAGTTTAGTAATTTTGCTTCAAGTAAATTTATATTTTTAGAGATGTTTATAGACATTTTTAAATCGCAAAATAGGATTAGGAATTACGCTTTGCAAAGTTATATGCTAACAGACTAAATATTTAATCTAAATTTTATCTAAATATTTATTTATTTGTTGACTCATTCTATAATTGTGGGTACAGTTGGTGTCCCTGCCTGTCCACGTCAACTCTGTTATCTAGGTAGACTTACAATGGAGACAATATTGTAACAGAATTGACATTTTTATTACATTTTTCCAAAAACTCCACTTGCTGGCATCCCTGAGCAGCAACTAAGCCACTCCCAAAGACTGGGAAAAAAAAGGTTCTCACCAAACGTCTGCCTTCCGGCCGTACCCCTCTCCGCTGATGACCTCTGGGCTCATCCAGTAAGGAGTTCCAGTCACAGAACGGACCCCAGTGCTGGACATGCAGATGGTCTGAAGCCGCTTACTGGCGCCAAAATCTCCCAGCTTCACATTGCCAGCTGAATCTCGCAAGATGTTGGCACCTGAACGCACCAGAGGAAGTGACCAAGGAGAGCTGTTAGCATGCAATGGACCGATCCAGTTTTCCTCTTGTTAGATGACTAAAAGAAGATTTACAAGCTATAATAGGTGATCCGAAACTATTAGAACATGAAAAGGTTTTACTCAAATAGCCACTACAAATTTAACTTTGATATAATACACTTCTGTTTATTTTAATTGAATTTCAAATAGCAGACAAAACACACACAGTATTTGTCAGGTCTAATGTCAGACGGTACCTTTGATGTCCCTGTGGACGATCATGTTGCTGTGCAAGTAGGACATGCCCTCCAGAATTTGTCTGGTATACTTGCGTGTCACATTCTCTGTCAAAGCCCCATAAGCCTTCAGCTGGTCTTTGACTGAACCCTGAGGGTCACAGACCACAGCACCTGTGAGTCACACTGAACTCTACATCACACCACAGTACTGCTAACAAACAAGCATGTGATGACACATTACAAACCCTTACCATATAAATACTTTATTTAACAATATTTAATTACAAGCACCAAAATTAAAATTGTGTCATGGGTCTATGCATCTCTGCTGAATTATTTTTATAACTACAAATAAAATGATTTGCGGAATGCGCTATGAATTTCAGTTCTGAATCAAATGATTTGTGAGCCGATTGGAGCGCTTCGAATCATTTTGCGACGCAGAGGTTTGACTGACTCTGTTGACTTTCCGTTGTCATTTAATGACACCTAAAAATAAAATAATTTATCATGATTTATCAGAGAAAAAGGTTTTCAAAAGTATCCCCCCTCTGCAAATCGTACCCTAAAGATAATGAGACTTTTTCATATTTTTCCCCTCACAAAAAAAAAAAAAAAAAAAAAAATCACAATATAAAAAAAAAATTCATGGTAAAACTGTGTCATAATACAGAGTAATTACCCAAATAGGTACTTAGTAGAAGACATTGTAAATTGTCAAAAGTGAAAGTAAAAAAATAATAATATAAAAAAAAACATTATCATTTATCAAACAAAAATGCATTCCACTGATTTCACAAAAAAACAAAAATGGATAAATAAAGATTTTAACACATTAAGAAAGTAATTTTAAATCATTATAATATTTAGTTATAAATATATGGTCATAGGCCCATGGACACAGTGAAATGCAATTTTATGAAAAAATGCTTGAGAGATTCTTTTTGGACATGTCTTAGAACTATTAACAGCATATATGTTTGCAACAGCATGAGGATTATTAAATGATGACAGAATATTCCTTTTTAGTCCTTTTAAAACTAGTCTTGTTACTTATTACTTTCCCAACACTTGATAAGCCAGTGCTGTCTCAAACTCACCCCGGGCATATACTCCATGAAAATAGTGAGGGTCTTCTCATTATGGTCTCTAAGACAACCGTAGTACTGAACGATTCGCTCGTGATGCAGGTTCTTCAACAGCTGGATCTCACACTCTAAAGCACTCACCTCCTGCAGAAAGGGGGCAAGAGTCACGACACAACCACAGCTGACTGTGACCAGAGCGGGGTCTGTGTGAGATTGTTGAGAATGTACAGAGAACATCAAACGAACCACAATACACTAATACCAAACTGTGGTTAAGAGCTTTTAAATGCCTTGATAGAATACCCCACTTCCCCTCGCCTCAACCCCCCCCCTGCACACACAATCACACACAGATACAGGAAGTGACAGAGCATGTTTTTGCAATGGCAGACAGGAAAGGTTTTAAAGAGTGAAGGGGATGTTTGAGAAAGTACAAAAAAAAAAACATGTTGGCAAACTCAAAGATAAAAAAGCACACAAAAAAATATATATATAAAAAAGAAAATTTAAAAAAACAACAACACACAAAACAAAAAAACTATTCAACAAACCACAACAAGGTAAAAGATAACACAACAAAGCAAAATGCAGTAAGACACACGCACACAACAAAGTGTACTACCTTGCTGGTCTCTGGGCTGGCAGGGTCAAAATGAACCTGTTTTGCTGCAAGTTCCCTGCCTGTGTCCACATCATAGCACAGATAAACCCTTCCAAAAGCACCCTGACCCAGCAACTTCCCCCTGCGCCACGTCACTGGAGCTGTAGGGGCTACATACATGAACACCACACATGAAGACATCAATGGCTGGCTGAATTAAACTTATGAATTGAAAATTTCACACAAATACAAACATTTTAAAATACATCAAAGCATTCTCAAAATATTGTTATAAAACGGATAATTCCGGTCCTTGACTCTGATTGGTTTTAAATTAATCAATCAACAAACTTACACCTTTGTTTACTTTGTGTGTTGTTCAGCAACCAACCCCAGCTGTTTCTGAGGAACTACAATGTTTGGTGGAAGAATACGGTTTTGATTAATATCATTACACTCTATTTGCTCCGTTTTATTTTGTGAAACCTTACTAAGTATACAGAATAACCATTTTATAATAATAATAATAATAATAATGCATTTTATTTAACGGCACCTTTCATGACACTCAAGGACACCTTACAGTCAAAAAAATTAAGCAAATAAATACAATGGTTAAAAAAATAGACATAAGACAACATAAAATTACATAAAAGCCTGTCTAAACAAACTAGTTTTTAGACGAGATGGATGGGACTGGGACTGTTGCGAACCTCAACAGGAAGTCTATTCCATAGAAAAGGTGTGCGTAACCAAAAGCTCGAGAACCCATAGAAGCTGTCCGTGTACGTGGAAGAACAAGTGTAAATGCAGAAGCAGACCTTAAGTTGTGTGACGGAGAATGTATGTTAAAAAGATCCAAAAGATATGAGGGGGCCAGGTTGTTGAGTATTTTGTAAGTTAAAAGTAATGTTTTAAACTCTACACGGTATTTAACAGGTAGCCAATGCAAATTTTGTAAAACGTGAGTGATGTGTTGGAATCTAGGGGTTTTAGAAATAACCTGTGCGGCGGCATTTTGTAACAGTTGCAATTTATGTACTTTTGAGGGAAGCCCATAAAATAAGGCATTGCAATAATCAAATCTTGAAGTTACAAGAGCATGCATGAGAATAGCCGTACTCTTAACTGACAAGGCAGGACGAATCCGATTGATATTCCTGATATGGAAAAATGCAGAACGAGTGACACTATTAATATGGGCTTCAAATGACAAGGTTTGGTCAAAGATAACTCCTAGGCTTTTAACCTGATTAGATAGAGGAACATTAAGACTATCAATTAAAACAGAGGAGATGTTAGCCTTTCGCAGTACTGATTTTGTACCCACCAGAAGAATTTCAGTTTTACTTTTATTTAACTTGAGAAAATTCCTTGAAAACCAAACCTTTAACTCTTCAAGGCACTCAACAAGGGCAGAAGGTAAAGACTGGGTGGAAGGATTAGAGGAAAGATAAAGTTGGGTATGGTCTGTGTAACAATGGAATTGAATTCCATATTTTCTAAAAATGGCCCCGATTGGGAGAAGATAGATAAGAAATAAGAGAGGTCCCAAAACAGAACCCTGTGGGACACCAGTGACAACAGGAGAAGTGGTAGACTGACATTGCTTAATTTGGACAAATTATAAAAGCAATTAGCCATGTAAAGTCATGGTTTATGGTGAATTTATAACAGCTGTTATAGATTTCCTGTACAGCATGGTTTCTTGGGGCTTACTGTTTTTAAATACAACCACACTATACAGCATCAGGATCTATCTCACACTCACACTTGTGAGGGACTGGCCGGTCCTTTGGGCGAAGTCTGACTTGAGTATCAACCAGCTGCCAGCTCCCCAAACTCTCCTCACTGCCGTTTAGTGAACGTCGAGACGGCACCAGCGTGAACAAGTTTCCCTGGGGACGACGGATCCGTGGAAATGTCCGTCGACCTGAGCAGCAGCATTTGTATTACAACATGGGAGAAACTAGAGTGTAAGCGTCCTAAATTTGAGCGTTTTGTACCTTCGCTGTGGTCTTTATGATGCAGTGACACGTGATACCTGCGAGGGTACGTCCCTCCCTTCCCTACAATCTTATCATATACATGGTTTTCCCGGTCTGAAAGAGGAGAACACAGAAAGAGCGTGGATATTTGGGACAATGGAAAAGCTGATATTAAAACAGAGTATCTTCATTAAGGCACACCTGCACAGTCCTGTCGGTTGTCAGGGTAACTCTTAACCCTGTGTGTACGAGGTTTCCTGAGTGAGGGACTGCAAAACAAGAGAAACAAATACATGTAAAATAATACAGTGACAGGTGCTCACAATTACAGTATCATTCAAACACATGTCTCCTCACCTGTCAGAGTTGCTGTCCAGTGACTGACAGCTGCCTGACACAGAGTTTTCTGCACTGCTCCAAGGATCCAGCACCTTTAAATACAGGTAAATTCTAAGTTAAATGTCCTCAGGAGGCATTTTAGAAATTTTAGCAGTGGTATATCATGTGGCATGTGTGTGAATTTTCTCATAGAACATGTGCCGTTTCTATGGGAACACTGTTTTCCGATAACCCTTACGCCGGTTTCACACTGCACGTGTCAGCAGGGCTTAAGCAGCGCGCCGAACCACGGTTTGTACTGCAGTAGGCTATAGACAAGCATCTTATTTGCCATGTGCTTTGATTTATGTCATAGCCAGCATAGTTTGTTATGCTACTGTCTATATTACAGTTTACACAATAAACTTGAGCAAAGTTTTCAATATGTGTATATGAAAAAAT
>JAUMHI010000039.1:2743992-2759252 GCA_032359435.1 Enteromius unitaeniatus | reverse complement strand
ACTTAAAAATTGGAGTCAGATTAAAACGAGGTAAAATATAAAGGTAAAACTTAAAACCTAAAGTAAAATTAGAAACCAAAAATTAGGAGACCAAACCCAGGAGTATAACCGAGAAGCGAGACTCGTGATCTCCGCCCAAGTAGGCGGGACCTTACAACAACAATAGAAACACTGTCAGAAACGTACCTCTAAAAAAGTATATATAATTAGTATTTCATTTGTTTATATATTCAACCTTTATATAATTGCTACTGATTACATTTTATTTAAGAGAAACACGCATAACACTTTCTGTATACAAAATGAAGTTTATTATGAAATAAAAGCCTTGCAATAGTTTTCATGAAGACACTACTGGCATGGTCACTGTGAGCGTCTGAAAAGAAAACAGGAGGAGACTGTATGAGACGTTCGGCAGATCCACACCAGAACCAATATAATGGTCAACGAGTGGTCATTGCATACGGTTTAAAAGAAGACGATACAAACAAAAGCTATCCTGACAAGAGCTCACCTGTGTGTTTGTGTTAAACTGGGCCACACTGTTTTCTTGGTCAATAAGTAGGGGAAAGAAAATATCCAAGTGGAAAAGAGAAGGTCGAGCAATCAGCACTAGTCTGTCTTCTCCCAAATCCAGAACAAGAGAGCGAGCAGACATCTAGTAAAGAAGACGGGAAAGTCTAGACTCTCATATTTTGCATTCACATGTAGTTGAGCATAGTCCAAAACCAGGTCTCTGTTACTCACCACTCCAGGAAGCAGGATCTCAGCAATCAGATGCTCTGCTTTTCCACTTGGGGGCTCCACTAATAAACTGAACTCTGGACTGGCATTAATAAAACACACAGTCAAGGTATAAATTATTAAGATGCAGGTAAAGTTCTGCCTCACAATAATCCATTTTTCACATCACACTGTGCATAACAAATGGCGCAATAATACGTCTTTGCACTCATCTCTGGGCTGCCAAACATAATTGAAAGCAAAACACAAAAGGGGCACGCACATGAAACTACTTACAAATGCAGTAAATAAATCTTTCAAATAAACATACCATTTGTTTGAAGAAGCCAAGGAGTCAGATTCCCTGTGCACAGAGAACAAATGGATTAGAGGAGCTCCATTTAGGCTATAGCTACTCAGCAGTTCAACAATCAGAACGGGATCAGGTGCACAAAAAAACATTGAGCCACAGGTGGACCACACACACAGACAACTCACACACACAACACACATGTGCACAGTAACAGACAGTATCACTGGTAAACCGGAGACGGTCCAGGCAGAATCTGTCAGTTCTGTGAAAGAGACTGTACATTAGTAAAGTGTTAAACAGTAAATAAAATCTTACCGGTAGATGAAAGCATCATTTTTAGATAAAATATTAAAGAACCAAACACACAAGGGGCTTGCGATGTGAGCTAATTATTATCCATAATGGAATTTTTTAACAGCTGAACTGTAATTATTCCACCTCCGCACTAACAGACTACTACATCAATCAACGTCAAAGTAAAGTATAGAAATCCCACCCCATCTATCAGGCACACCTAGATGGTGACACGTATGAACAACTATTTATTTTGTTACAATGCTGCATAAACCAACTTGTATGAAAACTGCCAGAGGGCCTTCTGTTGTAAGAAAGCTGTAACTGAAACTTTGCCATTTAGAAGTCTAAAAGGGGCAATTACAAGCATTTAATAATGAAAACTTGTACACTTTTCTGTGTCTGTATTTTTAACACGTGAAGCCATTTTCCCTAATAAGAGTAACAGCCTGTTGTAGCCTGGAGGCTTAACTGTTATTTCCTTAGCATGTAATGAAGTGTTGGTTAAGTTGATTGAAGTTCTGGAAATGTTACGCTCCATTTCAAATAAACACATCCGTGTTGCTGCTGAACACAGCACAACAGATTGAAACATGAAGTAGACAAAATCTAACTCCAGCAATTATATATCCATGTTATTTTTACCACCAGGGAAAAGTGGCAGTATGCTGGGAAAATAAACATGGCAGCTGCAAATGGTGCAAAATTAATTCCTTTGCAATATTGATACGGACCCTTTCAGTTGTCTTTTCCTGTGTGTTCAAAGACAAAATTAAGAAATACTCATTTTCTGCAGTATTGATTGTTTTCACATGACGTCACACTCTTATAGGAATGAAACTTTGCTCTACTGACTGCCAGTTATGTTTATTAAGCAGTAATGTAGTAGAATGCAGATATGTAAAGTTCTAATAAACACCTCACTGATTATGCATATTTTGGACAGAAAAGCAGATGAAGCCAGAATATAAACAACATGCAAAGTTTCACATTAGGTGGTCATAGGAGCGAACCCTATTACTTTATGTGCTGTAAGTTCAACATCCATTTTCTTTGTGTAATACAAAGGCCCAGCACTGCTTTGTCTACAGAGTAACTGCCGTATTATTGCTGTCCCAGTGGTACGTGCCTTTTTCAAAACCTTTTGTTATTGTTAAAACGTAAACTGTTAACATTTGTTTTAAATCACTGTTTTACTGTAATTTGAGAGTTTATGATGTTACCATAGACACTGGTGTTAACTTACTGTATTTCCATTCTGAACACCATCTAGATGAAACAATTAAACTAATGATTCCAATCAATTAAGTAGGCTTCTGTCTAAATAAGTATTTTTGGATATTTCTTCTCACAACTTGACTGAGCACCATGCCGGTCGTTCCAAAGAAATAAACCGAAACTCACTTTGAGTCAATTTCCTGGATAACTGGCTTGCTCTTGGTACGAATGTTTTGTTCTGCGATGGAGCCCATTAACTTCCTGTTCTTCAAAATTTTAAAATCTGAACAAAAAAAAGAAAATCATAGGATCAGTGGATATGGCATGGAACAGGCGTTTCATGGTGGCTTGGCCAAAATGTTTAAACTACAGATAAGGGGGAAAATGTCCCTAGACAAATAAGCTTTTTAAGACTTTTATGGCTGAGGCTGACACAATTGAAGTGAAAAGAAACCAAAAAAGAAAGCAACAATGACTTTGTCATGATATTGCAGCTTCACCCTTTAATGAGTTTTTTTAAATAGGCTATTATCATTGCAATTGTTGTGTTAATAAACACATGTGTAGTCTGTGTAGATAAAAGGCGAAAAGCAGCTTCTGTTCCAACTCTCAGGGTAAAGATTTATTTTGTTGAAAGTTAAAGTAACTGGTTAAATTTAAGTAGCTAACATAAAAAGAACACACAGGAAATTATTTCCGGACAGCAAATTTTGTCCCTTGGTGGAAAAGTTCATTTTTGACCAGAATAATGGATTTCAGATATGCTCTACTTAATCTAACCTCTGCTCAACTCAATGTTGTACTTGTTTTCCAGTCCCTCCAAAGAAACCGCAATAAGAAACTGCTGGAACAGGGTGTCTTTCTGTTGAGTACAAACAGACACAGTGATAAGCATGAATGCAGGCACATATTTGGGAGATAATGTCAGTGCATACTATCACATACAAGACAAACACCTGACATTTCTGGAAGAATTCATCGTTGACCACGACATCATACACAGTACAGCCTTGTGAGCCTGGCAAACATAAGATCTTAAATGCATTTATTTATTTGAATTTCTTATCATCATATATGACAGTCCTTATATAGTTTGTCCTTATCATTATATCCATTACTGTATAAGGTTGGTGTCGCCACTCTGCATCAAAACAATACATTTTGTTTGTATTATGTAAATAATAATAAAAGGAGAATGGTGTAAATTTGAAAATGTGAATGCCTCTCACTGTTGTCCACTTCTGTATGCGGCTCGCCAAGACTCATGGGTACTCTGTAACTTGTCGGGTCCTCTGACTCCAGTAGTTCCACAAGCGCTTCCTGGGAAAGATGAGGAGGGGGCGGCACTGCTTGTGACTGACAGATATTCAGAAAGACCTTCTGTTTGTCTGACATTGAGGAGGTCTTCACACACATGCCTGGCATCAAGAGGATAAATTCAGACAAGTTTAATCACATAATATACATGCACATAACAATCACCAATGTCTCAAAATTTAATGGTCCAGACCAGTCCCAAGGAAATGTTTGTAAAATATCAGACTAAACCTGGTTGTGGACGGATGACTTTAGAAGGGGGAGTTTCACTTTGCACTTTTCCCATGGTCTGTGAGGTTGGACAAAAACAGTTGGGTTTAGTGACCACAGGACAGGAAATGTAATTTACAGCTTCAGAGATATACATTTGCATTTGTTAGATGCCTTTATCCAAAGGGATTCATGACACAGGGTGGGAAAAGAAAGAAAACAATAAAGGAAAACAACTGAAAAAATTATTACAGAAAACTAAAAAAATACTCAATACAAAAAAGGTACAATGTACAAAGAATAACACCAAACACAAACAGAATTCTAAACATGTATTATCTGTATAATAATGCAAAAAAGTCTCTGTTTAGGAAGCACAGTTTTTAATCGATTTACAGTTAGGAGACGCTGATGCTAGTTGTGAAAATTAGTGCAAGTCTGTAGATTTAAACTGACTGATTTAATAGAAAATTGCATAGTGTATGATGGTCACAGACTATGAGTTTGTGATCAGATCGACTTCAAAGTCTGGAAAAGTGTTATGGCCAATTTTTCGAAATGGTCCTCATTCCAGAACACAACATCCAGGAGGTGAGGGTGGTACCAGATCCAACTCCTCCCACATTATTACATTAACCTTAACCTGTCTCGACTCCCCTGACCCCTAAACGTAGTGCGAAACAGATTTATTAAAGGAAATGGAAGTGAAATAGTATTCCAATAAAATGCAGAGCTGTCCCAGCAATTTGGCATTGGCAAAAAACAAACAAAACAAAACTGCAAAGAACAAAAAATGTCAAAACCTGTTCAGACTACTGTATAAATATATAACCTTTTTGTCTGGGATAGTGTATCCAAAACTAACACATTTCCTTTCTACAATCTGAAACTATCTAAGGCATAACTCGTATTTTAATTGTCAATGGTGACTGTCACAGTCTGTCGGTCCTTAACCTCCAACTTGTGTTTTGTAAAAGAGTCAGCAATGCATGCATGTGACAAAATAAAGACTAGAACATTATCATACCGTCTTCATTTTCGAGTGGACTAACGTTATATCCTTAAATGTGCATTTCTGTTACATTGTGTGCATGAAACCTTTTACTGTGACACTCGATTACACCGCTTCGAAAACACGTCCTATATAAGGCTAACATAACATGTGTAATTTTAGCTGAGTGGTGTCAAAGCGGTTACCTGCAGCAGAAGTTGTTGATACAGCTCTTCCTGCTGTTCAACGCCGAGGAGAGACGCGTCTGTTTCCATGACTACGCACGAGGAGCTATAAGCCAACTTAGCACGTTTTATTTTAACACCCAAATTTGAAGTGTGTGGTCTGAACAACTAATATTAACTTATATATCCACAGTGTCAGGGACTGAACAGACACAGCCGCGCAGGCTAACTGCTAACACGTGTAAGCTAAGCGCTGACCAACGTAAAACACGCGAATATAAAAGCAGGCTGCTTGTTTACAGAATGATATAAGTTACTCACTGAGAGATTTACACATGCAATGAAATGTATGCAATAAACATATAATCGGCATGTGCTGTTCAACATGAGGTTGGAAGAGCCTTTTCCTTGTTTCCTTGTCAAAATAAAAGTACCTTACTTAGACCCACCGAAAGTTGCGCAAGCAAATGTGTGTGTCTTGCTAGATGTGACAAACTCAAAAAAACCCCAAAACTTAATAATATCCCAGTCTACCCAATAGTCTGTGGGATAGCGAAAGATAATAATATGCTATAAATAGATGCTCTGCTCGCTCTTTCATTCATTCAATTTGTCAGTATGTGCTCAACGGTGTTTTAATGGTGACTAATGGTGACTAAAGTTTTCTAAACTCTTAAAGCACCAACACACCTAAAACAAACAAAACATGTCATGCTCAAAATCACACATTGTAAACTAAACCCCAAAACTAATTTTCAAAATACAATAA
This sequence comes from Enteromius unitaeniatus, assembly GCA_032359435.1. NCBI lineage: Eukaryota > Metazoa > Chordata > Actinopteri > Cypriniformes > Cyprinidae > Enteromius > Enteromius unitaeniatus. The sequence continues at coordinate 2,753,232 of JAUMHI010000039.1, read as the reverse complement.
AAAACTACCACAGTGCACTACAGTATGTCTTGCAAAACACTGCAAACATGTTTTAAAATTAAATAACAATTCAAAACACTAACGCATGTTCTCTTCCAACAGGAACATTTAGTCAATCATAATACATGGACAAAAAAACACTATCATCAACTGAAATTGTATGTGTCAGGTGTGCCCTTATATTTGAAGCCTTTCTACATTTTTGTTTTGCTGGGTTTAGTAAATGCATGCATTTTGTTTCTTTTGCTGCAGAAATTCAATACAAAAAAACGAATGACCATATCAGAGTAGCTTTATCAAATTTACAGTTTATGGGGAAAAGATACAGGGACAAAATACAGTTATATTAGAGACCGGAGGCACACAGTCACTCTAATAGAGTAAAGGGTAAAATTATTTACATTTTGCTGTAGGAGAAGCAACATCCTACCTGTTGGTTTCTCTGAAAATACGGACAATGGATGCCACTGTGTCCCGGCTGAGATTTGGCTGTACTCGTTCACCAGCTTCTCTGTATGATAGCCAGTGGTTTATGACATGGTCAATGATAGGAGCTCTTATTTGATCAGTTACTCTAGCTCTGGTCCTTCAAGGCGCCACCACACATTACTCCTCTAACCCCTTAGTGTGGTTTCTAGATAGGAATCAGCTGATTTATATATTTGCATAACTGCAATAATCTGTTTCTCATTGGCAATGGAATAAAATGCAGGGAATATATTTGTGTTTCAATTCACAATATGAACAGCTGTTCAGTTTGACTTTAGTCTATATAAATTATGTTTAGACCATGATGTTATCTGTTCTGACATACAGTGTGAAAGCATTTGTAAATTTGACTGTAAAATTACATTGTTTTGGTCTTGGTTGAGCTTGTGTGTAAACGAAGTTCAAGCATTTTACAGTTTTTTTCAATTGCTATGACAGTTTTTTCAATACATTTACTGTAACAGGTTTCCTAAACTCTTACAGTTTTTTCCAGATGCAAGGAACCATTTCTCAATACTTAGTTCACTTTTGCAAAACTCTTCACACAAATCTCCTAACCAAGTTTCAGCTCGGCAAAGCAGTTCATTTCACGTTCAAAATGCACTACAACTACCAAAACACTTTATTCAGGTCTCAAATATACTTATTCTTCCAGAACACTAGCAAAAGTTGACAGCCGACAAACACACTTTGTCACCCACAAAACAATGAGCTAAAAAACAGTAACAACATGCAGCATTACCCAGTGTTTTCTAGTGTAAAACAAGGACACATCTCTGTTTATAATTATATATTGCAATAAATATTGTTTAACAGTTTTGAAAACAGTATGTAAACATGTGCAAAATGTACTGTACGTACAAAGATTTTTGGCAGTTGTTGTGTCTCAGTGAGAAAAGAATTCATGAAATTTGAGAGATGTAGTCATTGAATGCATTTTGTGCCAAAACAATGATAATTGATCCTCAGTTTAGCCCACATAGACTTCTGTTGTGCTCACTGTGTGAAGAGTTCTGCAAAAGTGAACTAAGTATTGAGAAATGGGTCCTAGCGTTTGTAGAAAACTGTAACACGGTTAGTTCAATATCCGTCTTTGTAGGCAGTACAATTAACACATTTGTTGTTGCTTTGATACAAAATGCATACAGTTAACACCAATTTACAGTTTTTTTACAGATGCTAGGACACATTTCTCAAAACTTGGGTCAATTTTGCTTTTCACACAATTCTCCTAACTGACTTTCAGCTTGGTAAAGCAGTTCATTTCACAAAAGAATTTATGAAATTTGAGAGATTGTTTTGTGGGTGACAAAGTGTGTTTGTCGGCTGTCAACCTTTGCTAGTGTTCTGGAAGAATGAGTTTATTTGAGACCTGAATTAAGTGTTTTGGTAGTTGTAGTGCATTTTGAACGTGAAATGAACTGCTTTACCAAGCTGAAAGTTGGTGAGGAGAATTGTGTGAAGAGTTTTGCAAATGTGACCCAAGTTTTGAGAAATGTGTCCTAGCGTCGAGTTGTGTAAGTCATGGGGAAATTTTTTTCTCGGCCCGCATCTTCATTCCTGCCAGTGTACCGTGTTATGTGGTGGGTTTGAATGATTGCGGTTACACTGACGCTAGTCGGCTATCTGCCCCCTAACTCAGCATAGTCTCTGAAGGCATAGTCTTGTGAATTTTAGCAGTAAAATATAGAAATTATATTGTCATACTAACAACAGAATGTAATCATGAAAGCAATCAATATACTGAATAATGTGTGATACTAGTTGAGGCCTGAGTGACCGAAAGTAAACTGCATATGAAAGCTCTCATGAACTGAGCTTGAAAAGGTTCCATTATAGTGCCAGGTGCAGACAATCAAAGACTTCTGAATTTATGAAATCACCTCCAATTAAAGGGAATCTCTATATTTTTGGCAAAGAGTGCAACTTTTCAGCAAGCCACCATGAGGTTATGCACAGGGAGGACATTGAGTTAATGATTATCAGCCAATCAGGTATAAAAAACAATATAGAGACGGGCAAAGATAAAGATGGTCAACCAATGAGAAATTATAAACAAAAAAGATGGGCAAAGATAATAGTAGCTGACCAATCAGCACAACGGGAAAGTAAGGGTTTCATCTCTGAGGGTATAATATGTTTTGTATTAACAATCAGAAGCCAGAGGTAGTCTTATGTGGCAGCTGCTTTCTCGGCTTCGTTATTTTAATAAAGTCTTATTTCTTCAACATCTGAAACTCAGCTGTTTGAGCCTTTTTGTCTGCACCGACTGAGAGTGAGACCAACACCAACCTCTTTGGGCCACAACAGCTCCCATCTTGCCCACATAGCTGCTTTGCACATAATCAGCATTAGTGCACAAGGGGTACTTGGCAGCAGGTAAGGCCAGTGTTTGGAGTGTTTGCACACTGTGGCTGTATTTCAAACGCACTAGGCCAACCTGCTGAGGAGGCTGCTGGGCAGGAGCAGCCCTCTGTCAGTACCCACTCCCCTAATCGGGAGGAATGGAATGAGAACATGGCCTCATGTGTCCCCCTGCGGCGGGACCATGATATACAGCAATACTCTTCTTCAGGGTCCTCAAAGCCTAAGAGGGCTGTACTTAAGGAAAATGAGGGCCCAACAAAAGGGGGCAGGCCCCTCTGGGATAATTAGAGCCTTGTTCTCTAATTAGCCTTATTAGCCGATCATCCTATCAGAGCTAAGAGATTCCCCTTTAAATAGAGACTTTCCTTCTCCAGCATCTCGTTCTTTGCATCCCTCCACTGCCCCCTTCACCATCTCTAGTCATAGATTACCTATGCTAACATTTGTCCATCTTTATTTCAGATCTAAAGTATACCGGCACAAGAAACAATCATAGATCTCACCTATATCAAGTGTGAACACACACACAACTAAACACATGAGAACTTCTTGGTAATGACAACACAAATTAATGAATTTATTTATTTATTTATTTATTTTAATGAAAACTTTTTAGTGCTGTTTAATGAGGTCTAAGATACACATTATATTATTTCCTGCTTTATTGGGTGTTTGCAGGAAACAATATCAATTTTAGCAATAAAAAAAAAAACAATAACATAACCTGAGATACCCAGAAATATATATTATGCATGTCCTCTCTTACACAAAAAGTAAAGTATAAACATAGTAAGACGTTGTATAAAATAAACAATACAGTAAAATACAAAATCTTCAAAACAACAGGATATATTACTTTTTTGCAGTGGTATCTTGGCTGCAAATACTTTTTTCGTTATCTGGCACAAGCATTCAGGATCTGAATGCTAAAGGGAACAGATTTTTTCCCCAATTATTTCTGTACTAGTCATAATATTTTTGTGTAAACAAAAACTGTATAATAGACAGAACAAACTATAAAGTCAATAATAATAAATAATAAGATTAATATAATAAAGTCTTAAAAAGAGTGGGGTTCTTCTATCGCAAAGTATGGTATATTTAAAGTCTTTCTTAAAATATATCCCACAACCTGTGAGATGGACAGACAGAACATTTTATTCTATATCATTCTGGGTCACAAAAAAATTAACAGGTGTATTTGTTAGATGATGGTTATAGTTACAGAGGCACATTCAAGCCAATCATAATTAGCAACTGAAATATACTCAAGCTGTGTGGACATATCAGTCACAGATTTAAAAAGAGTGTGGATGTAGTAACCGATGACTGGAGAAAGGTAGCTGTAGATGGAGAAACATGCCAGCAGGTGACGACTTGAACATAAAAAAAAAAAGTTTTGATGTACACAGAATATATACAACTCTATGACTAAAAATTAGATGAGTGACAAAAAATCTGCTTACCAAAGTGTTAAAATTATTCACTTCCTGCAAGGGAAAAAGGTGAAAGTAGAATAATGTAAATACTGTAACATAATGTAACATTCTTGAATGTCTCTGATTGTCCCAAGACTTTAGCTCTGGTAAAAGCTTCATATACATCCAGCTCATTTAAAGCCTTTTCCAAAAATCTACAAAAAGGGTGTTACCTAAATCAGATGACTACCTTGTGACTCATGTGCCATCCCACTCTGTCCTTTTGACTGTAAAAAAAAAAGAAAAAAGAAAACCATCAATGAGTGTATTCCGAAGGCTTAAAGCTACCCATCACTGATGAAGCTGCTCTCATAAGAGAACAAAGATTCAAAATATTGCACAAATAAAATTATACTAATATTAAACTTATTTTATATTTTACTTTATAATGCCATAAAAGATGCATTTGCCATGTAAGCAAATTAAGGATTTAAATTGTAAGTAAATAAACCACAAAAAATAATAATCCATAATAATCTTCCACCAATAAAATGCTGTGTTATTCTCTAACATTAAAACTTGTTTAGAGCTCTTTTGGAGTGTTTTAATTTTTGAACCATATTTTTCATAGATGACTCATATTTTAGCCAGAAGAATTAGTAAACTTAAACCAAGCCAACTTACCCGAATACAAAATAACAGCTTTTAATTTCATACAAACTCACAAATGAATGCTTACCTTCCCGTTTACCTTCCTGTACATGTAATAGACCGTGAAGAGTAAAATGATATTCAGCAGGAGTGACGCAACCAGGAGTCCAGGAGTAGCTTGAAGGGAAAAAAAAAAGTGTTTTCATAGAGATTTGTAGAAAGAGAGAAGATTTAATTGTTCAGAAAGACCCACAGATATGACACTTACCCCGCTGATTGCCATCTTTAACTGTAATAAAAGGGAAAATTATACAAAAACATGAGGTATAGCAGCCAGTGTCAACTTAAAAAATAATATAGTGGCATATATGGCTAAATGGCTTGTCATTGTAATGAAAAAAATCATATTAGTTTTAACAAAACAATTAGTAGCTATGCACAAAATAATTAGTAATTAGTAAAAGCCTATTCTAGTAAAATGAGTAATTTGTGAAAATGCACAAGCTGGGGTGATTTTATTAGGTGCTAACTGCCATACCTCATCAGCTAATCATCAGCAAGTCAGTACGTATGAGTACATGGGCTTCAGAATGACCAATAAATGTTGAGTTTAATTATTCAGTGATTGTTTGAATTAGTATTTCACAAACAGATGGGAATTGTGCAAATAGCAACAACAACAAAAGGGAAAGGGCAGCATTTTTGTAAGGGTCTGCTGAGCATTTCTGAATGCATACTATGTCAGATGGCCACTGAAAGTGCCTATGCGTGCAAGCTGAAGGTATTACGCTGCTTATTACAGATGAAGCTGACAAACTTACTGATGGTTTCTTTACATGACAATGGATCTGCTGTCAAATCTACAAAATATTGCACACTCATGTTAAAAAACAAACAAACAAAAAAAAAAAACAGTAAAAGTATGCGATATAAATCTGATGACCACATATAATCAGAAATCAAGGATATTTCCAGTTAAATTTATTTAGTTTTTTTTAACTTTTACCAAAAACTAGGATTTAGTGCTCAGTGTATTACAAGCAAATACTAATTCAAGAAGATTAATGGGATCCTTACTTTCGGCGCCAGTGATACTTTCAGGGGCAGTGCTGACCACTGTTGTTAAAGATGTTATGCCTATGTGATTAGAAAACAGGTCGAGGCTGATAAAGTACTGTAAACTGTGTGGATGTAAATATGAAATACAATGTTGAATTTGCTTACTTTCGTTATCTGTGGTGACTAAACTGACTGTCGTTGAAATAGCTGTGCCTGATTAATTAGAAAACATATTATATTACACTTTGCTTCAAAAGACCAATACAGCTATAATACCACGCATGTGCACAGAAAGTTGATATATGGGCAAAACTCGAATAGGACAGTTTTCTTTTCCCTTCCATTATTGTCAGTTTCACATCTGCTTCAACGGGTAAAAAAAACCCAGACATTTTTGTCAAAGGGAGATACTTTGTTTGTTGTCACTATTTATTAATAATTAGATCTGTTAAGTAGGGGATATAGTTAGATCTGACAATTTGTCATCAATAATTATATAACGGTTATGTTTGAATGTAGATAAAGAAATTATATTTCATTCATTGTCGATACTTGTGAATGGCAGTGAAAATATCTGTTTGAAGTATAAAGGAAACAGAGTTAGCTTACTGAATTCAGAAGTTGGGCTGATTGTTGTTAAAGGTACACCTGCATGATACAAAACATGATATATTACAAAAAGTTTCAGCAGATTAAAGAAACAATTTGTGTACTACAACACTCAGACGTGAATGTGTAATACTGTGCGTCAAACTACCAGACCAATTTCGTTACTCAACATTTGAAAAATGATTGTTTAATGTGTGTTAGAAAAAAAATCATCTATTGTTTAAACATTTTACTTTTTGTCAGCTTACTTTTTTTATTACAAAGAATAAAAGGTACATCATGAATGTAATGTAAGTGAGATAATGTCAAATAACGTACTCTTTGAGGGACACTTCAGGTCTAAGTAGAAAAAAAAGAGAGAGAGAGAGAAAGCAAAATGTGCATCTTCAAACATGTATTATTCATAACACTCTGCAAACCACTTCATGAAATTTAGCTTGTTTGTTTATTAAATATTCTGGTTAATTCAATGACGTCAGCCATTGTTCATATAAAGGATAAATTAAGTAACTGCAAGACTAAAGAAAAAAATAAATGATGAAATATTAAATGTCAATACCTGATACTGATCCATTACAAGAACTTTCATACATTTTGCCAAAAGTGGCTGTGTCAATGGTGCGTATAGTGTAAGCATCTGTGCAGTTGATTTTTTCACAAAACACTTCAAAATTTTTATATAGCTATAAAGAGAAACAGGGAAACCATGAAATCAGAACAAATTTCATATTTGAAACAGAATGACAGAATATGATAGAGTAAACAGCATACTCACGTTAAGTAGCATTATATGGAAAGTTTTTGTGACATTTAAGTTTCTATTATCCTTATTGTTTGTCCAGTATGCACACAGAGTATTAAATACTGAAAGAAGCTCACGTTGCTGTAAACAAAAGTCAGGAAAATAATGTAATCATAACATAACTATTATTAATTATTAACCTCAATTATTTAAAGGGTAAGCTCACCCCAAAACCTTCAATCATTCAGAACACAAATTAAGATATGTTTAATGATATCAGAGAGCCACCTGACCCTTCAGACAGCAATCATCACAACTGAAATCATCTGTAAAACAGTCCATGTGACATCAGTGGATCATCCTCAGTTTAGCAATGCTAGGAGAATAATTATTTTGCGCAAAGAAAACAAAAATAACATAATTTACTCAACCGTTCTTCTCCTGTGACTTCTGTCTTCCGACATTTTAGAGAGTATCACAATCTTATATAGCTCATAAGCAGGCTTTAATGTATTTGATGTAACCAGCCTTGTTTACATCTTGTCACGGATCGCGCCTCTGTGGCCCTCTCCAGCGGACAGCAGCGGGAACCTTCGCCAGAGTTTTAGTTCCTACCCGGACCCTTTAGACCCACGGACCTCGGTGTTTTCGCGCCATTCCATCCCTTTTCTAGGGTATTTAAACCCGGACTTTGCCAGCATCAAGTCGCGAAGTCTCGATTTGCCTCGGCTGTCGTTTCCGAGCGTTTATTTCCCCTTGCTGTTTACCCGTGTTTGATTTCCTGTTTGTGTTTGTTTTCTGATTCTCTGCCGCCTGCCCTGACTTCCTGCCTGTCTCTCGATTACGATTTTGTCTTGCCCTGTTACACCTGTTATTCTGGATTAGCGACCTCCTGCCTGTCTGACCACGAGTTTGAATAAAACATTGCAAATGGATCCTACCGAGTCCCGTGAATCCTTACACATCTAGGGGATAGCACACACTTGTACTCAATTTGCCGTTGTTTACACGTAGGGGAAAACATAAACATGCATTGTAACACGTCTAAAATGGAGGAAGACGCAAGTCACCGGAGTAGAGTGGCTGAGAAACTGAAAGTTGTTGTCACTGAAGTTGACAACACTGTTGACAAGCCACTGATGTCACATGGTCTGTTGTACCATTTTACCATTTATTTTTACTACATCTATTCATTTTACTACATCAATCAGTCTATTTCTATACAATACATTTGGGGTGTGAAGAAACATTTCAACAAGCCAATACTTATAAAAATGCTTTATACAACTACTACTAATAACAATATTAAAAGTAAATAAAGTTAATAAGTAATTGAAAGCCACCTTATGTTCTTTGTGCTTACCTTTGTTTCAGGAGAGAAGAACTTTACGTAAAACACGTGCTCTTTTAACAACATCTCATCCTGTGTGGATTTAACATGTAAATATTTAGAGGATCATTTACAGTCAATATACATAACCAAATAAGAAATACGGTAGCACTTTATTTTAAAGTCGTGGTCAATATGCGCAATTACTAATAAATAAATAAACAAAAAAAAGTGATGTGATTAGAATGTCATCTTATATAATCTTAGGTGGGTTTATTTTTATAATATTGATTAATAATTATTATTTTAAAAATTATTATACTTAACAAATAGATAATTGACTTGAGGGTAACATTTCACAATATTATTATTTAACACTGGTTAATGCATGCATAGGTAAAATAATAATAATGCTAAGTAACACATTGGTCACACTAATAATTATACTTTTTTAAAGCTAGTAAATAAAAATACAACTGTTCACTTATTAAATTATGTTAGTGTAACGCCAGATGGCGCTCTGGTTCCATGTTTCTTGTCTGTCCTCGTCTCCCCTGTCATTTGTGGTTTTTTGG
>JAUMHI010000039.1:2721951-2732098 GCA_032359435.1 Enteromius unitaeniatus | reverse complement strand
GGTTAAATACAGAGCACAAATTCCTAGTATGGGAAACCATACCTGGCCACTTGTCACGTCATTTCATTTCATTTCATACAGTATGCCACTATGGAAGACCACTGGATAATTTTAATAAAACTAAACAGTATAAAGACAACATTTTTTAAAGATTTGAGGCTTCTGGTTACACCACCGAGAGGATGAAAGCCTAATTTTCAAGCTCCTCGACGGTTGTGCAAAATAACCCCAATAAATAGTGACTTAGATTAAGCGACATGAGTGTTCAACATGAGTGTTCAATGCAACAATGGAGAAAGCGGTTACTACTAGAAGTAGGATAATGACGAATACAACAGAAAAATGAAATGATGTTTGAAAACAAATTTCGGGAGGAGCCCGTATGAATGATTAACCATGGCTGCCACCTCGTTATTACCTGATTACCCTATCAGAGCTAAGAATTTTTGCTTTTAAATAGAGCAAACTAACCTTCCCTGGCATCTCCTTCTTTGCATCCCTCCACCTCCCCTTACTCCGCCTCACTTTCCTCCAACCCTTGCTGTCTAGGGGTTAAAGTCCCTAGGGCTTGGAGTCCGCTGAGCCCTTGGACATCTCCCCGGACAGCACGCCAAACACGCTTTTCTATTCGATTACTAATAAGGAAATGTGAACTTGTGAAACAAGGCATGGTAGTATAAGCAGCTATCTGACACCATCTCCACATGGCAAAGATGACCCTAAAGTTCAGAAATGACAATAAAGTACATCTTCCAAATCCTTCCAAAGTACATCTTCCAATCCTTCCAAAGTTCAAAGTAAAAACAGAATGCTGTTATAATCAATAAAAAAATTAACTCAGCTTAGAGTTTAAATGAGTGATTTAGAGCATACAATCACTATGTTACACTATAATCACCATCATCTGATGACTTTTACTCTTTGCTTGTCTGTCTGTTAACTCAGCAGTCAAACAAAATCTAAGGTTAAAAAGGTTTGATTTTCTTCTTTGGTGATTCTGTTTGTTAACATCAGGTGTCTTCAATAATGGTCAATCGTCACTTGATTAATCACATAATCATCTCATTAACTTTAACACTGTTTCAGTGTTACTTTTTAACATTCTGAGTGTGGATTATATAAACACTGGGAGTGGATTTACTGTGTAGGTGTAGCATGACCACTGACAAAATATTATTTAAAAAAAGCAATTAATTAGAGTGAGTGTCCGTTTGTAAACAACTCTAGAATGACTCACATCTAGGTCACAATTCAGCAAGGAATTAGTAATGTATCGAAGTAATCCTTATGTGCTTAAACTGCTTAAAAATTATGTGCTTAATGAGTCTTTCAACTGAATAACAGATATTATGCCTTTTCAAATAAACTGAAAGACAGAAGTGTAAGGAATGACTCTTAATAGTCAACACACAGACAAGCGCCACTTCATGTCTGAATTATTTATCTCTAACTGAAGTTCACAGACATGATGACTGCTCTTCATTAAACCTGAGACAATAAGGGATGCATATAGCAGTTACAGACATCAGAGCATCAGAGCATGAAAGAAAATACAGAGAGCATAAGATTGCTTCCGTTGCAAGTACTGTTTCTTGCATTCAAACCAAAGTTATTTTATTTATTTATCATGTAGTGCACAGCATCCTCGCATTTCCCGTCTGAGCGTGAAGCATAGTCCGTTACCCAGGCTTTAGTCATCTCATTACTTTCCAACATGCATAGACTTTTAAACACAAAAAAACTGTGGCATTAAACAAAACTAAGTGGGTGCTTATCATGTCATCTCTCTCGCTGCCAAAGTAGCTGCTCTCTTCAGGGTTAAGCCACTGATGATCTGCAAACCTCTTTGATGTACATCTGTATAGAGACCCAAATACTTCAACCCAGTCATTCAAGTCAAAGTGAAATGGCACTCACAAACTGCTTTACTTTAAATAATATTCAATGAGAAAAAAGACAGGATATTTTATCCATTTTATCTTTTAAAACTGAATTGGGTTGCTCCTTTTGTGATTGGAGGCATAACCGAATGCAAGTTTGCTAATAAAAAAACATATAGATAGCAGTTCAGTTACTTTTTTGAGAAGCCCAAGCAGTGTCTGTGATTTCAGCAGAAAATCTCAGAGGTTATTACACTAGAAAGGTGTTATTGGGACAGTAATTGGTGTGTAAAAAATATCAGTGTTTGTCTAAGAGAAGATTCAGTCTGGAGTTGTTTTTAGATTAGATTTTTTGGAAAAGTTTTAAATGATAAAAGTAAGCAAGAGAATAATGACATAATTTATAAGTGTAATTGCTGTGAATAGTTATATAATAGTTCTTAACTGTTAAAAGTTAAGAGACTTTCTTTCTTAAAAGTTTAAATGAAATATGAGGAGAGAGTTTTTCCGAGAGAAAAGACTAAAGCCTGGTGGAAGTTCACAGTGTTTACAGAAATTCCTGTAGTTAATGGATTAACTGATTCATTTACTTTCAAAAACAAATGAAGTTAATAAGTGAACATTAAGCGGTTAATAAGTGCAGTATTCACTTTAGCTGGTGCTGTGACAGTACAGCTGTTACAATATATCAGGGTGCTATTATACACATACGAATGCTTTATAGCATTAATATTAATAGTTTGTAAAAAACAATAATAATAATTTAAAATAAAAGGAAATATGCAATAAACAAAAATTATAAACAAAAATAATCTCTGGGTAAAAAAAAAGCCGCTTGTGTTCCTGTTTGCTCTTTACTAAAAATACAGTAAATTCTCATCATTTGTGTATGAAAAAAAACGTTGAAAACTTTGCTGATGGGCTAATCCTCAAGGAAATATGACTGAAGCACTATTCAGCTTGAAGATCCAGGAAATGCTATCATTAAGCGTAAATGTGTAAAAAAAAAAAAAAAAAACTTAATCTGACTAAAAATTACCAGGCTTACTAAACAGATAATAATTAGGACAGACCTTCTAGAGTCAGCACATAATCATTCTATAATATGGCAAAATTAAATTCAAAATCATACATGAAGGAATGCGCATGCTCAAGTCTAAACCAATAAAATTTGCCATGTTATAAACCAGAATTGGGGGTGTGTAGGGTGCACCCTGGGTTACTTGGTGCTTGACAGAAAATCCCAGAACAGCCTCTGCTGGACAGCAAACAAAGAAATACATTTCCTGAGAATCTAACCTGTTTCCTGCTGTCAGTGCCCCTAGTTTGTCTTCTCCTGGACATGGAGGTGAGGGATCATCCAAGATCCTTTGAATCTGGTACTGGATCTCTCTGGGTGACAGCAGGCGTCCTGCTCGGTAAACCCATAACCTGAAATACCTGCCCCGGTGGTACACTGCGACAAACTCACTGTCCTGCCAATGCTGCAGCACATCTAAGAGATCAAGAGACTATGTCAAGGACATGAGATCACTTTTTATGTGTATTGGTGTGTGTGTGTGTGTGTGTGTACCGGTCTCCTCTCCCGGCGTGCGTGTGGTGTTAAACATGCGTTCACACTGAGCTGCACACAGCGGTATGACAGTACCAGGAATACGACTCTAGGTGAACCAGAGCACAGGATCTCAAAGACTATTCTCAACACGACACTGGTTTACAACTGATTTATAATTTATATTTTGTATACATATTAGACACATGAAAAATACATAAAGATGAAAAAAATATATATATGGTGAATCAGTGAGTTATGAATCATTCGAATAATATGTAATCATGTATGCCATAAAAAGTTAATTATAGTCTTAATTTATTTGAATTACAAGTATTTAATTTTTGTAATCTGATTATGTAATCCAGATTACATGTCATCAGATACTACCCAGCTACCTGTAACTTACAGGATTGAGCTCCTCTCTATTAACTTTGCGGCGGTACAGAAACAGGGCTGTGATGGTATTCCCAGCTCGAGCTGCCTGATTAGCCGTGGGTGACACATACAGGAAATCCTGTGAAACATACAGGAAATTCATAATACACTACAAATGCTGACACACTGACATCCACATAGGGTGAGACCTTCCTCTTTTTTGTTTACATAGCATTAGGTTATTGACAGACAGCGTTAGTAAGTGGCAGTCAACAAGGGTGCAGGCTTGCATACCATGCCATAATAGTTACTGTTGACCATAATGGGACTCCGGCTCCGGAGGTAAACATACTCTTCCCACCAGTCACTAACCTGGAAGATTAAAAAAAACTAAATTAACATTCTGACTCTAAATAAGCCATATTAAATAATCCTAATTAAATGTCTATGATAAAACAAAATAACTTTATTACAAATTAAAGATCTCCAATGTATCTTCATAATATTGCTGTGTTCATCTGATAGACACACACACACACACAATTTACATAATCACACAGTTGGCTATGAGAGTATTAGTGCATTGCTTTAAAAAATTTAATGTGGATATTATAACCCTTTCCCTTTTTTTGCCTCTGTCTCAAATGTTTTGGAGTTTGCAGCTATGAAACTCACAATCTGTTCACATTTACAAAATACATTTACATCGGTCTGGGAAAACTTTGGAAATCCTTTCTTTGTACTTTTGTCAAATAAATTCAACTTGAAGAGAATGAACAAATCACAGATTCTTGATTTTTATTGCATTTTACAAAATGTTCCAACTTCTGTGTAGTTGGGGTTGTACTTTATTTTAATCAGCTACAGTACTGTATGTGATCACATGCTCATGATAACCAAGACAGAGGATAGTTATGACATTGACACAGATAATTGCTCAGAATTGTTGGCACATACATAGTTTGTGGCCCACAGCGCTTTAAGTTTGAGGTATTTCTGTAGGCGGTTACCCAGACTTTTCTCAAACTCAGCAGCCAGTCTTGTCATTCGCTGAAAACCAGCCATATCTAGCAGAGGCTTCACTGACTCGAGATACTAAAACAGAAAGTTTAAACATTTGAGATAGCATTCACTAGTAACTTACAATCCCCAAACATTCAAGACCCCCCCTCTATTAAAACTTTCTATTAGTCTTTACTTCCCAGCAAGGACAGATCCATGCACATAATCTAATATACATTGTATTGACTCACTCTTTCCAAAGTGTCTTTAATAGGAGGCACAGGCAGGTGTGGTAAGGATGTCTGATAGCTGTACAGTAATGGCTTTCTACTAGACAGCAACCTAACTAGGGTCTGAAAAGGAAAACAAGAGAGATATAGAGTCAAATAGCAAAATATGAGTAGTCTTATGAGTACCTGCTTTTACAGGAATAAGGTCAATAGGTCACTCTACACAATAAAAATTGTACACAGGATATTGAAAAAAATTGACGCAGATGCCTGCAGATTCCCCTGCAGATTCTCCTAATCTAATGACGACTATTTGTCAGAAATCAGTCTTGTGAAAGACATTGATATGCTACATACTAATATTGCCATGGCTAGAATTTTATTGACAGTTCACCAATAGACAATCCACTTCGCACAAATAGTTTTTAGAATGCATTCATCTGACTTGTCAAACAATAATGATTTGTTTTGAGATTTGCAGGATAAACATGTGTTTATCCTGTTTTGTCAGGTGACAGAACCTAAACAACTGTGCTTTGTATCAGACTGTGATGCAAAGAAGGGATCACAGGTGATGTTGAACGATGACTTAATATTATTATACCTAGGTGTCCTGAGATTTAACATTGTTACCAATAATAGACTGAGGCATTCTCTGTCAATGCTCATAAGTAATTCCTTAATGTTTTTCTGTTAGGGGACAGAAGCAGATCAGCCTTGTTGTAGTTCAGGTGAAGAGGCAAGGTCACAGGAGGTCAATCTGAATGTTGATTATATTTAACATATAATATGAGTGTGTGTGATATACATGTTGGTTATTATGAGGGGTGATGGGCTGAGGATGTAAGTGATTCAGTAGTGTTTTTGGCAAAAGTTTTGAACTGACATGTCTCACTTTTTGTCACGCTATTTCATCAGGTGGCAATCCTGTCAGGTACTAGTGCAGTCAGAGGGGAAGAGTTAGGGTCAAAGGTGAGGCCTATTAAAGGCATTGTCCAGCCCCCAAAAATACTCACTATTTACTCCTTAAGTGGTTCCAAACTATTATGATTTTCTTTATTATGTTGAATACAAAATAAGATATTGTGAGAAAAAGCTGAAAACCGTTAAACACTGACTTACGTAGCAGGAAAAACAAATGCTATGTAAATCAATGGTTACAGGTTTTCAGCATTCTTCAAAATATCTTAGTGTTCATCAGAAGAAAAAAAAACTTAAAAAGACTTGTGACAAATGAAGGATGAATAAATGATGACAGAATTTTCATTTTTTTGCGTGAACTTTCCTTTTAAGCACACAATCATGGTTTTAATGTAGGGAGTGGTGTGTTCTCATAAAGTCACTTATATGTATCATCATAGTCAGTCTTACAGTATGACTAATTATATAATGTGGTGTATTTCTAAGGAAACTGGTCCACCTGTAGTGAGCAGCAGGGAGAGCAGCAGTGTAAGTGACAACAATGAAGAACAGTGTAGTAGTGGAGATATTCTGCATATTACAAATAAGCCAAACCAGCCTAACAAGGATGATGTCTGTCTTTCTGACTGGCTACACCATTG
This sequence comes from Enteromius unitaeniatus, assembly GCA_032359435.1. Taxonomy (NCBI): domain Eukaryota; kingdom Metazoa; phylum Chordata; class Actinopteri; order Cypriniformes; family Cyprinidae; genus Enteromius; species Enteromius unitaeniatus. The sequence continues at coordinate 2,725,494 of JAUMHI010000039.1, read as the reverse complement.
TCATGACTATACCTCTCCACAAGTGCAAAATGAGATTTTGCAGATGTTAGGAAACAGCATTGTCAGAAATATTGCACAGACTTTCCAATCTCTATCTGTCCAGCAGTTCTCAATGATTAGATGATACTCAAGATATCTTAGGTGCAGAGCAAGAGTCTATATGTTTAAGATATGTGGATGAGGACCTGGTTTCACATGAGGTTTTTATTGGCTTATATGAGGTCTCAGGAACTACAGGAGTGGAGACTTTGCTTTTGAGGTTGAATATTCCGATGACATGTTTAAGAGGTCAGACATATGATGGTGCTGCCAACATGTCTGGAGCATATTCAGGTGCTCAGGCAGTACTGAAGAAATATCAGCCATTGGCTTTATATGTACACTGTGAGTTCACTGCCTTAACCTAATCACACAAGCTGCATGCCAAGCTAGTCCTTTAATTCGAGATGCTTTAGAGTGGATACATGATCTGGGGTCATTAAGCAAACAGTCTGGAAAATTCAAAGCTATGTTTGCAGTTGTGGCAGCAGATTCAGATGTACCATCAGCATCACTCAGACTTCTCTGTCCAACCAGGTGGACAGTAAGGGGAACTGCTATCAAAGCAGTGCTGTCTCACTATGAACGTGTCTTGACAAGCTTAGAGGAGATGGCAGCAACTGGATCTAGCACAGGTGCTAAGGCGAATGGACTGCGTGAGAGGTTTGAAAAAGGTAAAACTGTACTGGGGCTTCTTTTGGCATTAGAAGTTATTGAGGATCTAGAATGTCTGAACAAGTCTCTGCAGAAACCGATTGCAACTATTGCAGGAATGCAAGAATCAATAGATTGTGTTAAATCCACTCTCTCTCTGGACCTACGACTGGTGGAGTCATAGGTCCAGAGCAAATATACGCCCTTGACATCATTACATTATTACATGCTGCTCCTACTCTTTTTTATTCATTATTCATTGTTCACTTTTTCAGAACAACTTGCACTAATAGTTATGCTATTGGATTATTATATTTTATTTTTTATATTTTTATTTTTATCTTATCTATTTGCACCATTCTACTGTTATTATTTACTGTACTTATTGTATATTTTTATTTTATTTTTCCTTTACTACATTGAGCATGTCAGTGACAAAAGAATTTCCCTCGGGATAAATAAAGTTCCTCTTATCTTATCTTATCTTATCTTATCTTGTCTTATCTTATAGCACCTTGGCCAATGTCTGCTGTTTTTAAGTGTGCTATATAAATACACAAAACTAAACAATATATATGCATGTATGTATATATAAGATGTTGGCAGGAAACGTAAAAATCTGTAAAAATACAATTTAACTCCCTATGCTGATATTGTTAATATATTAACAATAAATAAATGTATAAATATTAAGTGTATATCTGTATAGAAATTATTGAAATTTTGTCAAGGTACTAACCGCCCAGACTTTGGTCTTGGTAGAAATGCGTCCATGTTGCTCGAACATCCATCGGTGGTATGAGAGGAGAAGTTTTAGGCAAGACCTCAGAGAGAGAATGAGAGACATCCAGAGCAGAGTACTGAACAGCAGCACCGACAGCACAGTCTGGCCTTGAGCACTCAATGACAGGCTGACAGGACAGAAACACAGGAGAAAAACCATAATCTCTTACACCAATATTAGGCTGTATACAGACATTTTACACTTCATAGTTATAATATTGCAGGTTAATCTTCCTATCAGAACTTGCCACACAACTCCTTGTTTAAGCTAGTTTTGTCCATGCTGGTCTATTGGGGTGCTCCTATCAGTTCTATCAAACATTACAATTAATTCAGAACGCAGCAGTAAGATTAGCTTTAAATGAGCCGAAAACACTGCAAAAAAATGCTTGCTTCCAGCCAAAATATATTAAAACAAGCAAAATAATGTGCCAATCTTATTAAGACAAGAATTTTTAGTTGTTTACTTGACATTTTTGGCAGTGCAGATTGCATGCCTGTCATACCCTGCACTGTGTTTGTCGTTGTTCTTCCTCATGTGCTCAGTGTGACCTAGTTTCTGTCTGTTGTTGATTATGTTCAGGCGTGTCTTGTTAATTTACGTCAATTTTCTGCCCTATTTAAGTTACGTTCAGTTTAGTCATGTTGTGGGTTCATTAACATTACTTTGTGTCTGTTCCTGTGAATTCCCTACATGTCTGTACCGCTGCCCGTTGGATATTAAAAGTATTGGATATATTGGAACCTTTGTATCTGCCTCCTTGCCTCGTTACCAGCAGACCATGACAGAGTCACACATCGGTTCATCAATTTTCACTGGCTGCCAATAGCCACAAGCTTAATTTCTAGAGTTTACCAGCTTCCATTAACCAGTAAAAGGAAGTGTTACCTGAGGGGCAGGTGCTCCTGAATCTTCGCAATGAGGCCCATCGATGGATCGGACTGCATGTACATAGTGGCCAGGATTGCTATGACAACAAAAAGCCAAGAGGAGGGGCTAGCTGGGTATACACCTTTAATGATTCTGTTCTGTCCATGAGAAAGTGAAAAGTATTAATGCAAACTATACACATGCATCCTCATTTGGCTCATTTAAGCAACTTAATTTCACTACAGAATAAAGGTCCTGTGTATTTATAGTCTTTTCACATTCTTTCATACCTTATGTTTAAAAAAAGAAAAAGAAAACAGAAGACAACTAAAATATGTGACAAAAACCTAATTGCATGTGAATTGCATGATTAATGTTTTTTCACACTCATTCAAGTCACTGACCCTAATCCTGCTGATGCGTTTCTTCCAGGATCGCAGTCCGGAGAGGTAGATTTGATTGAGGGCTTGGTAGGACAGATGCAGGTCGATGCCCTCAGGAGTGATGGTGAACTGAAACGCTACTGCCTGGTGAGCCTCTGCCATCACTACAGACACAAACTCTATGGGTCTCTGTAAAATAATACATGTGAGAGAATCTGGTCAAATTCTGTCAGTCTTAATGACCAAAACAAGTACATTTAGCAAAATGTAACTAAATATGATTTATGCATTTTTATTACAATATCTCTATATCAAAACAAACGGGCAAGGCTGACCAAAGTACACACTATATCTCTGCGTCCCTGTATAGATTATTGAGGGTTGAATGACATCTCTATAAAGAATAAAATATATTTTCTCCCGCTCCTGCCCGCAGTATTGAAGTTTTGTCCCGCTCCCACCGGTAAACATATAAGTAGTTTTATTTTCACCTCTTCTTCCCACTACTCTATTATTTCTTTCACTTGCTTCCCTTTTGAATATAAATAAAAAAAGAAATGGAAAATAAACAAATATGTTTAGTTTTATTTGAGTTTAATTAAAAGAAATGATGAACATGGACACGATCGAGGACCTTTTCAGAACATAGAAATACAGTTGGAAATGGGCTGTAAATTTTGCAATAAAACAAATTAATAATAAACTTCTCAAGTGGTCAAACAGAAAAGCATTTGGCCTAATACTGCTTCAGAACGTGCGTTAGCCTTTTTTTCCTTCAGCAATGTAGAAAAACAAGTACAACTTAGCTAACAT
>JAUMHI010000039.1:2681777-2716119 GCA_032359435.1 Enteromius unitaeniatus | reverse complement strand
CTTTGTTTATAATTAAACCTTATTTGAATTTACTCCTGCGCTCTCCGTGCCTTCCCTGAGCACACGCACTGTTACATATATAAATGTATGTAAAAAAAAAAAAAAAGTATTATTTATTTGGGGGGATGGGGGGCTGTGGACACATTTTTTTAATGTATATACCACTTTCCAAGTGTGTGTGTGTTAATTTGGAAATATATATATGTATATTCATTGAAAAAATGTGTACATGCGTACAAAATTATTAGTAGAGTATTTGTATAAGTAGTAGCCAAAAAAAATACAAATTTACATATATTTACATAGAATAATTATAATTAATTAAGTCTATTATTAATTATTGAGAAATAATTAAGTCTATTTTGCTGTATCACTTTACATTTGCAAACATTTATTTTGATATTAATTGTAATAATCCAGTACAATATTTTTTTTACAACAGCCAGTGCTCCACACAGAGATCTGGAATTAAATGAAGAGACAGAATAAACTGAGACAGACTAAATCCAGAAGAACTGTGGCAATGTCTCCAAGATGCTTCAACAGACTTACGTGCAAAGCACTGTTAAAAGTTTTAGGTACATGTGTAAAAATACTGAAAAATTAGGATCCTGGCAAAAATAATGTCATAAACAGATTTTCTTTATCAATTAACTTCGAGCTTTGCAGGTAGGTTTTTGAATCATCTGGTAGACATTGCCACAGTTCTGGATTTAGTCTGTCTCGGTTTGTTCTGTTACTATATATAGAGAGAGAGAGAAAAAAGAGAGACAGAAATTCTGTATATATTAAAACAACATGAACACTTGTTAACAAGGTAATTAAGAAACATAATGGCACACAATTTGTTTTGTATTGTTTATTGTTCTTAATCACAGGCAATAATAATAGTGCACTTTCATTTTTTTAATTATAACACAGACATTTATTTTCTCATCATTATTTTTTTTCCCTCCAATTTAATGACTTGCATTTCTTACGAAAAAAGTTCCTACTGTGCGCGATGGGGAAGAAAGAGTACAGCTTTACAATCTTAAGAGGAGTTATCAGTAATGACGACAAAGATAATCGATAATCATCAGGTGAATATAGAATGGATAAAGAATGAAGATATGAGTAATATTTTCTGTTTACAATGAACAGAGACGGGGGGTGGGGGGGTGAGCATACATTGGGGGCAGGCAGGGCAGGGTATGTATATAATGAGAGAAGAGGGAAGGGGGTGGTCTAAAGTATAATTCTATGATTGGGAGGCAGGAGCAGGACGAGGTATATAATGTATGGTAAATAAGTGAAGACTAACGATACATATGAAATGTGATACGTGTGCTGTATGTGTGAGGTGAGTAACAAAAACAGAATATCATTCAGTGCATACAGTGAGAGGGAAGAGGAGGAGGACGGGACGGACACGTAGAGCAGGAGAGTGTCATGAACACAGAGAAAGTATGTGGAGTGTATTTCACATTCACTCAGAGCTGGTGTCCAGACAGTCTGTACTTGCACACTCCCAGACGTACCCTGCCTGAGAACTAACAGAATTGAACATTGAACATCTTCAGGGTTTTGCTCTGGCGTTTCCTCTGCCTCTGCAAGTGACGGGGCATGTTTGAGAGCGCACATGCTGACCCTTTTGTACATGTGGATTTAAGGCATTTGGAGTGTACTAAACATAAGGACGTACCCCGTATTATATCTAACGGCCGATGCACCTAAACATTCAACAGTAGTGAAATATATTCAATGTGCTGTGAAAAAATCAATCCAGGATGATGCAGGAGCTGCTCGATGACTGAATTGTCTGAAGCTTTGTCTTCGCTATTTTTGGTGAGACTGTGGGATGGTGGCAGAGGGAGGACCAGAGCAAAACCTTGCTTTGCATTTAGTGCTCCTTGCGTCAGGAAAAGAGTGGACTGAAGGGAGGGATGGAGATGGAGAGAGAGAGAGAGAGAGAGAGAGAGAGGAGCATTATGGTCAGATTCTGGGCTTCAGGGCAGAGGCTCATTGGAGAAAGAGCTTTTAAGTGGATATTCAGGATCAGGTTCCCCCCATTCACAAATGTAATGAGCTAAAAAGCCCCACTGATCCTGAGTCTGCACTTAAGAGAGCACTTCACCGATTCCCTTGGGTGGGCGAGGAAAGGGACAACTATTTGTTTGAATACAATTCTCTTTTAGGACAGTGCATTCCAGTTTCAAAGTCCAGTTATCATTCATTTTGTTTCATATTGTCAGTTTTGAGAAGAGTCTTCTTGTGTCTGTGTGTGTGTGTGCATGTGTGAAAAAAGAATACTGCTCGCGTTTCGTACGAAGGGCTGGCCCGGTACGCACGAGTCCGAAACTTTGGGCTCTTGTCTGGGTAACATTCTCAAAGATGAAGAGTGAACACAGCGGGCCATCTTCTCATTCCCTCTGTTTTGTTCCTCTGCTTCCATAAGGTTCACTTCAGTCTTTACGTCGTACATCCTGGAGGGTTTTGGAGTCCCTTCCCCGTGGGAGACGTCCAAGGCATGGAGCCGTTGCTTGGATGATTTTTCAAGTTGTTCTCCAGCTTTCTCCTTTGTGGGTTTGCTTCTTTTGTATTGAAAATGAAATGAAAATGAGATAAGCGTAGTGTTTGAAGAGGTAAGCGTAGGCTACCGAAATGGTTTTTAAAAGGACATGTGCAGCATTGTTATAAAATATCTGGGAACAGATACAAATGGGAAGTTTTCTGCCATTTTCTAAATTGCTAATTTTTCTACCCTTTACCAGCCTCAACTGTAACCAAATAAATAAAGAATATGAACTGAAATAAATATCTTTAAATAAATTAAATAAAGTGTAATATATTTTATTTTTGTTTTTTTGACATTCACTTCATTTTGTTGATGGAAATATTTTACATCACGAATCAAAAATATATTATAAATATTCAAACGGAAAGCAAAAAAGACTTGTTTTGGTCTTCCACTTATTATGGAAGTTCTACCAGTAATCATTAGCATTTTTTCTCACGCTGCCTCTTTGATTGACACAAGGGAGTGACTGGCTATTTTGTTTCTCTTGTTCGGTCTCTGTGTGGACATGTCATAGGAAATCTAGATGCCTGCTTATCCCTCTGTGCCCTGCTTAGTGAGTGGGGTGGATCTGAGATACTTTCGGAACTGCAAAGTTTTGCAAATTTTACCAACTGTAGCTTCCTGTGGGCAGCTCTCCACTGCATATCTGAGACTGACTGATTTCGGATCTACAACATATCACAGAGTCCAGGATCTACAACACAAGTTTGAACAATAAGTGTTTAACATAGCCTATATCTTCAACACGTAACATCTCGCTAAAGGCATAATCCATCCTCAGTTCATTAAGGTATAGTCACATAGGACTTCTGTTACAAAATTTAGATCGAAATCCCTTTACTTTTCTATATAGTGTTCTAGAAATCCTTTTTTTTGTGCTCCAAGTGGTGTTAAGAATGAAGAACTTCCCACTTTTCCCACGATGTTTGCAAACAGCTCATTGTGATTTTCTGATGGATCATTGCTTATGATAGTGAGGATGATGATGATAATGAGGATGATGATAAGTTTTGGAGACATTCTTTCCTGTCCCACTTGGTGTTTCTTCCTCCTTGTATAGTTTGTTGCCATTAGATCACTGGATGTCCACTGGATGTCAATCTCCTTGTTTATACTGTATGAAATAATTTATAGCTGGGGTTTACATTAAGAGATACATTTTGCTTCCATTTTTCAAATCTTTTGTTCCTGACAAGAATAGGTGATCGTAATTTTTTTCTTGTCAGATAATTATTTGCATGTAAGAAAACTTCCAGGGTAGACTCCTGACTCTCCTATTGTCGCAGTTGGATCCATGGTTTGCGCTAGTGATGTGAAAATCAAGGCTGAATATACCTGTTGTTGTGTACTGTGCAGATGGATTATGAGGGAGTCGTGTCTGGGGGGGAATCAAGAGCGGGTTTGTTCCCACCCGCTCCACAACTTGTGTAATTAGTTCACTTAGGGTTGAGACTGGGTCCCATTTGAGGACAGGAGGCGAGTTTTATCCTTGCCAGACCCCTTTCTTTGTAGTACATTTGCACTACCACCAATACTGCTCCCTTCTCCTCGATCGCTGCGCTCTGCTCGCTCACCGCGATCACCTCCGCCCTCCGAGCGGCGAGAGTTCTGCCGGGTCGGTGTGCTGGGTGGGCGAGACGAAAGCCCGTTTTTCTCATCTGGAAGAGGAAAAACAGAAAACATGAGGGTTGGGAATAAAAACATTTTTGCTATTTTAAATAAAAGTACACAAAAAAAAATATATTCTGTGAATTTATTTTAAATTCACATTTTGATATATGGTACATTAAAATGTGAAACCTGAAAAAGATCTATAAAAGCTTTCCATTTTCTCTCCATTATGCATGAAAATGCCACTGGATCTTTATTAAAAGATGAAGTATAACAATGAAACAATAAAAAAAATAAACAAATAAATGAATTTGTTATTATACTAGTTACCACAGTGAACTTAGCCTGTCCTAAAATATGAAAATGCTGAAACGTGCAATAATAGAGTAAAAACAAATGTACACAAAGAATCAGGGGTTGCAATCAGTGCATACGTTTTTCAGCCTGGTTCTCATAAGAGCACCAGAGATTTGGTTTGATCCTCACAGTGCACATAGTGTGACCCATTTGTAAATCAAATAATGAAGTGTGATAATGCTTTTATATTTTATATATATATATATATATATATATATATATAGTAAACTTAAAAATAAAATGCTTATATTTACTTTTTTATAGATGAATTTTCCTAGCTAGCTTTTTTTTGCCGACAAGTAAGAACATGCACTGCCGGGTTAAGCACTGCAGTTTGAAACATGAATGAAATGTCACAGTTTTGCATTATTATAACATTTATATTTAACTGCTTATTGTGTATGATCATATGTTTTTGGGTGGAAGTGTAGCGTGTCACATTCACCTGCAAGCGCCTGCACAGAGGGCTGGTCATGTGTACTGAGAAGCTGAGCTTGAATGGTCTCTACCACTCTTTTAAACCTGCGACTAGGACCTGGAAAACAACATCATCACATCTGTAGAAATGACAGCACATACAGACTCATGACACTGGCTCTCTCGTCTTTTTAAATACCTGATAATAAGGTAAAGGTGACGCTGTAGATGCCAGTCTCCCTCCTTCCCTCCCTTTCTCTCTCTTTCTCCCTCTCTCGTTCTCTCTCTCCCTCAGAGAAGGCGATGTCAACCTGAAATTTGACAGGTTTCTGGAAGACAGACGGACCTCCGGAGGACTTGTACTCCGCCCGGAAACTTGTCTGAGAGATGACACTGTGACTCAGGGAGGGAATCTAGAACAGAGCAGAGATGTACATCAAAGTTTGAATCCTCAAAAGAGAACGAACAAAGCTTATTTGAAGTAAAGAGGAAAAGAAAGAGGAAAAACCTAACATATTAAAATGATACTAACTGATAGAAAGGCATGGACAATATCAGCCTTGATTGAGCTAAGTGGTTTGTCTCTGATCACCACAAAAATTTGCTCTTCCCTCTCAAGACTGATGAAATTTCCAAACCACGACTTCTTTGCCAGCCTGTAGAAAAAGTTGAAAATATATTTACATGAATATATAATATATATATATATACATTATTGTTACTGTTTCTTGGTTCTCATTCTATACAGAATACACATTAGGTACTTTTTAACATTCTGAATGGATTATTTGGTTATATAAGAATGTTCTCTGAAAATAAAGAGTGGTCTCATCTGCCTTCATTCCTACAACTGTACACATTCAGGGAAAAGTAGGCAGATCTGCTGAAAAAGATCCAGAACAAACACCCTGAATCATAGGAGCAGGTTTTTGCAGTTTCAACACTGAACGTATGACACATAGCATACATAAAATGCAGTAGTGTTAAAATTCAGTAATATTCAGTGTTTACTTTGCTGATAATTAGTAAATGACTTATACAATTCTAGTTTGTGTAAAATTCAACATTAAAATTAAGACCAGTGATTTTAAATGCTTCAAGTGAATTTAAATATCACAGTGTTATGAACTATTATAGTATATAATAGCACATACAGTATATTTCCATTTAAGTTTTTTTAACATTTAACTTTTTCATATACAGTATGTATAGATATTTATTTATTTATTTTTTATTTCTATTAAATTAAAGGTTAACAAGAAGACATAGTTATTTAGATACATAGATATACATACTGATATATATATATTTATTATATATGTACATACAGAGAGAGATATTGATATGTGTGTGTGTGTACTTGATTTTGTGGTTTACAGGGATAAAATATTGTTTAATGACATCAGTATGACAGAGGTATTACAATTTGAAAGTGGTTTATGAGAATACTGCTTAGATCCCCATAATTCAAAAGGCTAAAAAAACATACTAAATGTTTTTTTTTTTTTTGAAAACCCAAAAAATGCAGAAGATTTCCTGTAAGTGATAGGTTTAAGTATAGGTTAGTAAAAAAAACTATTCTGACTATGGAGAGTCCCCATAAACCACAAAAGGCAACATGTCTGTGTGTACACATATACTGTATACACACACACCTATATAGTACTGTGCAAAGGTACGCCATAAGTATTTTCACCAATAAAAGTCAATTATTTCCTTTTTTTGCTGTAATGTGAAGGAAATCTAAGTTTCTATTCGTTTTTGCCATTAATTGTATTAATCCAGTGAGATTTTTGTCTGACAACAGCCAGTGCTCCATTCACATACATCTGTCTGGCTACCTGAAAAACTACAGGCAAATATACCAAGAATGAAAGTGGTTTTAAACACAAATGGTGGTTACCCTTTTAAATAATATGTTAATTTATAAAATCTTTTTATGATATTATTTTTGGCAGCATCCTCATTTTACAGCATTTTTACACAAGTGCCTAAAACCTTTAACAGTGCTTTGCAGGCAGACTTCTTTGAAGCATCTTGTAGACGTTAACACAGTTCTTCTGGATTTATTCTGTGTCAGTTTTCACTCTGTGTGGAGTGAATCTCACTGGATTATTACAATTAATGGCAAAATAAATGTTTGGAAATGTAAAGCAATATTTACTACTGAGACAGTACAGCAAAAGATTGAAAAAACTGACATCAAACCATTTTTACTGGTAAACATAATGGCCTGTTCACATTCAGTATATATTTTGAAACTATTTACATGTATTTACATGCCTATATTTAAATTCAATATATATATATATATATATATTTACATTTCTAAACAAATATATTAGTCTTCTAAACATAACCTACAGTTTTGGTATGAAATACATACATGCATGTGTGTGTGTGTGTGTGTGTGTGTGTATTTACATCCTGTACTACTATGTGTGTATATACTGTATGCATTTGTATGTTTTAATAATGATTCATTCCTTACTAAATACTTACTCTGGGCTGGACTCTGGAGTTAAACTGGACATATCTTCAGACGTAGGAACTATTGAAACAAAAACATTAAATGTTAAAACTGTTACAATGACATTCAGCTTAGGGACAGCACTGTGAAGGCGATGCTCCTCTCACCCTGCAGCCTTCGCCGGTGGAAGCGTGGCGAGCCCAGCAGGTTGTTCTTGAAGGAGTTGAGACGAGACCTCCAGTGGGCTGAACTGCTGGCAGCCATTCCACCACTTCCCCCAGGGCTGGAGGGCGGGGTTAGGGACATGGAGCCACCGCCCACACCACCACCACCTCCTTCAGCTCGTGAGGAGGAAGAAGAAGAGGAGGAGGAGGGCGGGGTGGGAGGGGGGTGCTGGGGATGGTGCACAGGGGTCCCCAGAGGGGTGGGGAGTGGGGAGCCCTGTGGGGTGACCTGCGACACATGGGCAGAGTTAGGATAGATGGTCTTAGTGACAGACTTCAGGACAGAAGGAGCAGGGAAGAAGAAGCGAGGGATGGGGGACAGGAGTGGAGAGGGGGAGGGCGAAGGAGACGGAGGAGTCTGCAGGGGGAGGGACTTCATAGACTGCAGGTGGGGGCGGTCAGAGGCTGCTTTTGAGGGTAGGGTCTGGGTTTTTTGGTCAGGCACGCGTTGGGATGCCCGGGGTGCAGTGGAACTTCCTGCTTTGGGGTCTTTGGACTGGGTGGTGGAAGCAGAGGCGACTTCAGTTTGGCTGAAAGTGAAAACTGGGCTCTGACAGGTAGGAAGAGAAAGGACAGAAGGATGGAGAGGGAAAGAGGAATGGAGAGATGGACACAGCAATGGTCATGAGCGTTAATGAAAGATATGGTATATGATTATTAACATTAGAATTAATCTGAGAAGAGTTAGAAAAATGATGCAAAGCTCTTTTCAGAAGCACATGAAAAGTAGTATCCATTAGTAACGATTGTTAGGTTGTTTAATTATGGTGCAAAATGCAAGTTAAAACAAGCTTAACATTTGTGTGTGTCTGTGTGTATTTGGTGTGGATAATGACTCCAGTATGAGGACAGTATGAGATAGATGAACATAAACAGAACAACTGAAACTGAGTTTAGCTTTGCTATTCATAGCACAATATCAAAAACAAGCACAAAACCTTTTCATCATTGCACACTGAGCTGTACATAGTAGTATGTTATATCTAATGCAATATCTCTTAAAAGGTGTGGAGTCACTTACTCGGGGGCTGCTGAGGGGACTGGATGAGAGGCCGGTTGAAGCTCCGCTAACTGACCGAGACCTAGCAGAACACCAGGACATATCAGTCAAACATCCCCTTATGTTCACGATATGTTTGTCATCTCAGATGTACACACTCTAGTGTAAGTAGAAGTAGTAGGGAACTCACTAGGAATTAATTTCACCAACTATCTGCATGCTCTACACTGTGGATCTGGATTTGTTTTTGATCATTTGGTCATCCTTTGATGAATCAGGAATATTTTACATGGTATTCAGCAACTGCAAGATCATTTCGAAATTGAGAGACGGGACCAGCGTCAGCTTGCATTCGTACTACTGTAGCTAGCAGCGCACACTGTGGAAGATTGAAAAGTCACACTGACCAATCAAAATTGGGCTTAATCACAATCATCATTTAGCTTTTACATGGTCAAAAAACAACATAGAAGAAAATAAGATAATGCTTGCTCTTGCTGATTTTCCAGAACACCTAAACATGCATTTGGTGTCAATTTCTTTAGTTTTGTTTTATTGGCTTTCACTTAGATACAGCAAAAATGCAATTTTTATACAGTAATTGCCTCAGATGAAGAATGATTTTACAGTGCTTTCTGTTTGTACACATAATAAAATGTGGCTGTATACCATGTAAACTTCATTTTCACTGCTGCCAATGATTAATGATCAACAGAACATGCATACAAACATCACTTTTCTAATGTGCAACTCATCAGTACATTTTTGTAACTTTTTTATCTGCATTTTTGAAAGGCACTGGAAGTTGAACAGAGGACACATGTGGTACATTAAGATTGACTTTCAGATGAAGGTTAATACAAAGTTTTCAAACAGTTGGCATGTACCTCTGGCTATGTGCAGAGGTATCCAGTGCTCTGCGGGGAGGTGTCGGAGAGCCCTGCTCTGTCACACTCAGTACCTCCAGACTCTTTCTCTCCGGCCGACAGCGCCCATGGCGGGTCAACATGGGCGAGTCCACCCGCTTACGGGGAGGATCTGATCACACAACCACAACAACACACACACACCCACTGTAACACAAGCATCTACTGTGTGCTCTTCATGAACAAGTCACGTTACAAACCTTACTATATCTATCATGGAATCTAAGGTTTGTTTATATATATATGTATATATATATATATATATGTATATACATATTAAAAATATTCAACTGCAATGCAGCACAGATTATCTGTACTACAGTGTTAGAAGTTACAGACGTACAGTGTTAGAAGTACAGAAATTAGCATAGAAGCTGAAAAATCCTTTTCAATAGCTTGATGAGAGACAGAAAGCTTCTAAGCAACAGGGTAAATTGTTCCTGCTGGATACAACATGTGCTGTATGAGAGACGAACCATGGCATGACAGAGAAAGGTTGGACTGACATATTAGGGTTGCGCATTTCAGTCGAAAAATCTGATTGCAATTACTTTCACAAAATTTGGCAAGATCCTGTCAGATGTGCACTGGGATATAATAAACAGATAATATCTTACAGCTTACTGTAGCTTAGATTTCGAGGCAAAATAGTTTTACATTGAAAATAAAGTGCACAAAAACTACAAAATTACAAGCATTCCTCCAACTGAATGTTTGTCCCATGCAGCCATCAAAAGAACTAACTCAGAACTATTTTAGTGATTAAAAAGTGTTTCAAGTAAAAAAAAATATTTTGATAAAAAAAAATAAAAAATTTAATTCTCGTCTTCAGTAAACTTCAGTTGATAATGTGTCAGTCCACTTTACATTCATGTTATTTTTGGATCTGATCAAGGTGAATAATTATTTTCACTATCTTATTTTTATAGCCAATTATAATTATTTATTAATATATAATTTATCAATTTATATTTCATTGGTAATCTATTTCCATCCTAATTTCTTTACTTTCTCGTTAAACCCTGACGCTTTTATTTTCATGGAGAACTGCTTGTAATGTTTACATTTACATGAATGTAAAAGTGTTGCTGTTCTCAGTGCACATTATAAGCAACATGTAGATTATTTCGACTTTCATTTCAATTAATTGTGTAGCCATATTAGGGAGAGACAAACCTTACAATTAATAAGCATCTAAAATGTATGTAAGTACATGGAAAATGTCAAAAAAATGATTTCAGCATTGATTCCAGATTGACAACTGTTGACTCATTTGCTCTGTAATCTGTATAAATGAGGAAGTCCGTTTCTAGTCCAACCTGCAGCACCTGCTCTCACACACTCGCCACACTGCCCTCGCTAACAACCACATGCTACAGCTTCCCTGTCAACCTCCTAATGATGATGATTCTCCACCTTGAAGTCTCTTTTTAGTCCTGGTCTGGTTTGATCTGTTTATTTTGGGGAACAAGCTCTCAATATGTTACATTTACAAATCACTGACGTTTGCCTTAGAGCCCTTAAATGAAACTGACTTACTTTCAGGCCTGAAGCACCAGCATGCTTTCTAGGTTACCAGCTATTCTCATGGTGTTCAGTGACTAGCTTTGAACGTGTCAGCAACACACACACACAGAGGTCTCAACTGCAAAAGCTCACTCACCAATATCATTTCTGGGAGGAAGATGTTCATCTTCATAACTAGGGTAGCGCTCCTTTCTGTCCAACAGAAGATAGTAGATCAATTTCTCCTGGTTTTCTCTGGAAAGGGAGAGATACAAGTCAGAAGACCAAACTGACTGTCCTTGTTCTGACAGAAGCATTATTCTAAATATCTTCCTTTGGTCATACATGAGTGGAATGATTAAAATCCTTTTGGTCATCGAGCCATTTCTTAATGGTCAGTTGTATCTTGTTTGCAGTGCAAACCCTTGAAATCTTGTGCACTATTCTTTTCTGAATTGCAGGCACTCTGAGATGTCTTGAGCACACAGACAGACACTCAGACTCACTCTTCACACTGCAGGTCTCTGGTGAGCTTGACACGGTCTCTGAAGCAGCCCAGCGAGTGCATGCTCTCCAGAACATCAGGGTCCAGATCTGTAAGAGACAGAATCCTCTTCACGCACACGCGCCTCGGGGGTGGCTGCTCTGGACACGGCTCGTTCCTGCCCCCTCTGAGACACAAGAACACACAAGCAAGTCAATGTGGAGATCACATTGTGGGAATTACATACCAGAACATAAAATAAAATCCACTTTTGTTGGAATAGTTCTGTGTAATACAGAAGGTGAATCTTTGCACTGCACAGTGCTTAGTCTCATGTTCCAAAAAAGACAAAGAAAAGATGATAAAAGTGGTGCATATGATGCATAGGCTATATTCCAGATCTTCAGGTGACATATAATAGCTTTGTGTGACGAGCAGACCCAAGTTTAAGTTATTTCTGACGTTTGAGATCCGATGACGTTTGATGTTGATGACAGTATTTGGCTAAACTCTAGACTGGATGGTAAAATTTTCATTAATAAGGAACATTCAGTCTGATTGGTGCACGAAAGAAGCTTGACAAGCTTTTAGATGCTTGACAGACATATTATAAACTGTTGGTGTATGGAAAAAGTGCCGCTCAAATATTTTTAGAATTCTCCTTTTGTGATCCATAAAATAAAAAAAACGAATTGCCATGACAGTCAGTAAACAATTACATTTTTTTAACTATTCAAGGTACCTCACATGATACTTACTGATACCAGGGGTGCTTTTGTATTTCTTCCAACTGAGAAAATAAAATAAAAACAATAATTACCATAAACATTCCTTGGTTAATAATTACGTTAATACTTTTATTCAGCAAGGATGCATTACATTTATTAAAAGTAACAGTACAGATATTTCTAATTAATTCATTTATGATGTATACATTAATTCACATTTACATTTATTTTAAATTATGTTCTTTTAAATAAAAAAATGTATCACACTTTCCACAAAAATATAAAGCAGTACAACTGCAACTATTTTTAATATAACAAGAAATGTTTATTTAATCACCAAATCAATCAGCATATCAAAAATTTATTCATTTCTAAAGGACCATGTGGAACTAAAGACTGGAGTTATGTCATTTTAATACATTACATTATAAAATATATTCAAATAGAATTTTTGTGAAAATAAATTGTCATATTATTTCACAATATAACAGTTTTCACTGCATTATTGATCAAATAAAGGCAGCCTCTTAACAACCCCAACACTTTGAACGGTAGTTTAGATGGAATTTCAACATAAAAAGAGGTAAACCACTAAATCCAGATAAGCACTGGCTGTTTTGTACACTGTGTGTTGCATACCGTGAGGCGTTTCTCAGGGTTGACCTCAATCATGCCTCGGAGGAGAGCCTGGCAGTCTGGAGGAATGAAGTGAGGCATGTGAAATACTCCACTCTTCACCTTCTCCAACAGCTGACGCAGGTTATCATGGTCAAAGGGCAACGCTCCCTGTGAGGTGAGATGTTATAATTCACACACATTTCTGAGGGCCATCAAGCCTGCAATATCCCACAATATCAATGGCCAATTTAAGACACTAAACACTTAATTTTCAGCTATTTAATTTGTAATAAGGTGCGCAGGGAAGGCACCAAAAGTGGTAAAATGTCGGAAATTACAAATATAAGATTCAGCAAGCTTCTTACCACCAACAGAGCAAAGAGAATAACCCCACAGCTCCAAACATCTGCCCGACGTCCATCGTATTTCTCTCCCTATGAATAAAAAAACCACTAAGTCCAGATAAGCACTGGCTACAATACGAATCTATGAGCCTTATACACTAAAACATATGGTGCTTTTGCTCTAAGAGCTTTGTCCTTACCCTGATGACCTCAGGACATGCATAATGGGGTGATCTGCAGATACATAATGTAGAGCATTAATACTTCATCTTCATTATTACAGTATTAAAAACACACAAACACAAACTACTGACCCACAGCTGGTCTCCAGCAGACTGTCCCCAACCTGTAGGGAGGCCATGCCAAAGTCAGCAATCCTGATATTATTCTTCTCATCCAGCAGGAGGTTTTCAGGCTTAAGATCTCTGTGGCTGAAAAAAAAAACATGCAATGACAACATTGTAATATATGTTTGTACACTGATGATTTTTCCATAAGCAAATCAAACCATAATTATTTTACAGAGTGAGAATAACCTTTTTTGTGTGTTGCATACCCTGCAGAACATGCAACAAGAATAAATTAAAATTTTTGTAGCACATTTGCTTTACTTTAGTTTTGTTTTTGTTTTTTTCCAAATCTATTGAGGTTGGTAAGATGTGTTAAATGTTTTTGAACAAAGTCTCTTAACATGGTCACCATAGCTACTTTTTATTTGATCAAAAATACAGTAGAAACAGTGGCTACACAGTAGTCTAAAATGTGATTTATTCCTGTGATGCAACGCAAACTGTTATAAAATATAATAAAAAGAAATCAGAAAATATTCTAATATGCTGATTTTCTTCACAAGAAACATTTCTTATCAATGTTGAAAACAGTTGCGTGGGTTAATATTTTTGTGTAAACCATTCTATATTTTTCCAGATTCTTTGATGAACAGTTCAAAAGAACAGCATTTATTTCAAGTTGACACGTTCTATATGATTACAAATGTATTTTGATCAATTTAATGCACCATTACTAAATAAAAGTATTAATTTTCTTTTAAAAAATACTTTCTGGCCCCCAATTTATTAAGGGTAGTTCCTGTGTACATACAGTCAGCTCTGGCTTTATAACTTGGCCGCAAGTTTTCCTCCCAACTCAAATCCACATAATGTTAAAGTCGCAATATGTGCTACAAAATGCTGATTATGCAGAAATATTATGAGAAAATATGCCTGTAAAAGAATCTGTGTGTGTAGCACATTAAATAAAAGAGTGAAAAGGGACATCTACCATATAGAGTGACTGTGACAGAAATCCAGAGCAGATATGATTTGTCTGAAGAATTTTCGAGCCTCTTTAGGGGTCAACCTGCCTTTCTTTACCAGGTAGTCAAACAGCTCCCCACCAGATACATGTTCCAGCACTAGATACCTGAGAGAATGAGAAAGTCATCTATGAAACAAATGCACAGAGATGGAAGCATATGAAGTGTTACACACAAGCACACCTTCAGAGAATGCAGGATGTAAGTCTAGACAAGACAAAGACAAGGCCAGACATGCTTCAGATGTGTGGAGAAACAGAGCAGTACTTACAGATATTTGTTATTCTCGTACACATCATACAGTTTTAGGACATGAGGGTGCTCTATTAGTTTAAGAATAGCTATCTCTCTCTCCACCTGCAGAAACGGGGAGAGCGAGGAACACTGAATGAGAGTTGAATAGGGAAAAGGAACAACTCTGATGTAGGAAATAACCAAGCAAAGATGATTCACTTTCAACTACAAGTGAACTAATATAGTCAATATATTAACAAGAGTCTGACAATCAACATTAGACACGGACAAAAATGGCTTAGCGGGAAGTGTCTTGCATTTCTTTAGCACAGAACAAGGGCAGATCCAGCGTGTACTGTGGTTAATAAAGCAGTTGGGGTTATGCGGCTGCAGTGTTATTGAAGAGTTACTGTAAATACGAAAATGCTGCATAAGCAGGAGGCGACTGAGAAACTAGAACTTTTAGATATTTCCATAGTAAATTCATTGTATGCAAAACTTACTTTCATAAGAACAGACTCTGATAGCTTTTCTCTGTTTACTATCTTTATGGCCACCTTCTGTCCTGTGATACAATGAACTCCTAGCTTCACCAGACCTGCAGGAGGAACACAGATGGTCATTCTTCACAGAAGCGGACAACATTAAAATCCAGATGAGATGGGCTTGTAAAAACGGAAAAGTAGACACATGTCTGTGACATTCAGACAGCGCCAATTTCCATTTACAAACCACTACATCTGAAAAAAAACAGCACTACCAAAACACTACTGATTATGCACACTCCAAAAAATTACATAAAAACACCAGTACATACTGCTCATGCAGGCAGTTAATGGACACCCTCTTTCACTTGCCAAAAAACAGTCTACATCTTAATGTATGTAGATCTATATCATTCTTGTGCACATTCATATCGTATTTACAATGTACTGACAAACAGATCTTTATGGCCTTTCCATTCAGAACAGATCGGTAGCAAGCCATTATTACACCTTAAAGCTATAGGTTTACAGGACTAATACATTTGTTAATTAGGCTACTAGCATTTTAATAGTGATATAAATTATTTTAAATTTAACTTTTTTCACACTACAGATATTCATATTTTTTACTAATTGCTTTACTTTTACTGGTAACAAACCGTAATGTGTTGCAAATTCATCCTAAATTACTAGTATCAAGTCAAGTTCTCCTAGTACTTCATGATTAGACAGCACCTTATATGCATTTAAGTTGTTACTTGTTTATCTAAAGTAGCTGACTAGTCATTACCTGCAAACACCGATAATATGCCAAAAAGTGATTGTATAGTGAAAAAAGAAATGTTACAACAGTTTGGGTAGTTACTAGTCTTCCATAATATCACTTAAAACTGTGAGAACTTTTGGAAAAGGAACTGTTAAGCCCCTGTTGAACAGTACTAATGCTAATAGATTCCAGCTATAATGGAAAGTGAAAGTTTGAACCACAGATTCCTATAGAATTCGCAGACATAAATGTCCGATGTGTTACAGGGACCTGTCTCTAATGGGACAGAGCAAAACAGTTAGTACCATTAACTAGCAACCTTAAATAATTAAATAGATATGCCTAGGAAAAGTACTAGCATCTAATGAACGTTTGTCACGAAACTGGCAAGTCACTATTAAGTAACAAATACAAGTACTAGTAGCGAAGAAAAAACAGCTTGCAATCACATCCAAGACTCGAAACAGCACGAATGAATCACAGACACGCATGACTCAAAAAAAAAAAAAAAAAAAAGAGATGAAATAATCTTCCTCCCTCAAACACTGCCCCACTACACAGTCACTTGCCAGCGTGCCTCATTACATTTCATCAGCAGAAGCACACACATTAACCGCTTTGCTTATTGCCGAACCAACCTTTCAATAGATTCATTCTTTAATGAGACGCGCGAAGTAGAGCAGAATTTATTCCAATGCATTAACCAAAGAGGAAAAGCTCTTACCTGTCTGGCCCTTCCCCAGCGTCTTCTCCAGTCGGTAGGGCCCGACGTACTGAGCTGCCTGACTCCCCGACAATTCCTTACTGGACATTTCGTATGACCGCGATTTTGTGTTACAATATAAAGGGGGCGAATCAGTGTATTCTCACAATGTGTCCACGGGCGTCTGTCCTGCTCACGCAACAGCTCCGCCGTTCAGACATCACAGACGGTGAGCGATGACACAGGGATGCTGAGGCGTGATGTCAGTGCCGTGGCCTACTCCCAAACATATGCCGCGTCTCCTTAAACTTCGCGGAAACGGATCGGTAACATGTTCCGTTCGAAAATATCAAGAGCGAACAGAGAAGAGCGTGGCCTATAAGCCGAACCGTAGCTGTTACTGCGCTTTGCACGGCCTGTGGTTGCAGCTGCTGGAAAAATGATGAGGGGGACACGATTAAATCTGTCAGTTTATGGGCCGATACTATATGACTAGATCAGATGATAGCTGCAATGATCATGAGCGGATAAAGATAACGGGAGCATTAGGTGGCCCGGGTCTGCCATCAGTTTATTTTTGCCGGTGTCTTGTCTTTAAAATAAATTTGCATGTAGCTAGCCTGCCGTTATTGTCAAACTGCAAGTGACCCTAATCGTTAATGAAAAACTTGGAGAGATTTATCCCGCGAAAGGACCGCGCATCCGGTTTGTGACAGCTTACGCGTATTATACTAAGTGTCTTTCTTTTGTCGCTGACTCTTCAAAGTGTTTCGCTTTGTTTTCAGAGATGCTTGGACGTGAGGGATGAGCGTCCCGTGCCTGATATAAACTACGGTATCTTCCAGGCCTCACATCCGGAAATATGGGAGAATTGCACGGGAGAAAACAGCCACCCTTTCGCGAAAGAAAGCCTCGGCGTCTTCCGTCGCATGAATCCGTCAATTAATCCAAGTGTGCATTGCGCTATCGCAAGCTATAGCGTTTGCGCGGAAATCCCTGGCTTTATTCGCGCGGAGCACATTCCTGGTCAAAAAGCAAGCATCTTTAACTAGCGTAGGAGCCTCCTCTCCTCTCCTCTCCTCTCCCTCTCCTCTCCCCTCCCTCGCGCTCGCTATGTGCAGCACATCACAGCATCTCCTCGCGCTCTCCTCCCGTCGCCTCGGATACCGCGCGCGGAGTCATCCTCTCGAGCCGCCTGACTTTAATCCGTTCGCTTCCTTTGCCTCGTGGCCGCGAGGATAGCAGTCCCTCTGTCAGTGGGGCCTTTCTCTGTATTTTAGTTCTCACTCTCCCTATATTGCTTCTCCCCATCCGACACGAGCAGCATCAGCATCCGGGTTCTGCGCTGCTAGCGTCCCCTCCCTCACGCGATTCCCACTGAACATGCTCGTCATAGCCCCCCCCACCCCACTTCCGCCCCTCACATTATTATTGAACCCATTCCGCACATTATTGTCATTGGGCAGCATCTGTCACCTTAATTAATGCATATTTTCAGATCATTTGTAATCATAATATTTATGGACTAACTGTCCCATTTACATTGTCGTTTTCAGAAACACAGTAACAGGCTTGCATGAATATCCATCGTCGATGGGCCTAGTTGTGTTTTTCCATAGTAGTTTTCAATCTTTTTACATTTGCATGTGCATTTAGCAGAAAGTATGCTTACGCAGACTTTCAAAACTTTTTTTTCCCGAACTTTGCACACAAATTAAAGAATTTGCACATACAATATGCAAAATTTTACATCTCTTGTGAATTCAATTTATATATATATATATATATATATATATATATATACACTGACTGATATATAAAATATGTAATCTGTTTACAAATATGTATATATATATATATATATATATATATATACACACACACACACAAAAAAAACATCTCAGAAGCAAACATTTACAAATACTTTTGCCATACAGTTTAACTGCAAAATCTTTACTTGTCACACAGTTTCTGAAACCTAATATTCAAACACAAGCCAGGCATTTTGCATAAAGTTAAAAAATTAATATGAATAATTCCCGTTAGATTTGTGTGTTACATAGAAAATTTTGTGTTGTGTTTCACCAAAACTGTTTTATGAAATTGAAAACTGAGTCAAAGGTATGGTTTCGCAGATTTGCTGTGTGGTTCTGGTGTTTGATTGTCAGGTTTCAGAAACTGTGGGAAAAGAAAAGATTCTGTATGTTAGCGGTAGAAAGAAAAACTGTCCCCGAAGTGACTTACAGGAAAATAATTTGTTAGAGATCCAGCAATTTCCAAGGTCAGGTTCATTAGAAAGTTAAATTAGGTGACAGGCTTTCTTTGTTTTTTCTTTTCTTTTCTGCTCTAGTCAACTTTCTATTGCTAAAAAAATCCCTAAATTAAAAGGAATTCCCTAAAATGACCATCCCTGCAGTCTAATCTTTGAACACAAGGTGGCAGTAAAGACAAACACATAGAGCGTGCAACTTCTGCAGGCAAGAAGTTATTGAAAAAAGTTTACATTTACGTTGAGGTTTTCATTTCCTAATTTCACCCAAAAACAGTAAGCATTACGAAATGTTGGGACTATCTTTTAGTCCAATCTGTATCAGGCAGTCTGAGTCCAGACAGCAGGGGGCGTTGCTCTATCTCATTGAGCTCTTAGTATATATTTTACAACAAGCGAGGCACTAATTACATGATTACAAGTGATTACAAGATTACACGTCTGCTGACAAAATTGAGGGTTTTTAATTGCGTCTTTTCTGACAGAGAGTCCTGCAGATTCACCTGGATATTCAGCACTTTCATATTGTACCTCCCGTGATGGTTTTTAAGGTCAAACACATTCAGTGACCTCCCTACATGCCTTTTTTAAAATTTTGTAAAGATATTCCCTGTTCCTACCTGTCTGGCAGGGATCCAGAAAAGAGCACACCCTCCTCCCTTTATTGTCTTGGAGACTCAAATCTATCCTCAGCATGAAGGAGGCAGAAGGATGTCGGCTGGAAATGTGGTAAAGCTGGGTATAAGTATACGTGTAACAAGTCACGCATAGGTTGCACAATAAGGTAATATGTTTAATTTATTTTCAGATTTCACATTTTATACTTTTAATCATTTATTTGCCTACACATATGAAAACAGCAAAAAATTGAGCTTGAATAAAGTAAACCGTGAAAGGTGAGTGATTATATTTTGTCTATTTCGTAAACAGCCCCTTTAGATGATTAAAATAAGACTGTTGTAAACCCATTAATAAATATTCACAAAAGATTTTTTGACATGTTTCACACTGATGTCCTCTCTATTAGGGATTCCCAAACTTTTTTGACTACAAATATTCACTGTAAGAGTTATTAGAGATTTTAAGTTAATATCTGGTTCTGGTCAATGTCTGATTCCAAGAAGAAATTCTAAAACTCTAAATCTTTGTCGCTGTTATCTTTTCTTTAACTCGTGAACTCCCATTTCCTTGTAAACCCAGAGTGGTTTGCCTGCCTCAGTTTGGAAAATCCTTGTCCGGTATTTAAAAATATTGAGATGGTTGCATGATGATCTGATTACATTGAGCAGTGTTTCATGGAGACATCACATAAAAAAATTCCGCTTATCCAAGCGGTAAAATTAGTGTGACAATTCTTTGTCTTCACTGATAATTAGCTTGAATTTCTTGTTTTGTACTCTTTGAATGACACCAAACCTGCATGTGTGGGCCAAACCCTTAGGATTTTAATTCTTGATTCTAGAACAGGTCTTCACACCTCTAGCTTTGCTAATAGATCATGAAGGAGCCTAAGATCTGATTGATTGACTGACTGATGAGATAAGTGCATTTGGGGATTTGAGTGGGTGTATTTGTGTGCCTCTTAATGAGTCAAAGTGAGGAGTTTAGAGTATTAGTGACACTGGAAAGCTTAATCTCCTACTTTAGTTCACCTAAACCCATTACAGAAGCCTACATAATCCTTGCCAACAGTACACTTCACTGCATACACCTTAACGTTTTGGACTTATACATAAATAAAAGCACAGGGACTCATCAGAAGTCACTTTTTGTAAGACAGGATCTGCTATAATTAATGAAAGCCGTTTTAAAAAGCGTTAACTTGAACTACAACACTATCAAATAAATTCATTTACAAATATCAAACCATTTTTTAAATCTTTAATACATTTTGAAAGCATCTGAGACACATCATTTATATCAACTCTCAAACTGTCTACAGATCAGATCAATACAATCAACCACAAAAGGGGAGGGGAGGTTGGTGGTTGGAGGAATCCATTTAAGCTTCACGGGGGGGTAGAGAAGGGAAGAGACAAATATGGTCTCTGCTACCAAACCCCATCATTTAGTCCAGTGCCATGAGCTGCAGGGAATGCTGGGAAGGTGGAGGACTCAGTGCAGTAAAACCCTAAAAGCAAAAATACGGACAATCATTAATGACAATCATAAAACAGCAGAACAAATGTGCTTAAGATTAAACAGTTAAATTAATAGAGGATTATCAACAGATAATATGTTAAATGTCATTTAACATGGTTTCACTTGATACAAGATAATCATCTGTATGTGGAGTGAATTAGTTAGCAATGGATTGACATTAACTTTTTTAAAGGTTGACTGCACTCTAAAATTAATTCTAGCTAAAAAAAAATAAAAGAAAATAACTGCCAATTTAACATCAATTTTAAAAGCAGTGAATTAAAGTAAACTTAACTTTTTTTTTTTATCTAAAAGTTAAGTTTAAACAATATTATATATATATATATATTTTTTTTTATCATCAATTATTAGACCATTCCAAACTTATTTGAAATATTGATCAGTCAAACATATTTACAAAAAGAAAACATGCTACATAATGCACCTGCTGGTCATCACCTTTCAAATACTTGTTTGACCTAGTAAATGGGAATGAAGCAAGTGAAAGAGCATTACTTTTTCTGCATGTTGAGCGCCTCATGACGCCTCAGCACTGCTCTTCACACAGGCAGCAAATGCCTCCATTAGCTCCTTGCACGCCTCCTCGCCATTCTCCTTTACACTGTAGCACACAGAAAACACACTACTCCAGCACACACACACTGATTCACAAACACAAAAATGCAGATTTGTCCCATCTGAAGCACAAAAGACTTAATGATCAAGTAAAAAGATTCTGTACTACAAAACTGTAAAGAAATTGCATAACTTTGGCTATGTCTTTAGTTTAAGAAAACGTCATATTAAATGTGCACTCGTGAGAGACTTGGTCCCGCTGGGACTGAATGAGACAGTATGTATGCATTTGTACGAGTGAGATTATTTGAGCCTCTCCACACCAAACAACGGCAGACACTGACACACTGCATTAGAGTGATGGAGCGAAAACACGGGTTGGAATGACAGTGCAAAAGGGGGGCAAGAGATGCAAAGCGAGGGAGGCGGATAATCCAGCTGAACAAATGAAAGATAGAGCCCTAGAATCACGTGACAAAGCGAGCAGGTAATGGAAAAGAGACATGCCTCCCGCTAAAGAGGGACATGTCATGACTTATGAGGAAAGGAGCCCCTCCCCCAGAGAGAAAATGATTTTAGTCTCTCCCTCCCCCACAGATCATCTGCTGCATCTCGCCCGGTGACATAAGCATGCTCTTCCTCGCTCTCTCAGAGAGCCATGATGTAACACACAGCTGCTCAATTTAAATATAAAGCGCCTTATGCAGACTGGTTCTGATGCGCCACGTGACGTAGGTGTAAGGATGTATGGGGGATTTCACTAGCCATGGGCATTTCCTCTTCATAGGCAGCCATTTTAATACTAGATTCAGAGAGAAGACATGCAAAGGGAGAATGGACCTTTGTGAAGCACAAGACTAATTAAGAAATAACAATTAGTGTTAGATTGTGCCCTTACCCTCAAAACCATTTCAAGTCAACTGGAAAACCACCCATGTTTTGTGCTCGAAGAATGGTCCATTTAAATGCTAGTGTGATTTCAAAATGTGTTGAATATCTGGAAAACTGTGTCAAATGAATCAGAACATGGATATGTTTAAAGACCTTTTGATTTGGGAGACATATGTTGAAACCCTCTATATCTGTGATATATATAATTGGTGGCAAAAGCCACTCAGTTTAGTGCTTATTGTTTACTCACTCAAAATTGAAGTCTCACCAACATTATTATTATACATTATCTTTTGTGTTCTGCAAAGAAATGGTTTGTAAATGGCATTAGTTTAAGTAAATGATGGCATAATTGTAATTTTTGGCTTGAACTATAAACAATAGAATCCTGCCCAAAACACAATAGAAAATATAATTCATTTAATGGTTATAATGGGAATTGTATTGGTTTTAATGGAAAGTATAATGGTGTCTACTGGTATGTGATGGATTCTGTTGGTGGGACATTAAATCTTATTGAAAAAGTGCCTGAAACACACTATAAAAAAAGGCATTTTGTAATGGTTTTACTGGAAAAAGTGAATGGTTCATAATGGTATTTGGTTCATAATGGAGTTTCTGTTTCTATTGGGCTTCTATTGTTTGTTTTTTAGCAGAGAAATTGATCTTAAAAAGTGCATTGAATGAACCAAACCAAATTATTTGCCAGTCAAATATTTAAATTAGAATTATACCAAAAAGCATCAGACAAATTGGCGGAGGATGATCCCCTTCCCTAAATTAAGACTGAATAATTCACAGGATGGCCAGACCTCCACATATATAATGCAAAAGGAAAAAGGGCATGGCTTAGGATTGTTCTGATGTTAAATACAACAAATCATTTTCTTGACCCAAATTCAACTGGAATCTAATAAAGACTGAATCCATATGGAATTAATTTATTTCCACATGGAGCACCTATAACAAAGCTATCCTATTCTTATAAAACAGATGCTTTTGTTTATTGATAGAGTAAGCAACACTGTTTTCCCTGAGGGGCTTCTGCAAAACTAGAACAGTGCATTCCAACCGCTACAAGAGCAGGCATGCTAACACAAACGAGAGGAAAAAGTCTGCTTTAAGTGTAAAAGATTAACTTGTGATTTTAATTAACATTCTTGAAAGGACACCCTATAGGACACAATGGCTGTAAGTTAACTCTGAGGCGGATGTTTAGTTGCAGACTTTGAGGCTGTACAAAATGGAGAACATCTCAAGGTCATGAGGTCACAAATTTACCCTGTTCCACAACAAGATGCATTCTCCCAGTGAGTAACTGCTAGATTCTGGGGTTAAACCTGCAACATTAACCCTCTTCTGTGTTTAAAGCCCATAATGAATCCTTTTTATGAACTAACATGACAAAAAACAGACAAAATGGCCACTGTGACATGCTTAGACCAGGTGTAAAGTGATCCAGTGAATAGTACATGTCACACTGTATAATGGATGACAGACACACCCACACACACATCTATGCATTACCATGAACGAGGGTACTATAAATACCTGTGTGGTGTGTGTTACTTAAAGTCAGCCTTCTGTAAGGTTAAGCATTCAGCTAGTCAGCAACACATGCAAGTTGCTGGTCAAAATGATCACAGAAAGGTCAATGACAAACTGACCTGCTAACAGTGTTTTAACGGTTAACAGTTAGTTCTGCATTCACCCAACAGTCTTTAGTTTTGTCCCAGCCTCACTTTGCATTTTGAACGCTGCCTGCTCATGTGAGAGGAAATTGCACATTTTTCCCCCCATTTTTTTGTGCTCTCCCTCAAATCCATTTTGGATTACAGTGGATTTTGTTGGTTTTATATCCGCTTCCAGAATGTATTAGATGTATCTCTAATTAAAACACAGGTTTCATCTCATCAGCTTCTTGGTGTGTTGAAAAGGGAGACTAAAATCTAAAATATCCTAGGAAGTGGGTCTGAGTGGAGTTGAGAAGCACTTCTCTTATTAAAAGAGAATGTGATGGCTCGTGCTTCAGATTAAACATTATTCTCACCCCTACACCCTTCCCCTATCTGCTCCTTGCACACCAAAGGTCAGGGTATGTGCAACCTTATCAGCTTTCTCATGCTGCCCAGGTCTGTCAACACTACAAACACCAAGAACAGCCCAGTCTACATTTTTTGGGTGGGTGTGGGGATTAGGGTCAAAATACAGTTTGAGCAATGGCTGGTGTCAATGGTCAAGAGAGAGGGAATACAATGAAACCCTAAATAAGAGGGAAGACAGCATATGCATACTGAATTAATGTCCATCACTGACAATTGGTCACAATCTCCTCCAATTGCAGGAGATAAAACCAGTAAAAACCCATTAATGGGAGGGCAGGGAAAACTGGAGATAAGGTTCACCAGCAAACATCAGTGATTCCCTCTCATTTAATTGGTCAAAAATCAAATGTGGCAAAGTAAAGCCAGGGACGCTGCAGGAACAGAAATGGCGAAGGTTGAGCGGGGAAATCAGGGATGGCAGGACGACAGAGAGGAAAAGCGTGACGTAGACACATTCCCAACAGCCAATCAGCCGTGAGGAAGAACTGAAGTTGAAGAAAAACCCTAGAATGCTCTTAATGAGTGGCCCCACTGCTGCTGCCAACTCACATCAAACTGACACCAATCAAACCATTTAAAAAACTCACTAAACTTAATTGAGTTACGTCTTATTAAAAACACCGGATCCCTGCATGTGCGAACCTTCCACCTCAAATTCAGCGCAAGGTCCTTTCTTCCCTCCATTTTGGATCGCCATCACGATGCAGAATTTACACAGCACATCATAATTCTATTGAATGTCACCAATATGAATTAATTAAGGACTATAATAAGTCTATGTAGAAATATATCCACATTTTGGAGCATTTTAATTTAAGCAATTTTAATTCTGTACATAACAGAGTTGCAGCGGACCATTATGGACCATACATAACTGCTACTCCAGTCACTTACCATTTGTCTAGGTCTGCCTTGATGACCACACAGGGTGCTGGGACAGGGGTCTCGGCAGGAGCAGTCTCTGAGTCCGACATGGTTCTGTGGTGTTGGTGTGATCCGTGCGCTCCTGTGGTTGCATGCACAAGAGAAAAAGAGAAAATGGAGAGTTAGAGTTGGCAACAGGGAGGGGGAGTGTACATAGTACACAGGGGAGGAAGGAGGGGGAATGTGAGAGGGCACATATGTACATGAGCAAGAGATCAAACAGAGATCGGGTTCAACCTTACTCAGCAAAAAAAAGAAAAGAAAAGAAAGAGAGGAAAAAAAAAACATTTTGAAAGTATGATGCTTCATATGCAAAAAAAGTTGGGTTTTTTTGCACTTACAGCAACAGTGTGTAATTAAGTGTGCTGAGACAATGGAAAGTATGCAGAAAAACTGAACTTGCATTCAGACAGACTTCTGTTATATGACGGACTGTGCATGGACGCCCTCTAAAGGCGACATGTATACATGTGCAACACTTCACACTTTTTTTCTTTAATCATGTTTAACTTAATCTAAAGCAGCCTCATCTAAATTGCATCTTCATTCAAAGATATAAAACAATGCAGAAATACACTACAATAATAATAAAATCAATACATAAAATGGTTAAATTAAAACATTAAAATTAACATTTTATAACTAGCTTGTTTGCTAGATTTCGTTAAATATCCGCCTTTAAAATAAAAAAGCTATACTACCATGTATACTAAATAAAAGTAGGCCTGGCAGATTAATAAATGTAAAAAAAAAATTATTAAACTTTTCATGCAAAACTTTTCTAACTTTATTTTTTATTGTGAGTTGTGCACTACATTCACTAAATGCAAATGACTCTAAATGGATGTCATATGGGTAATTAAAATACAATTAGCTATTACAATATGAATACGTTGTAAAGTTGAATATAGTCCATCCTTCAGCAGGTTTGGCTGGACAACAGCGGAGTTCAGACCAGCATAACCAAGATATTTCAAGCAAATAAATTTCAATTTTGTCCCCAAAAAGATTACAAGAGACATGGAGGGGGTTGAGTTTGAAGCACTTTTCAGAAAAGCGGTCATTTAATTTAGGGTTTAATATAGTAACCTATTCACATTTAGGTTATCATAAGGGATTCAAAAACAAGGTTTTTTACATTAGTCTATTCATTCGACGGAAGATAAGAGTCATCTGTTCAAACTGTTTTATCTCTTCACACATTCATATTATATAATAATAAATATAAATGCACTAAATATTTAGTAGAATTATTTGTAACTGCAGATTATTGTAGTTTGTGTGTGCTTTAAGTTATCATTGCACAAAGTTCGCTAAATAAAAGAAATGATCATTAAAATGCCTGTATCATTAAAATTGGTTAACTTTAACTTTCAAAACGTAGCCTATTCAACTGTGTCCGTGAGCATGTGGATACCTTCAACTGCGACAAAAACATAGTTGCTACTTTCTAAAGATCTGAAACTTTTGCAGATCTCTTCTCAACGGTTGTATGGAAAGTTAAGCTTGGCTAAGCCTACCTGTCTGTCTAAATCAAGATGTTACGCGAGAAAACCTGTAAGAAGAAGTGAGTGAAAGCAGCGCGCGCATCTGAAAATGACCCAGGTATTTAACTGCGACCTTCAGACAAGAACGTCATGTTCTCTAAACAATCAACCCATATCCATATGCATTCAAACTGCTGCCAGCGAGCTAAAGTACGGATAATTAAATTAGCATGAAATGTCAAGCAATTACTTTACCTGGGTCTGCAGTCCGGAAGGATCTGGAGAGATTTACCTGGAAACAAAATGAATAGGCCTAGTGTTGAACTGGAACACGCAGCAAGTAACGTTAGCTACTGGATCCACGCCTTCTTCTCAAGGAGACACCCCCCCCCCCCCACCCCCACGGACACATGGGAATACCATATTATTCTCGCTGTAATGAGATTATGAGGTCGTTTTCTGGATAAGTCTTCGTGATGAGAGAGTTTTTAGGGAGTTGGTCAGAAATTATAAAAAAGTTTGCTGAAATATATGTGCAATGTTAAAGTTTCCAAAATATATGAAACGTTTGGGAAAGACTAAAGTCAATTTGAAGTAACAGAATGATTCTTTACTACAAAAACAAGAAAAAAAAAAATGTTAATCAATGGCAACCAAAAATGGTTTTGCTGTAGTAACCGTAGTTTAACCATGGTATTTGAGAATGTGGTTATACAAATCAATACACCACAAACATGGTTATTACACTTTTACTTAAATTTTCATAAGAGAATGAATGAATGAGAACACCATTAAAAAAATAACAAAATGTTATTTCAAGGTCCTGTAAGGTCACACACTGAACTATTAAGTCAAAGGGCTAAACATAAAGTGAACAGAAAACTTAGAGAGAAGAATTGGACTCAACCAGCACATTTAGACATAAAGAAGTGAGGAAAGAACAGAAAAGAAACAAAAATGGTTAAAACCCTCTTAGTTCACAGCAGGTCGTGACAAATGAGTGTTTCCTCATTGCTGGGGGAAGGGTCTCACATGTGTAGACTTTCTTTAAATGGTATGTGGCTGTAACAGAATGGGTACACATCCTCCATAGTGAGTAAAAGAGCTGGGAAAATCAGCCTAAACCCCTCAAATCTGGTCTGCTTTCTCTTTATGAACTGGCACTACAGTGCACCAAGCACTAAAACAGCCAGTTTATTACTTAAAAAAACTTTTATTAGCTAAAATGATATATGTCTGTGTTTTTTTTCTTTGTGCTGGAAGCTCCTGTCATCAAGACAACTTTTGTGTGAATGTAAACAAACTTGTCAATAAAGCTCTCTGATTTTGCCAGTGCGACAGTCTATTAGAATCAACGTGTCCTTCCCACTTAAAAACAAATTACCCTAAAATAACAAGATCTCACACACAAACACATTTTTAGAAGAAAAAAAACGCAAATCATCGAATGGCACAAATATCGCTATATTTAAAAGTTAAAAGAGAAGAAAGAATGGTTTACGTTTATCTAAGTGTCCTGTACTCGAACAGCTTCTGAATATTCAGCCAGACTCTCACACCAATGTTTTTCATTAGGAGTTAGCTGATACACCTGGAGTGTAAAATCATTGCATGTGCAAGAGAACCAAGAAGCACAGGACTATATAATGAAAGAAAATGACAGAGAGCTCAAGAGAGAAAATCAGACTGCAAAGATTCAACCAAGACCAATTAAAACCAGATAAAATGACTCAAGGATCCAGACTCTACTTTGCAGGTAAAGTCCTCTCTCCTTATTTACATCTCCTTTTCCTTTTTCTGTTCAAACTTTCTGGACTTCAGATGACCTTAATTCTGTTTCTGGATGATCTTTTTTTCTTTTTTGTGTTTTAGTGGCTGTTCTGATGTGTGCGTTTGTTTCCATCAATGGTGTCGCTCTGAATGATTTACTGGAACGAGCCTCTCAACTTTCAGACAAACTTCACTCTCTCAGCACCTCTCTCACCAATGACCTTGTAAGTACCGAACACCCCGGTAAACGTGTGTTTATGTGGTGTTATGTCCCCACTGACTGTGTTATTTGTGATATGGGACTTCAGTTTTATCCAAACAGATATTTATTTAATTGATTTGATGTTGGTTGTTAAATATTAACCATGGTAATATTAGGATTCTCCCAATATTCAGGATTCTCACTTTCCTCCCATTGGAAGAGTAATGATGCCCCGTCCATCGATGTGTCACACATCCTCCCTTCAGATTCCCAATGACAAAGACCAAGCCCTGAACGTCCCAGTAAGAGCCTGCATTTACCGCATCAATCTTTATCTCTATTAAAAATATAAACTTTCTCCTGAACTCTCAGAACAAAAGGTTTGACAGCTGTCACTGGGGTGTTCCTTTTTGAAAAGGTACATGTTTTCATCTCTATACTTTTATCTCTGGAGTATGTGCATTTAAGGTACTGTCATGGACCGTTTAGGTTCAAAGGTTTAACTTTTAATAAGGAATCACTACTGTGATGGCTTTCGCACTTTACTTCTGAGAGTGTATTCAAGTTGATGTATTTTTATTTTATTATATGATTTGAACATCTTATAATAGCAATTTTATATATATATAATATGAGATTTCTGTTCTCCTATTAAACATCCATACTACCAAAAATTTAACACTATAAAGCTATTGAAAAAGAAATATGTGAATCAAGCTGTTCAATCTGTTTAAGTCCT
Source organism: Enteromius unitaeniatus (assembly GCA_032359435.1). Classification (NCBI taxonomy): domain Eukaryota; kingdom Metazoa; phylum Chordata; class Actinopteri; order Cypriniformes; family Cyprinidae; genus Enteromius; species Enteromius unitaeniatus. The sequence continues at coordinate 2,686,266 of JAUMHI010000039.1, read as the reverse complement.
CTGTAGAGACATCATCACTAGATTTACATTTTTATTCACATATGAGCATTAATCAAAGCACATACAGAGAGCACATTAATATGATACATATGCGAGCTCCATGGTGCTTGCCTCTCTGATTCACTGGTCAGAATCACAAACATGCTTTCGTGAAACTTCACTGGTTCGAAAGCCTTTTGATGAATTTAAATTTTTTTGGATGAACTAACCCTTTAATGTGCAGCATACCTATGAGTAAACATCTCCCCACTAGTGGTCACAATTATAGTTACAGGCAAAACAGACAAGTATTAAATGTTGTTGTGTCTGATTGTCTGTGCAGGAGGATGAGTTGCTGTCTCTGGCTCGGTCTCTGCTGCTGTCGTGGTCCGATCCCCTCACCCTTCTCTCCTCTGAGGCGTCCAGCCTGGCACACCCAGAACGCAACACCATTAACAGCAAAACCAAAGAGCTGCAGGACAACATCAGCAGCCTGGAATCAGGTCTGGAGCAGGTCTTTAACAAGGTGATTGTGCCTGAATCAACAGCTCACAGCGTGTGTATCATGAACGATGATTGTAAGAGGGCAGTGATAAAAAAAAACATTAAAGGAAATGTTTTCTTTTCTACAGATGGGCTCATCTTCAGACAACCTGTCCACTCTTCCTTTTTACATCAACAGCCTTGGCCAGGATAAAACTTCACGACTTGTCAATTTCCATTTCCTGCTGTCCTGTTTCCGCCGAGACTCTCACAAAATTGACAGTTTCCTCAAAGTTCTCCGCTGCCGGGCAGCCAAGAAGATGTGTTAGAGAGGAAATGCTGTGCTCTGCTTCTCTCTGTTAATGTTAAGCTAAAATAGCAGAGCAGTGAATGATTTGAAAAATCCCTTCTTTATAATATCTAATCAAATAATGCTCTTTATTTTTTTGTTTCTGGGTTGGACGAATACAAAGATAAAATAAATTATACAAAAAGGCATTTAAATGGTGTAAATTAAACATTTGTATGAAGAGCACATACACAACATGTATTTGAATGTTTGACCAGCTTGACGACATTTGTATGATATAGGTAACTTAATTTTATTTATTAAGGACATTGTGTTGTATCTTTAACCAGCTTTAACATACTTTTCTGTAGTATAATATTTAAAGCCCTGCAGCAATATCAATACATTTCTATCAATCAAATTTAGATTTTTTCTCTGACACTGAATTTACACATGTGGATAAGACTTGCAAATCATTGTTAGTGGCCCAAAGCACAGGAAGTGATTGAACCATATTGCTCCAAACTTGGGTATACTATAGTTCAAATTTACTGAGCAGTTCATACATCTGCAAATTTGAAGACTAAAATCTCATCTAAACAATTCAAATATATAAGCCAATTAAAATGAGCTTTCTTTTAACTAATAGACTTTTATAGTCTGAATGCAAAATCCAAACTTGACAAAAGTTCACATAGATAACATATAGACTAGAGGACATTCTGAGGATCATGTGTGACAATCATGTCAGATTGTGCCCATAAGAGGTGCTACAACTTGCAAGAATAGCATGTATTTCTGTAAAAATGATTTGAAAAAAACTGATGATGATCAGTTAAGATTCAATTGAATTTGCAGTAAAGCACATTACATTTAATGAGATACAGGGCAATTGAGTGTGTGTGCTGCTCTGTCAAGAAATAATTTCACTATAGCAGAAACAGCAGAGCACAGAGACCTAAAGCTACTGAAATGTTTTGAATAATAGATTTATAAAGATGAGTTACTTTTTGCTTTAAATACTTTGTTAAGCAACAGCCAATCATTTCGACTTTCAAGTATATTGTTCTTTTTTTTATCAGTGATAGGCTAAAGTTGACAGTATTTCTTTTGGGAAAGCAAAGAGCAGGGAAGGGTGCATCAGGAAACACTTTTTGGATAGGAATTTCACACAGCGCCCAGCTCAGAGCCAAAAGCCACCAGAGTCACCAAAGCCTGTTCAATGAGCATGTCCACTGTGAACCAGCAAATGATCACAGTGACTGACACTCCTGGATGGTGTGATTCTTCTCAGTTTGAGACTGAATTGAAGCAGAATATTATCAAACTCATCAACATGCGCATGCCACATATGAAAGAAAAACTGTCTGTACAGAAATAGATTTAGAACAATTAAAATGTTTAATCATTTATACGTTTAGAAAAATAATACTATTAATTACATTAAATAGAAAAACCTGTCTATCCCATATGATCAAGAGGCATCACAGATTATGATGTTGGATTATTTCAGTTGAAAAATAAACTATTATCTTGTGTATTACATTGTTCTTGTAAAAATCAAGTGAAAACAATAATTTGGTACATTTCTAAATTAAACCTTGGTTGCAATTTTAAACAATATTTTTTGATGCTACACAAGTTTGAACCCACTTGATAATTATGATCATAGAGCAGGAAAAATACAAGAAGATGAAACAATCAAAAAACAATGCTGGGTTAAAAACAACCATTTCTGGGTTATTTGGCAACCCACTGCTAGTCTTTGTACAGAAGACATGCTGGGTTATTTTGACCCAACTGCTTACCAAACATGTTAGTTGTGTTATTTAAAAACAAAATCACACAGATGTTCCTGTGCAGTCTTTTAATAAATATCATATTCTTGATGGTTTCCGCGAGTTCTCAGATCTCATCCCCGTAACATCAAGCAGCCGCTCGGACGCAAACATATTCAAATATGCCTATAGCTGGTGGCCTTCTCTCAATCCGGGTCATTTACATGTGCACTATACTAAATATTATATTTCGACTTTATTCTCGTAGTATTTCGACTTTTATTCTCGTAATATTACGACTTTATTATCTTAGTATTTCGACTTTTATTCTCGTAATATTACGACTTTATTCTCGTAGTTTCGACTTTAATCTCGTAATATTACGACTTTAATCTCGTAATATTACGACTTTATTATCGTAGTATTTCGACTTTTATTCTCGTAGTTTCGACTTTTTTTTTTTAAAGAAAGTTTCTCATTATTACGAGAAACTAAGTTATTATTATGAGAAGGTTTCTCGTTATAAATATTTTTTTCCCGTGAATATTATAATATATTAACTCATAATTATGAGAACGTTTCTCATTACTATGACATACTAAGTCATTATTATGACAAAGTTTCTCATCATTATGACTTACAGAATTATGTTTTTTCTCAAGGTGGCGGAAACGGGCTTCCATATTAATGTATATAGTTTATTAATTAGATTATTCCCGTGTGCTAAACTTTGTTAACTTTGTCGGTGCGGTGATGTCATTGACGTTTAGCGATCTTTGTGTGATCGTGTTTAAGGAGCGACTCAGTCCCGCTAGCATCGCAGTGTGTGTTGATCATGTTTACAGCTTTATCATAAATAAGTGTCAAAATACACGGTGGTAATACGTTTCTACAAGCATTATTCCTTACGTCTGTACTAATGATTGCGTCATCCTTCTTATATATTATTTATTTTCATTGTTTGTAATCTTTTTTGCACAATGCAGATGTCATCAATATTAATGATGTTGGCAATATATTTTTCGATTGATATTCCATATATCAGCACAATTTACAAGTTGTTTAGTATAAGAGTTTATGCTGAGTCTGTGGATATATTTGAATTATATTTATATTTGTTGTTGTTTATTTCAGAAACTACCTCAGATACACTAAGATGTGTATGTGGTGAAATCTTGTACATTAAACGATTGTAACTCAAAAGATGACCCCGACTCTCTTACAAGAGTACTGCAGGGTCAATAACTCTAAATCAGCATTCAGTGGGGCAATCCCCAATAGATACAGTATAAAAACCATTAGCTTATGAAATAAAATACAAATACAACAGAATATAATGTGTGTGTGTGTGTTGGAGAGAGAGTCTTTTTTATTTTTTTAAAAACCATATACAGTAAATCAAGAATCAGGAAGAAATATTCCTTCCTCAAAAAGACTGGGAACCCCCAAAAACATTTTACTCCTAAATCTTCTGAAATACTTTTAATTAATATTGAATTCATTCTGATTTCATGGGGATTTTAATGAGTTAAAATACTGTACAAGTACAATGCAAAAAAATAATACTTAGTTCATTGCTCCTTTGCACAACAAATTTGTTTCTAAACGTTATGCAGTGTTTTACAGATGTTTGAAACACTCTTTAATGTAAATGCATGACGTACTTTTTAATTATCATTAAACAGCCAGCAATATTAATTTTCTTTCTTTCTTTTTTATGGCAATCATGGCAATATAAGACCTTTGACAGCTGTAACACCTGATTACTAAAAAAATTAACTTTGCACATATCTTTTGATGATGAAGTTAATTCATTGGAGTACAATGTGTTCAATACACACTCATGTAAAGGATTATTAGGAACACCTGTTCAATTTCTCATGAATGCAATTATCTAATCAACCAATCACATGGCAGTTGCTTCAATGCATTTAGGGGTGTGGTCCTGGTCAAGACAATC